>JBBBDQ010000154.1:1252500-1495000 GCA_037127315.1 Ascarosepion bandense
TAGAAACTTGTGTTTTTCCAGTTTTTCAGTTTCCTTTTTGTTTCCATCCTCTCCAAAACTTCGTAGTTATTCACATGCTCGGCCCATGTTATCCTCAGCAACCTTCAGTAGAACCTCATTTCAGTTGCTTCCAGTTTTTCCTTAATCTTTGATAAGATTGTCTAGCATTCGCTGCCATACTGACATCACATAAGACTCCAGTACTCACATTTCCAGCGAAATTTTACTGATTCTCAATATTCTACTCAACTTCTGCATTGCATCCTTGAACGAATTTAAAATAAACTAATTCGCATTGGTTCTGGTTGACGGCGAAAATTTGTATCAGTAAATGTATATTAAATAAATGTTAAAACCAAGGCCAGCGTTTATTGTGATTTACGACCTTCGTTATCTTATCAGCATTTTTTGTTGCTTTTTTCTACCTAGATTTATTTCAGTCAGTTAAGTGCTATACGTGATAGACACTTTCAAGACAAGGTAGAAGATTGTTCCGCAGTAGGTTGCCATTATTTTCTGTGGTAGACTGGTTGCTAACCAAAGTTATAGAACCCAATCTATCCTGATAGTCAACCAATAACTTACGGGAGAAGTTGGTATGTTCACCTATATTGCATATGATCTATTATTGTACATAATTAAGTTACAATCAAATTTTATTTATATAAAATACAATATTTCTTCTTCTTCTTCTTCTTCTTCTTCTTCTTCTTCTTCTTCTTCTTCTATGTGCTGTTTCTCTTCAAGACGTAAGCGATCATGCACTTCAACATTTTCCTATCCCTTTGTAGCTCTTAATACCTTTATCTTGTTACCCCCCACAAACCCCGCTCTCTTATCCATTTGCTCAAACCCATTAAGTATATCAGGCGTTGCTTCCCATGCATCTCTTTCCCTCTATATATCCTTGTAATACTACCTTGTGAAAAATTAACTGGTAGATTTGAGACCATATCCATATTAGAGGTGGCGCTGTTAGAAGACTGACGATAGTTGACGAAACTGATCTGAAGGAGACAGAAGCTGTTAAATGCAATATATCCTCAAAACAACCCTAATCTAATATGAATTTATGCTCGTCTTTATACTAAAACTAACCCAATCAACAGAATCCGCTAACTCTACACTAACGAAGATACTAACTCCAAAACTCCAAACTTAACCCTAACACCCTAACACGTATCTGAACCCGGGACTTGACGCTAACCTTAAACGTGAATTTACGATCTAATTACTGATCCTAACAATAATTATATCCTAGACATTATCCATTTTTTAATCCTAACCCATTTTTTTAACCCTAACTCCCGAAATAAACCTATCAACAACCTATAATCCGAATGAACTCTCTCTTTCATTTAAATATATATATATATACATATATATATATATATATATATATATATATATATATATGCGTGTGTGTGTGTGTGTGTGTGTGTGTGTGTGTGTGTGCACACGCGTGTGTCTTTAATGTACTGTGGGAACTCTATACTGGAAACATTTTTGAATGAAAACTAGAGTCGAGAGCCGCAAACAAACTGACCATTAATCACTAGATTTTAATGAACAACAAAGAAAGATAAAAAATAAAATCAGGCGACAAAAAGCCCTTTATAACGCAACCATGCAGATGTATTCCCAGTGTTTGTTACCAATGGGACCCCACACTAGCGTCCTGATCCAACCGATCCTTCACCTCTGATCCATTTCAGTAAATTTTTCACTTCAGTTATTTTATTAGCTTATGACAGATGTTGGGCATTACTCAACTTGGAGGGTTAATGACGAAGGTAAATCTAAGAGTTCAGGGCAAAAAAGTTTGCGTTCACTTAATCACCTACCCGTAAGCTAACCGTAAGTAAAACACCAATTCGGTTGACTTAACATTAGCCATAAAGATTGACAGAAGCTGAAAGTTCTGACCTTATTCTTTTATTTATTTCATGCGTGTTTGTATTATTCTGCAAGTCTTTGCACCTGCTTCTATTATTATAAATTTAACAGTTGTATGAACCGTATATATATTACTTTTGATTTAATTTCGCTTTTCCTGTAGTCCGTGAGCAGGTACCTAAGACTTTAACCTTGATGTCATAGACGTGAAGCATGGTTGAATTTAACTCAACTAATGTTTATCTATTCTTTCTTAAGAAACATCAACTGTAAAATTGCTAAGTAAACCTATTCCTTTGATTATTAAACGTGAAGTAAATATCCTTTTCTCAGAAAATAAACTACGGAAAAACTGTTGAGACTGTATTATCCTAGGATATTTCTGAAATATTTTTGTTTTTGTCTGAGTTTTCTCTCAGAATTTTTTGATCGCTGTATTCTACAAACTTCCTCAGTTATGTCCCCTATTCGATCACGTTCTGTGAATTTCGAACAGAACTGGTGATTTAACCCAACGTACCTGTCTTGCATTTGTACTGCATCTGCCATTTTTCGGCTTGGAGATTTCGGAACATGTGACTGATTATTCTTTTTTTACGCTTTGATTCACTTAAACAACCTACTCCATTGATTGAACTCACGGCTTTTATAGAAGCAGATGACATTTATGAGTTGACCTAGTAGACAGAAACTGATCAAAATATCTTTCTTGTACGTTGTGGGGGTCGCAGGAAACAGTTCGAAGATTAAATATGAAAAAGCAAGCATTTCAGTGACAAGCGGAAACAGATTTATAAAATAAAGCGTTGGCAAGTCAATAGAAATAAAATATCAATCAATTTTTTTTTCAACAAATTTAAAAATTATTTTCAAGATTATATTTATATTGATTAAATATACATTTGGAGGGAGGAATGTGAAATATTTCCATGGACACCAAAACAAAGAAAGAATTGTACACCCCGCATATACTGAAAGGATTAAATTATTCGTTAGCTGTTTATTAAAAATATAAAATTAATCTTTACTGAAGTTACAATATAAAGACTTTATCGTAAAACAATAAATATGCAACAGAAATAAATGAATACACCACAAATTTAACTAGTGATGTACATAAAAATAATCGTGTCACATCTGTATATACGAATCGGGAATGGCTTTGGAGTTGCTTAATATATTAGGTTTTTCTCATTCCGTTCTAAGACCTGCTTTAAAGGATTTGCAATTAAATTAATGATTTAATGTAGGAATGTGTTTAACATACTTATAAGTATTAGATATCACAATAAAATATCTCATTAATAACTTTACTGAAAATAGTGAACATTCAATCCAATACGGTATATTAAAAGGGCTTGGAGAATATGACACTCAAAGGACATAATAAAATGCTGAGTAACCTACGTAACAGCTTTGTGTAAGTGGATTGCAGAACAGGAACTGGGAAGAATGATAAAAAGACAAAACTTCCCGAGAAAGGTTATGAAATAGTAGAAACCATGATCGGCCACGTCCTGAATGGACACGGTACATTGAAGTTATCATGCTAAATATCTCCTGTGAATATCAAATTCTCCAAGCCCTCTTAATATTCGCTATTGAATTGAATTAAGTGTAGTGAAAAAGAGATCAGAATATACCTAAAATGAACATTTGTTGCGTAAAAAGGTTTATCATCATTATAACCATGTTACCCAATGTTTTCATACACATCATTTATAACCATGTTACCCAATGTTTTCATACACATCAAGTTCTAACTTAATTAGCGTGTTATATGCACATATGCATAGATACAAACATTCATCAAATTTATGTTGAGAGATAAAGACTCAGATCCATATCGTATGACTGATTTGCACAAATGGATATGATAAACAATGAAATACAAACATATGCATAAAAAGCTCGTATTCAACTTTACTGGCAAACATATTGTCTACTGATGCGCATATACTGACATACACACACGGGCACATAGTTACAGACAACCCCCAATACATATACCGCAAATAAGAATGTATTGAGCCCCAGTGTTTAACTGTATCCCCAAATACACGGATATGCCTACAAACCTTGCTGTGATCACACATGTACATGTAAACAGATTTATGAACGACAACTCAATTATTTCGTCACAGCTATAAGCTCAGTTATTTGCTCTCCGTCAGATGCACTTAGATAATTGTGGCAAGTCCTAGAAATCCGTATAAAAATATATTAATAATTGCAGTAAGGGGACAAACCACCAAACTTCAGCATTTAGCTGACAAAAATCCCCGATTATGGCAACACCAGTTCTTGTTGAGAGAGTTTTCAATCATTACTGATGACTGAGTTTCGAAATCTAGAAATACCGGAAAGCTGGCTTAAAGCGAGCAGAAATCGTTATATTTTTCAGACAATGCTACTCTTTGTTCGCATAAACTCAGATATAGCCCTTCCAAACATATTTGTCTATCTTTCCCCACTCGTGATTCTACCCTTCGGCGGAACCACGACTGGGTTAATGCTCTCTGCCTTCGGGCAGAGAGCTGACAGTGTCAATCGTAGCAGAGACAAGTCTACTACTCAGTTACTCAAATTCAGAATTGGTAGCCATAGTATATTATATTCCTGAAATCTAATACTTTTTTCCTTTTGGGATTGATTGTTAAAGGCTCGGTAAATTTTCGTTGTTCGGGAGTATGTTGTGGGGGCTCGAGGTCAAATGTGTCGTAAATGACCTTGATGGTTTCTTTCACGTCAACATGTGTGCTGTTAGAATCCATTTCATGGATGTTTTTAATTTGATTAATGTGTCTTTTGTGGGTATGTCTTGGTCTCTCTATTATATACACCATCTTGCCGATCCTTCTAGTGATCGTGCCCTCCTCTCAGTATGGCATATTCTTTTGGAAATGTTTGAAGATTTTCTGACTGAAGAGAAATCGATCTTTTGGTACTTTTTCGGTCTTACGTATTTTTAAACTGTTTGGGAATTAATTTATCAAACACGGATCTCACCTTTTTGGCAAACATGGTTTCTGTCGGTGAGCCAGTTGGTGTATTCGGATTCGGCGTTATGCGATAAATTTGTAAAAACTGCTGTAATGTTATGTCGGTAGGAGTTTCTTGAGCTTTTTTAAATGCTCTTTTAAGCGTGTCCAAGAACCTCTCTGCTTGTCCATTTCCAATCCAAATTTTCTCCTTTTTAACAGTTCATTCAGTGGAGCGCGTAGCTCGCGCATGTTTTTTTATGAATACTTGGTAAGAGTTGGCAAGTCCAAGAAAACTTTGGAGCTAGTTGACATTTTTTTGAAGAATGCATATTTTTGATAGCTTCTGACCGCTGTGGGTCAGGCCGTCTTCCATTCTTGTCAATGATATGCTCGAGATACCTTATTTCATTCATATAAAAATCACATTTCGATTCTTTTATCTTGAACCCGAAATCCTGAATTCTCTCAAAAACCTTGTGGATCTGTTTTCGACGTTCCTTGGTAGATTTGCTTGCTATTACAATGTCATCCAGGTAAACGTACGCGAAGTCAAGGCCACCCAGCATGGTATCCATGACCTGCTGGAATATGGCAGGTGCAACCTTGACCCCGAATGTCAATCTATGAAACTTGTATAAACCCCTGTGGGTGTTGATACATAGAAATTTTGCGCACTCCTCCTCAACAGGGATTTGAATATATGCATGGCTTAAGTCGAATTTGGAGAATATTTCCTCACTATTCAGTTTATTACCTCCTCCGCAGTGGGGAGGGGGTAATGGTAATCTTTTAGTGTCGCATTGAAGCCCGTTAAGAAATATGCACAGACGTGAATTTGGTTGTACTTTATATATACAAGGGGGCAGCCCATTCACTAAAACTCACTTTGGACAGTATACCGGCATTTTCTAGTCGGTCTAATTATTTGTTTATTATTTTCTACTGATGCAAGTGCTACATTTCTTTTTCTTTTGAAAACGGAATGAACGTTCTCTTTCAGCTCGAATTTGTCTTTTGTCTTAGTACATTTACCTAGCCCCGCCGAGAAAACTTCAGGAATGTTTTCTTTTAATTCGTCTTTCAGGTCTTGGGCCTCCGTTGTCATATTTTCCACCTTTTGGCAAAAATTGTTGATTGGTTGGTCCCACAACTAGAACCGCTCTATCTAATTAGTTCCAAATAAATTCTCAGGGTTTTTATGGACAAAAACGTTTAGTTTCTTTGTGATACAGGTAGCGTTAGCTCACCTTCAGGCTGATTTGTTTGCCTTTTTCATCGTTGTTTTTTTTTTTAAATTTCCTCCAAGTGTGAAGATAAATAATTGAGATTTCCGAGTCAGAATCTAGTTGCAGCTTAACTGTTTTGTTTAGAATGTTGACTACAACTTATTTTCGTGGATTCTTATCTACTTTTTCATTTGATCTAGTTTGTCTGATTCTGTTTCTGTTGTTCCTATTTTTGTTTCTACAGTGTGCCATTTTGTGACCAATTTTACCACAATTATTGCATGTCTTGTTTCGGTAGAAGCAGTCTGCCACCCAATGTTGTCCACCACAACGCCCGCATGGACTTGTGGGTAATTTTTGTTTCTGGAAGGATCGTTTACTTTTAGATTGTGAATGGGCATACTCTTTACTTTCTCTACCTTTACGAGAGGAGTAACATTTTAGCTTATAGTTAATTCTCCTAACATACGATATGACTGATTCCTCGATGTTTTTGGAATTGCTTTTAACACTGATTACTCGCTGGCAATCTTCAGTTGGTTTGGCAGTATGAGACCTGGTTTGCTTTCTAGTCTTGATAGAATCTCCGTCTTATCTCCGAGATTTTGCGGACTAAACCTTGGGCAAATATTAAAAGTTTGAAATCGTTAGCTGACAATTCTGCCAATCGAAAATCGTCACAGTGTTTATTTACAATGGACGCAAATGTAAAATAATCCTCGTCATCCCCTTTAAATTTTTGTAGAATAGTGTTGTATTAGGGCTCAAGTTGATCAAGTTGTGCCTTCATCATCTGAACAATCATTGATTTAAAGTCCTCCATAATGTCTTCGAATACGTGTTTTCAAAGAGAAAAACCCCGGAATTTAGACAGTTTTTCTTCTTTAAGTGGGGGATGGGTGAAGAAAATGAAAAGTAATTTCTTTCCTTACTATTTCTCAACTCTGGCTGGTGATAACTGTAAAAAATCTTTTTATTTTTTTGCCAATACAGTCTGGGTGCTTCTTTATTTTTCTACGAATGGGGAAAAATTTACATAAACAATCACGCTGCAAAACAGAAAATATATGTTTTCTTCTTTTTTTTTTCTTGTGTAGTCGAGGTAAGCGAAGAACAATGAAATGCTTTTGATTATAGCAACGAGGGGGAAGAAAAAAAATTACTTACAGTTTTCACTAGTAAGTATTTTCAAGTTGTTGGTTTAAAAAAATGAATTGGGTTATTATTTTTTTTCTATGCTTTTCCCTTCTTTCTACGTCCGAATCTGTGTTTTTTTTTTTTTTCGTATTTACTTGCCTGTTTATTCGGCTGGTGTGTCCTTTTTTGTTTTGTCTTTTTAGTACCAGTTGTGTTATTAACGTACAACTGTTGTAGGTGTAACCTTTTTTGTTGAATTTTTTAGGTAGAGGTTTCTCTTTGTGGTTCGAATATTCTTTGTCGTCAGTGTTATGTCCGAAGGGCCATAGAAAGATAACACAAACTTGGATATAAGGTTGAATACTATATTCTCGGAAAACGTAGTACAAAGTTAAACATGAACTGGAGAGTATTTTCTCTCGCAGGCGTTCTGACTCACTCATTCACTCACTCTCTGGCTACTACTCAGTGACAGTATTTAGTCACCTCCCCACTTAAGGTAAAATGTGACACAAGGTCTTTTTAATGTGGGTCTTCCCGGCCATATGATCCGGCCAAAATATTTGTCTATCTTTCCCCAGTCGTGATGCTACCCTTCGGCGGAACCACGACTGGGTTAGTGCTCTCTGCCCAAAGGCAGAGAGCGCTCTCCATCCAAAGGAAAGAGATGACAGTGTCAATAGCAGCAGAAGCAAGTCTACTACTCAGTGACTCCCACTCAGATTTGGTAGCCATATTATAAATGTGTGGAAAAGTCCATTTGTAGTTAGGTCCCCACAATACAAATCTCACATGGATAGAAACTTGACTCCATTTTTCTTACTTTCTTTTAGCTTCTAAGCTGATTGTTTCTAACCTCGTGATAAACTGTTCAGCATTGTATTAAAAAGAATTCTAGTAGAGAATAATTGTAGTAATAGTTCAGTAAAAGTTCAAATCTGAATGAGTCATAAAATTGCACCTCATGTCAAAGGGGAATAAGACGAATATATTCATTATATAAAGGCTGTAAGTAGATATTTAATGGACACATCAGACATAAGGGTCTATTTCCCAAAGCATCTGGAAAGGAATTTATTGTCATTGCTTTAGATCAGAACTACCAAAAATATCTGGTACGCGTCTTATATATGTTTTTTTTATTGTAGTGTTCTGAAATTATCTATTTTTATTATTACAAGAAAATATTGAGGCTTTTTTTTGGGCGTTAACATATTTCATTGAGCAGTAAAACTAGTTTCAGCCTATCAATAGTTAACGTAATGCCAAATTTCAGATTAAAATAAACGATGAAAACCTTTAGCACTAAATTTCATTAGCTTTTAAATTGTAGACGATAATTCCAAATTGCTTAACGCAAAATATCTAAAGTCGGTATCGGTTGAAAAACTTTGCTGAAGCGAAAAGGAATAATGATACTCGTTCGAATGGTAAGTGAATATCATGCTATAAGAAAATTTACTGGCATCTAACATTGCTTTCGAACATTAAAAATAAGAAATATGCAGAAGGAAGAAAGCCTGTAATAGTTGCTGAGACAAGTTTCTCATCTGAGTTGCAAATGTCTGGTAGAAGGGGAAGTGTTGCAAAACATAACTGCAAAGTGAGAAAGAAGGAAATAAAACGATGGAGACAGAGAAAGAATCTATAGAAACAGAAAAGAACAGGCCAGAAGTTAAAACCTAAATAAAGTAAAAGATAACGAAAATAAAAGAAAACATGATGTTTCTTTATTTGCATTTCTTTCTTTCAAATATTCTTTGGAGAAAAAGAAAAGGCGATAGAAAAAAAGAAAACACAAGAAGCAGCAATAAAGCAAGCATTAAAACTAAAGAGACTCTTTGAAAGAATAATTTAAATAAAGATAAAAATAAAAAACGCAAAGATTTCAGAGTTCATTGCAGTAACCCAGTCATTTCATGGATATTAAATGTTATAAGTAGATCGCTTTTGTTTGATACTTTAAAAGCATCTTCATAATTCTACAAATTATTTAGATTTTCTTAACAAAAGCTTATGTGTGAGTTGTTAAAATTTCTTTTCGGTCAGTTTTTATTTTTTTCAAGTTTTTGGTTTGAATGCAAAATAAAAAGTAATGACATTGAAATAGAACAAAAATAATTTAAGCCGAAGAAATGTGAAAAAATGTCTAAAACAGGAAAGTAGATCTGATTAGTGAAGATCATGAGAATCTGTTAAGTAGGAAATATGCTTTTACCAACAAACTGGAAAAGTGAAACTGAATCAAAAACAAACTGAATAGCAGAAATTAGGCCAAAGTAGATTAAAACCAGTACCAACAGACTCTGAAACAGGAGCGGGCGTGAGAAAGGCTCTAAAACAATTGCCAGTGTATTTAAAAACTATGCAAATTTTTCGTTTTGGTTTTATTGAGCAGGATGTTACAAAAACAATCATATTTTTACTATTGAAATCATAAATATTCATTTCTTTTAAGATAAGTTTGAAGAGAAGAGTTCATGATGCTGGCATTCAGCGCGCTTTCAAAATATTTGATTTTTTTTATTCGATTAGCATTTAATGCCTGCTAATCATATAAGCAATAACGAAAGTTAAGTACTCTGTCCAATAAATGCATGAATTAAATATTTTACTTATTTGTTTGGACTTTGGAAATTCTGACGTCGAAGGAAGGAAATTAGCCAAATGTAGTAAGCAGACCAATAAAACAGCCACAGTAATATTTATAAGTAGAACAACTTATTCAGATCTGAAACTTCAACAAAGTTCTTTTAAAAGAACACAAATCTCTCAAATAAAATAAAGGATATAATTATTTCTCCGAGAGAGTAAAAAACAAGAATAAAAAAAGAGAATGCCAAATTTTAGATAAGAATGGTGAGTATTGGGCTATCACTTCAGATATATCGAAGGCGTCTGACAGGGTTTGGCATGCTAGTATCGTTATAACCTGCAGGGTGATGGTGTATCCGATCAGATTTTTGATGTAACAAATCGTTTAATGAAAATCGCATTGATCATTTCACATTCATGCGGCCGTCCCCCAGAATATAAAAAAAGTATATCTTGCGGCTATTTTTCTCCAGTATTTGTCTATATTTCTGAGATGAGGTAGTACTTTCACTATTTATATTATTCACACCAGTGTCATCATCCTTGTAGCCATGTTTACTACGTTTCGGCCGTTGTACGCTCCGGCCTTCTCCATGTGCTAGGAATTTCGATCCGAACCCTTTATTTCACTCCCATTCCACTTCTGGTAGATATGAGTTATCTCCCTTTAATCTAACTTTCTATGTTATTATGTTGTAGCCTAATATTGGACTCACAACTCTTTGGGTCAAGTCACTGGAACTTATCAACATCTATATCCATGGGCTATGTGTCCTTGAGGATATCAGCATATGAATTTCTGGGAATTATAAACCTAATGTCTCTGAAACCATTTTTTACCAGAGTACATATTGCAATTTTTTTATGATAACTGATTTTCTCTAGCATTTTTCCAGAGTTCATGCTGCAGTCTTTGATGCTAATGATTTTCTCGAGCACTCCGTATTACTGATTCCCATTTCTGTGCTAGGTCAGCTTAGGAGATTTTTGTAGCCTAGCATATGCGCTGATTCTTTAAGTTTTCTGTGGCGTCCTCTATCTATTATTTCAACTTAATCCAGTAGGGGCAGTGGTCTCATTTCTCCCTACTTATGTGGTCAGCTACGTCTAATTTTTCTATCTCTTCTTGTGTTACGGTCTTGCGATGTTCTTGTAGCTTTACCTTAACGGGGGCGGCGTATTTCTTCTTTAAATTTCTTTCCACAGCTACATGGAATGTCGTACACACAGTTCTTCGTCATTTTCTTTCTCTATTAGGGGTCTTACTCGGGAAATGTACTTGCGATGTGTAGAACCACTTCTAAATGTCGTCCTGATGTTATATGGACTACAGATCCTTTGTATTTTGTCCGATAACTCCTTCACATATAGTAAACAGACCGAGGCTGTTTTCTGAGAGTTGTTATCCTCATGCACCCTCCCTTCCACGTTTGCTGGAGCTGTTGTCATGTACTCTGGATAATTGTTACGTTGTTATAGTGGATATAGAGGTTGGTTAGAGGTTCATCTGACATGAACTCGAAATATTATATTCAATCAATTGCTAGATTTGCTACGAGGAAATTTGGTTCATTGTGCTGTGCTAGATAATTCTTGTTATGATCCATCTTGAACTTTTATGAATCTAGCATTCGTCAATGCATTGAATATTGCTGCTACATCTGGTCTGGTGCTGTTGCACCAAACTCAAGATTTTGGATGAAATTCAAAGGAGGATCTGTTATGTTGTCTGTCATGGCCTAACATCTCGACACCAGTCACTTTTCCATCACAGTGACGTCTTCTCTCTCTTTTTTCTGTACATATTTTCATAACAATTGTTCTAATGAGCTTTCCTTCTTGCTACCTCGACTGCGTGAATTTAGATGTCGCACTAGAATGGCAACTAGGTCTTAAAATTTTATTGTTGAAATAGCTAGAATAACCATATGTTCTTTTCTAATAATTTCTTTTCTCGCACTTCTCGCCTGTGAAACCTCTACTGTTTTCTTGATTTTCTGTCACCTACAATCGTTTAAAAATTTAAATACAACGTCAATCGTCATTTTTTATTACTGAATCCCGTTTTTTCTTTTTTCTCACTCACTTACGTTTTCTTATCTTTTTTGACTTTCAGTAACTTCTTACGTGTCAGTGACATCATCGCATTGCACGGAGAGAAGCGATTAAAATTGTTTGCATTAGTGTTACAAAAACGTGACAATCGTGCCAGTATGTTTTAAAATATTTCTCCAAAATGTATAGTGTCTGAATTTGAATACTGAAGAAGAACTTCGAATCTAATGGATACAGCAGTATTGAACTTGCTAATAAGATTGAGGAGAGTTCTGTAAATTGATTAGATTTGGGTTACTGTGTGATTTTTGTGTAGCTAAGAGGAAAGATGTGTGGTCGTCAATTCAATGATATCAGGTGAAAACTCTATTAGAGAGTGAAATCGTAGTGAGTGACACATAGTAAAAGAAAAGTCTATTGCTTCAATAACCAATATGTTCTTTATTGCAGTAATAGTCAAAGAATCACTTGTCTAGTACATGGCGGAAATAGTTAATTACAACTTTTCTCACATTATAACAGCTGGCTATTAAAATGGTGGAAATGTTACATATATACAAAACTTTGAAGAACTTACACAGGAATGATACATTTGGTAGGGAAATACACGACAAAATACATTAGTGGCTGAAATTAAGTATATATATAAGCATATTTTCGTATATTTGTGGAATGGTTAAATTTTGCAGTGTAATAAAATCTTAAAAATTTAAAAGAATAAGTTAGTATCAATTAAATTACAGAGATTTGAAATTGTTTATTTTGACGAGATCCGAACTTGTATCAAATAAAATATTTCACGCAGAAAAGATTTATCAAGATTCTATAAGAAATTATTTTAATCATTTTTATTTTCCATTAGTTTATTCTTATTTAAAGTGTTATTTTTTTACCAACCATCAGTGTTAGTATTAAGGGATCTGCTGTGTTAATTGTAGCGCATAAGAATAATTAAAAATAAATTTGGCATTCTGTCTATTCCAGAAATGTCTTGGAATCCATTGCTCTTAACGAAATATAGGTAAAGAATTTTAATCAAATTTTAAAAAAATGTAACATTATTATAATCAAATAAGTTCCCGAAAACTCTTTTGTACGAGATTTTTTTATTAATTGTAGGAAGCCTTGTCAAATAGGCTATAAAAGTCACTACATTGAGGCCAAAAATCCTAATCTCTTACGATAGCAGATTAATAATTTCATAGTATGATAAAGCTGAATTTATATTCACCAATGAATTATGTGAATTGGAAATAATAGGTGGCTTACATTGAAAAAATAAATATTTATTGTGCAAAATAAGCCCACATAATTTACATTTCTGACTAGAAGCTGAGATCATTAATTAGTAAACAACTAATCTAAATTGATATGAAATAAAACTGCAGTAACGTGAAGACCGATGCCAATTTTCATCTGGCCACCTGGCTTGTGTATGCGAGAGGATACTAGATATTCTGATGAAACAATAGAATCTAGTTTAAATGAAACTGTCCAGACCAGAGCGAGGCTTACCAAGAGACAGTAGATTTGAAATTTGTTGTCACTCCTTTTTCTATCATTTCCCACTAAACATTGCACGCGAACACACAAATGTATTATTATTATTATGTCATTTTTCATCATATTTCGATTTCTGCTTTGGTCTCACTACCAACCAAGTCTGCGGGGAGACCTAAGGCAGGTAGTGGCGTGTTGTTATGGCTCCATTTCATGTTTTTCTATCTTCCCTATCATCTCCAGCATTACATAGATAAAGTTTTCCTTAGTGTGTGGGCTGTACTTAATAAGACAATTTTTTGTATGTCTCTTAAGCTGGGGTTTCCAGGGATTCTTTCAATGTGTTGTTTTGTTTCATTTTTTATCATTCCAAGTGCACCTACTGTCACTGGCACAACTCTTGTTTTCAATTTCCACATTTTTTCTATTTCAATTTCCAGGTCTTTATATTTTGACAGTTTTTCAAATTCCTTGATTGCTATGTTTCAATCCGCTGGACAAGCCATATCAATTAATAGACAAGTTTTCTCCTTCTGGTTTTTAACAATAATGTCTGGCCTGTTTGCTTCAATTTTTCTGTCTGTGTAGATGGTGTAATCCCATAGAATGGTGACATCTTCTATTTCTGTAACCGGTGCTGGGTGATGTTCATACCAGTGTTTGCCTACAGCTTTTCCATAATGTTTGCATATTGCCCAATGTAAATATTGCCCAACTCTATCGTGGCGATTTTTATATTCATTTGGGGCAAGCACAGAACAGCCTGAGATTAGGTGGTCTATTGTTTCTTGGTGTTTATCACAAAACCTGCATTTTGGATCCATATTATTATGCATAATATTTGCCTGAAAGTTTCTCGTGAAAAGACTTTGGTCTTGTGCTGCAAGAATAAAGCCTTCAGTTTCGGACTTTAATCCAGATGCACGTAACCATCGATGAGTATTAACTTTATCAACATTGGATTTATTGGCAAGTTCTGGATATTGGCCATGCAGAGGTTTGTCTTGCCAGCGCTGTTTCATCTGTTCAAGAGCTTTATCTTTGGCTTTCATTTTCATATTCTTTGCCGCAATAGTCGGCTCTTGGCTTCCGTTCTGCTTTTCTACAGAATCTACTAACTGTAAATCTTGTTTGAATTTACTGACTTCTTTTATTATTGAATATTTTTTCTTTCTTTCTTCATGTTGCCTTACTAATTGTATCATCCAATCCTTTGTTGTTTCTATGTATGTTAATAAGCCAATAGTTGTTGTCTTGTATGACAATTCCAGCTGAATAAGACCCCTTCTTCCACCTTCTTTACGGGGTATGTATAGACGGTCTACATCAGCCTTTGGATGATGCATCTTATGCTTAGAAAGAAGCTTTCTTGTTTTAGCATCCATTCGCCTGATGTCGTTTAGAGTCCAGTTTAAGATGTTAAAGCTATATTGGACAACTGGGATTGCAAGGCTATTAATGGCCATAACTCTGTTCTGTGAATTTAATTCAGTTTTTAATATCATTCGTAGCCTTCTATAGTACTCTTTACGCACTATTTCTTTCATTTTTTTATGGTGAATGTTTTCGCTCTCATTTACACCTAGGTATTTATAAGCTTCTTCTGGTTTCAATTCTTTTATTGTTACAGCAGGGTCTAGGCTAATTGAGGATGTTTCTTGTATTGATCCACGCAAAACTGTAGCTTTAGCACATTTATTCAAATTAAATTTCATTCCAATGTCTTCGCTGAAGCATTTTACAGTTTGCAGAAGACCTTCCAGTTCATTATCATTCTTAGCATATAACTTTAAGTCATCCATGTAAAATAGATGGCTTATTTTCTTTTGTCCTATTTTATAACCACATTCTGTCTTATTAAGTTGACTGGTTAGTGCTATTAATGATATGCAGAATAGTAAGGGAGATAAAGAATCACCTTGAAATATACCTCTTTTGATGTTTATTTCATCAGACTTATAGGTTCCATTTATATGATTGAGGTAAAGGGTTGTTTTCCATATAGACATGCACTGTTTGATGAAATTGATGATGACGGGCGATATCTTGTATATATTTAAAGTCTTTAAAATCCAGTCATGTGGCACACTATCGAATGCCTTTCGATAGTCTATCCAGGCTGTACTAAGATTTTTCTTTGTACTGTAGCAGTTTTCCAGGATCATTTTGTTAATCAGCAATTGGTCTTTACAACCATAACAGCCACGTTTGCACCCTTTTTGTTCAAGCGGTATCATGTCATTTCTTTCTAAGAATAAATATGTCTGTTTTGTTAAAATAGATGTTAATAGTTTATATGTTGTCGGAAGACATGTAATTGGTTTATTATTATTATTATTATTATTATTAATAATAATAATAATAATAATAATAATAATAATAATAATAATAATAATAATAATAACAACAACACGGAAGATTATCCTGCGGCTACTATCAATACATAAATGAAAAATAAACTATATTTACAGGTCTGGAGCCAAGGAGAGAAGAAAAATGAACGAGTAAGTGTCTGCTGAAGAATGAGTCAATCTTTTCAAGAAATAAACAGGCAACGAGTCTGCCGACTGAAACCTTAAGTCGGTCGATGCCGAGGCAACCGGAGTCGAGCATAGTTGACCTGGGTCCCGCCTGTCGTACCATATCGGTCATTTGAAGATTAAGGGGTGTGTCAAATATAAAGCAGTAGCCTTTACTCACAATCCTCCCCCATTTTTTCAATACTGTTCACGATATTCAGTCTCATCCTAATGTCCCACTGTCCCCTAACCAAAATGGCTCTCAGATCATCCTCCCAGTACAAACACATTGACTTTCATTTCCATATCTTTTTCAAAAATCGTATATCGAGAAAATTGTCTAATCGACTTTTCACGCTAGCAACATCCGTGTAGTGTAAATATGTGCACAAAACCCCCAGTCTCCTCCCGAAAGATTCGGTTCTCATCTTGTCTCCATGATAATTCCCTTCACTCCGTTATGTTCAATTTCTTCTGTGTCATTTGCTATTACTTCCCGCTTCTTTTACTAGATTCTTTCCTGTAACCAGCTTTTCGCTTTCTTTTGCTTCTCACTCCCAATTTTGTTTCCGTTACGAAATTTATCGCTTTCACAATAACAATAACGTTCGTTTGGTTTAAAAAGGATAAAAAAAACGACAAAATAAGATCTTTCTCTCTTCTGTCTGTCTGTCTGTCTGTCTCTCTACCCCTCTTTCTCTCGCTCTCTCTCTCTCTCTCCCTCCCTCTCTCTCTCTCTCTCTCTCTCTCTCTCTCTCTCTCTCTCTCTCTCCCTATATATATATATATATATATTATCGCTTTTTTTCTGTGGGGACATGTACTCAGCATTATTCCTTCCATATTTCTTCTCTGCTGCCCATGGTTTTCCTTTTTTTCTTTTTTGCACATATTTATACATTTATTCTTTTTTCTTATTTTTAATTCGTTCATATTTTCTGATTACTCAATATTTGCATTGCTTTTTTTAGTGTTTGTTACATTTGTTAGTTACTCTTTTTTTCATTTTCTTTCTAAAACTTTTTCATCATTTCATTTCTTTTATATCATATCTCTTTGTAAAATTTCCTCTTTATACTTCTTTTTTCTGTTTTGAAATTTCACCCCTTCTACATAAACTGTTATTTCCTCACCGATTCTTTTCTTCTCCTTTCACAAATATGTGTCCTTTGTCTTCCAAACACCATTTCTCTTTTCCTTTCGTCATCCACCTTACAATCTCTCTAATGGAAATGGTATCCCATTTGTATCCTCACCATTACATCAGAATCAGACGCAAACACACTTCCCCTCTTAATTGTCATCCCAAGTCCCTGTACACTTCTTGAATCTTCCAAAATTCGCAGACACTAGCTTATGAAGATAGCAAAAAAACGATATTAGAAGTACAAATTAAACCATAAATTTGATGGAATAGTCTTAAAATTTTAATCCCATATAAAGAGCAAACTTTTTATTGCATTTTTTACACGTTTCGAATAAGGTGTTGAGTATTGTGCTCGAAGTTGAGGATAGGCTGTACGAAGTTCATATTTTGTTACTTTTTTGTTTCAGTAATTTCAAAATCGCAGTTATTTTTCAAAGCAATGAAATGTCTGTGTGGTAGTCACAGTCTCTTTGTATACATTCTGGTATTCTTTGGGAACCTGAAAGTCTACGGTGATGTCATGTGTAACAGTAAGCAAATATACATCAGTCAGTTTAGAAATAATAGGTATTTTTAAAAATCGAAATTGTAGACTAATATTGGCAAGAATTTTTAGAAGAGTGTTAGGCATGGTTCCCCATGAGTTCTGATATTAAATTGATTGGGGGTGCTAACATGTAATTGCTTGTTTTTGAGGGGTTCGGTTCTACAGGCTATTTTGTTAGCTGGCATTTCTCTTGGGTCTGATGCATAGTGCAGTAACTGATTTGTTTCGCGACTGGGTGTTGAGAGGATTGTAATTGCTTTAAATAAGTTTTTAGAATAAGATAGCTAAGGCAACTTGAAAATCATGTTTAAATATTTAAAAATACTCTCAGACGAAGACCTGAGGGAAAGGGATCAATCGAGCAAAATATATTCCTAACTGGGCCCCATCTTTAAGATTTTGCGTTGATTTTATCAAAAGATGCTATCCATATCGTGTATCGCTATGATGCACGTGCGGGGTATACGCTTAGATTGACTTCGCATATTTATTTTCTGATGACAATATCACTCAGTGACAATAGTCAAATATTACAATAAAATTAAAAACTAACTGGTGAAATAATAAAGAAATCTCAAGTACGAATGAAATGAGACGAGAATAGTTACAAAAAGGGATCTGAAATAATCAGATGTTACTCAAAGGAAAACTAAAAATCATATAAAAAAACTAAGAAAAACTAAAAATCACATAAAAACATTTCAATAAAAGGCATAGGTAATCAGTAAATACCACTTCTGCAGAGATAGAAATTTCCTATTAAAACAAGCGAATACAGCAAGTTAACGAAGAAAGACAACCAAACATGGGCATGAATTGGTGGAAAATGAAAATGTTACCGACGAGGATCCTTTGATCCAACGATACATACATAAAACAGAATCTGAGCGCTAATCCAGGTTACGCGACTAGATCGTGTTACTGTAAAAGGAAGGAGTGATAACTTATCAAATAACTGACTTTTCTATTCTGCTTCACAAGAAAAATCCTAAAATGAGCTGAAAATCAGGAAAAAGATCTCGACCTCGCAAGAATAAAATTGTAGGACAGGAAAATAACACTTGTGTCCATCTTTCCTGAAAAACTTGGACAGTCTTGAAAAACCTTGCAAAATGTTTGAAAGAAGTGAAAGTCCGAGGAAGAATCACAAGAAAAAATATGTTTGAGTATTTAGGAGACTTTTCATTATTTTCTCATGTAAGCTAATAAATTTGAACTCTCAGTGTATGTAATAATAATAATAATAATGATAATAATAATAAGAATAATAAGTCACAACAAGAAACATCATCAATTAGCTTAGACCCTGCTGTAACAATAAAAGAATTAAAGCCAAAAGAAGCTTATAAATACATAGGTGCAAATGAGGGTGAAAACATTCACCATAAAAAATGAAAGAAATAGTCCGTAGAGTACTATAGAAGGCTACGAATTATATTAAAAACTAAATTTAATTCTCAAAACAGAATTATGGCCATTAATAGTCTTGCAATCGCGGTTGTTCAATATAGTTTCAACATCTTAAACTGGACTCTAAACGACATCAGGCGAATAGATTCTAAAACAAGAAAGCTTCTTTCTAAGCATAAGATACATCATCCAAAGGCTGATGTGGACCGTCTATACATACCCCGTAAAGAAGGTGAAAGAGATCTTATTCAGCTATAATTGTTATACAAGACAACATCTATTGGCTTACTAACATACATAGAAACAACAAAGGACTGGATGATATAATTAGTAAGGCAACATGAAGAAAGAAAGAATATTCAATAATAAAAGAAGGCAGTAAATGCAAGCAAGATTTACAGTTAGTAGATTCTGTAGAAAAGCAAAACAGAAGCCAAGAACCAACTATTGTGGCAAAAATATGAAAATCAAAACCAAAGATAAGGCTCTTGAACAGATGAAACAACGCTGGCATGACAAACCTCTGCATGGCCAATATCCAGAACTTGCCAATGCTGATAAATGCTGATAAAGTTAATACTCATCGATGGTTACGTGTATCTGGATTAAAGTCTAAGACTGAAGGCTTTATTCTTGCAGTGCAAGACCAAAATCTTTTCATTAGAAACTTTCAGGCAAATATTATACATAACAATATGGATCCAAAATGCAGGTTTTGTGATAAACACCAAGAAACAATAGACCACCTAATCTCAGGCTGTTCTGTGCTTGCCCCAAATGAATATAAAAATCGCCACGATAGAATGGGACAATATTTACATTGGACAATGTGCAAACACTATGGAAAATATCTAAACAAACACTGGTATGAACATCACTCAGCACCGGATACAGAAATAGAAGATGTCACCATTCTATGAGATTACACCATTTACACAGACAGAAAAATTGAAGCAAATAGGCCAGACATTATTGTTAAAAACCAGAAAGAAAAAACTTGTCTATTAATTGATATGGATTGTCTAGCGAATTGCAACATAGTAAACTAGGAATTTGAAAAAACTGTCAAAATATAAAGGCCTGGAAATTGAAATAGAAAAAATGTGGAAACTGAAAACAAGAGCTGTGTCAGTGACAGTAGGTGCACTTGGAATGATAAAAAATGGAACAAAACACATTGAAAGAATCCCTGTAAACCCCAGCTTAAGAGATATACAAAAAAAATGTCTTATTAAGTACAGTCCACACACTAATGAGAACATTGTCTATGTAACGCTATGGATGATGGGGAAGATAGAAAAAACATGAAATGGAGCCATAACAACACCCCCCGACCTGCCTTAGGTCTTCCCGCAGACTTGGTTGGTAGTGCGACCGTATCAGAAATCGAAATATGATGAAAAATGACATAATAATAATACACGTGCAGAGGATTCCAGGTCATTACTATATTTATATTTATGGTTCGACTCGTCGCACGATTGATCAAACACATTATACAGGAAATAAGAAACAACGTCAGATTAAACAACAATAAAACATGTATTAACAAATGATACAATTTATCAAGAGAAGAGGAAGAAGTTTTCTCTCTTGTTCTGTTAAGAGACGTAAAATGTTCATTTGAAGAAAGTCAATGAAAGATTGGTTGAAATACATGCAGTTTCTGAGCTGATGAGTTCCCGTCGGAGTTTTTATTAGGAAATGTGTGCACATGCATGTGTGTGTAAAAATACATTTGCGCCACTAATTGTTACCTGCAACTGAGAGCGGGTGTGTATATTAGAGTTAGGTAAAACTAAGAAACATGTCCCCTGCGATAGCATGACCGCTACTGCGGGAAACTGAACCCTAACTCGCTAGCAACACGTCTATCTCTATATTATATATCCTGTCAGTAATATAATTGTGGTAAAATAATAAAAGAATCTCTCATTTTTGTCTGACTTTACGGGACTGAATAATTTCCCTTTGTTTTTGTATTTCTCTCTCCATGATGTAGACAGCCATTTTCTTGAACAGTTTGCTACCGGAGTAGAGTTTTAGTAAAATAAAGCTTCAATCGAGCAATACTGATTCGGTCTTCTATCACTTCCACTCAGACCCTTTTCATAATAATTTATTTTACTAAAAATCTATCATGATAGAAAAACACCTGAAGCCAGAAAGCCTAGATCTAGACCTAAACTCGAAGCGGCCGGGGCAACACAACAACAGATACCACTGACAGACAGGCTGAAACTGAATCTACTCACCAACCTTGTGTCTCCCACTATCCTTAAACACATCTCCGACATTGACGACTAAAATTCAGCCATGGACGTTCTGGTAGGAGTGTTTGTGCAGCCTAGAAATACCATCTTTTGTAGGAATCTGCTGGCTACTTGTCGTCAGCAAACTGACGAAAGTGTAGACCAGTATTTGCAAGCTTTAAAGAAACTCGCAAGAGTTCCAGGCTATTACAACAATACAGGCGAGGGACGAATACGTACGAGACGCACTCATAAATGATTTTTCGTCTAACCACATCAGACAACTGCTCTTAGAAAACAAAACACTGGATCTAGACATTGCTTATGACACGGCGCTAACACTTGAGATGGCACAGAGACTATTAGCGTCCTACTCCCAGTAGAACTCACTAAACGCATTTGACTCCACTGTTCAGGCTGAAGTAACTGAAGATGACGAACAGCCTGAGTGCTATGAGGAACATCGTTGACTCCATCTTTGGACAAAAAGGCTTCTTATGCGAAAATCAGAGACATGACAGAATTAGATGCCCTACTTGAAACTCCATTTGCAAAAATTGCAAAAAGAAAGGACATTTTGCTCATGTCTGCAGATCACCTATAGCAGCTGCTATCAACCACAGTGAGTCTATTCTAGCTTCTTTCATTCCATCTTATAATTTCTCAGAGAGTCTATCTTGCTCGATATTGCGTGGAAAAATCAAAAGCAAGTCTCTAAAATTACTTATTGATACTTGAAGCTCAGAAAATTTTATTAATCCTGACGAAGTTAAAAGGCTCGGATTTGCAATCTTGCCAAGTTCAGAAAGAATTTTTATGGCTAGCAGTTCTCATTCATCCTCTACTCTTGGACATTGTATAGTATCCCTACATCTAAGTGGTAGAGAGTACAGTCATGTCAAGCTGTCCGTTATGGCTAACTTATGCTGTGATGTCATTCGTGGGCATAATTTCCTACATCAGCATTCTTCAGTAAAAATACATTTCGGGGGACCATTTCTACATCTCACCGTTCGGGAAACATTTTAAGCTCATCACAGATCAGAAATCTGTCTTCTTCATGTTCAATCTTAAAAGTAAAAACGAGATAAAATATGTGAAGATCACGAGATGGAAATTAGAACTTATCTATTTCAGCTACGACATAGTGTATCGTCCAGAAAAACAAAATTCTGCTGCGGACGCTTTATCACAAATTTGCTCTTCTACTGTTTCTGTTGACAAACTACATATTTATGTCACCCTGGGGTAATCCGAATGCTGAATTTTGTTAGAAGTAAAAATATGCCATACTCTGTAAAAGATGTAAGAGCGATAACAAGGTCATGTCAGGTGTGTTCCGAAATAAAACCGATATTCATTAAAATGCCTCCTCAAACACTCGTAAAAGCATGTCAACCCTTTCAAAGATTAAATATATATTTCAAGGGACCTTTACCCTCAAATTCTCACAATCGTTTTATACTAACAGCGGCTGACGAGTACTTCCGTTTTTCTTTTGCTTACCTTTGTGCCGATGTCTCGGCAGCGACTGTAAAGAAACATCTGACCAGTTTATTTTCCATTTTTGGAAAACCTTTTTTTGTGAACTCTGATTGAGGTACAGCTTTCATGTCGGACGAATTAAAGGTGTTTCTAATTTCTCGATGCATTACTACCAGCCGAACAACTGCCTTTAATCCGCAGGGCAATGGACAAGCAGAGAGATACAATGGTATCATTTGGCAAATGGTGAGCCTAGCTCTACGGTTTGCTAGTTGGGGAAAATTCTAGGTGTAGCACTCCACTGCATTCCCTCATTGCTTTCCACTGCCTCAAAATGTACTCCTCATTAACGTTTGTTTAATTTCCAAAGGAAGTCAGTTTCTGGTGATTCCATACCAACATGGTTGACAAAATCAAAATCGGTGCACCTGAGGCGCCATGTACGCGGGAGTAAATATGAAACTTTAGTCGAGACAATTGATATACTCGAAGTCAGTCCGAACTTTGCTCACGTGCGACTTAATAATGGATGAGAAACGACAGTGTCTCTACGCCATATTGCACCAGTGGGTGACAAAACTAACAGTACACGCACAGAACTTAATCCAATGGTTGTACGTATTTAGTCTAACACTACTCCCCCTCCGCCTCTTCCTTTTCCTCCTCCTCCTCTGCCGAGTGCTTTTGAAAATTCTTTTGTTGACGATTCAACTGCCCTCGAAAACCACGCCACTCCTACACCTCTTCATCCTCTGCCATTAGATAGCTTCCAGAGGACCTCTTCAGAAGACGCTAATGTATTGAATCTTTGACTCTCTTCTAGAATTCGTCGAAAACCTCCGTATTTAGCTGAAAATTATCCGCTTTAAACATCTGTTTTTCTCTTTTCTCTATTTTTAGTTTGAGCAGAGACACCCATAGAAATCACCCCTTTCAAGAAGAATGTATGAACCTGATCTTTTCCTAAGTGGCTGAGAATGTGTTGAAAATAAGAAAAGAATTCTCTAATCTTTCTCTGACTTTCCAAGACTGAATAATTTCTATTTGTTTTTGTCTGAATAATGTAGACAGCCATTTTTTAACAGTTCGCTACCAGAGTAGATTTTTAGTAAAATAAAGCTTCACTCAAGCAATAATGACTCGGCCTTTCATCACTTACACTCAAACCATTTTCATAAAAATAACAGTTTATATAAGCAGGTGTTATAGATATGAAAGCAAAATTTGAAGGGAGATATTTCGAACAAGCTACTCACATTAAGTAATTTTGAATAAGCGTACCTCCACAATAGCAAACATTTGGGGTTTTAGTTTCAAATCAGCACCCCTTTCCAAATTTGTGCAAGATTTGCCTATATAAACTGGAAGTCAGTGAGTCAGTTAAGTGTCATACGTGATACACGCTTGGGCGATCATGTCTCAAAAGGGACATGACTGACTGAGCAGAAAATTATCCCGCAGTAGGTTGCCATTGCTTTCTGCGGTAGACTGGTTTCCGACCAAGGCTATAGAACCCAATCTGTCCTGTTATTTAACCCATAACTGGAAGAAAGAGACGGATTAATACCTTTCCCAAGGGTATTTGTGCGTAAGTGAATGCAATGAATTCAGCTGGAATTCGAACTCGGCTCCCCGATTTCTCGTCCCGAGCCGATATCCACTGCTCCACAAAAAAGTTGGACAAACTAAAACAAATACACTTTTTTATTTTATCTGACTTTTTTTTTAAAGACGAAAAGAAAACGGTTATAATTCATGCGACTATTAAAGAGTAACTGGAAATATTTCAGTTCGGTTTTGTCTCATTTCATTTACATCAATCCTAAATCTGTTTTTCTTTTCATGCGCAGCCGTTCTTTACCCTTTGTTAGGGCATCTGTAACGCTCACATACAACCAACTTTATGATAACTTTTTTTTTTAACAGGACAGACATGCAGAGCATTTTTATCGTCATTGTTGAAGAAATGAGACAATACTGCCGATAGGTCAATCAGAGCATGGACAGGTAATGAAAACATTTCCTTAACAGGATGCAATTTACTGATTTGAAACTTCTTCGTTTGTTTCCAGGTATATATTTTTCATTTAAATTCTAAACACTTTGTTTAGAATTTAAATGAAATATATATATATATTCTTCGTTTATTATACTCAATCTTTCCACAAAAGAAAATAAAAACTTATCAACCTCTATCGTACCTATTTTAGATTAATATTTCAAAGTTTAAGCTTCGATGAATATTCCCAAGTACGTTTATATGCCCCCACCACAACCGATGAGCTCTTTAGTACATTGTATTTTATAATTAAATCTAAATATTCTTTACTTTTTATTTTTATTAGTGGGTGGGTTTCAGAGTTTGAACCTTGAATCTTGTTGTACCGATTTCAGTAATAGGACCACTGAGCTAGTATAGTAAACAAACCCATCCTCTATAGTGACTCATCATAAACAGCTTCAACCTTCGCCTTATCCAACACATAAATGTGCAGAGATACATCTCTACACACATACAAGTGGTAAGAATAAAAAGTCAATGGAACAATTAAAAAAATGCTGCTATAACGAAAACCACTACTAACGATTAATTTTGTCTAATTATTAGGATTTCCGGCTGAGTTCTAATTAGTTACATTGTAGGGATCGGTCCGGGAAGTAAAAGCACTTGAAAGAAAAAAAGCCGCCATCTTTATTTGTGACCGTAACAGCCACCATAAGGCCAGATGATAATCATTTTTGATGCATTGGGCGCGAAATGTCAGAGGTAGCCGAAATGGTCATCAAGCAGAGATGAGGCATAGTTTAAAAGAAAGGAATTGTTTAGTCGTTATATGAAATGGAAGAAGGGAAGAGAATAGGGAAGGAAATGATGCTAGTGGTACGCCAAAACAAGGGAAGGGTTGTTAGAGGTACATAGCACACAAAGTGGGTTGATTGGTTGGTTGGTTTACGGTGTTGGGAGCTAGAGGAGCGGATGTCATGTCATGTCAGTGCACTTCGTGTATAGGGTTCTTGCTCAGTGTAGCGGGAAGTTTTAAACATCTGTCTGAGTTTTCATTGGAAGGATGTTGTTGGTGAACGATGACTGTAAATCATATATAACTGAACTAAACACAAAATCACATTAACACACAAACAAACAGTCATACACATTCATGTTCTGAGGTAATGGAAATATGTGTGTGTTTATATATATATATATATATATATATATATATATATATATATATATATATAAACACACACACACACATATATATATGCACATATTCAAGCACATATGTACTTAATATTGGTTAATGTTTTATAGACTTTACGCGCAAATACCCTTGGGAAAGGTATTAATCCGTCTCTTCCTTCCAGTTATGGGTTAAATAGCAGGACAGATTGGGTTCTATAGCCTTGGTCAGTAACCAGTCTACCGCAGAAAGCAATGGCAACCTACTGCGGGATAATCTTCTGCATAGTCAGTCATGTCTTTTTCGAGACATGATCGCCCAAGCGTGTATCACGTATGGCACTTAACTGACTGACACACACACACATACATACAGACACATATTATATAAAAACACACAGAGTGCTATGGGTAAACTGTCACAATCACACATTTTTAATTTCAAGCATGAGCGTTGTTTTTTATTTTGTCGACTGTACAGTATAGTAGGGTCAGTTGGGAATCGTCTGTGAGAAAAAGAGCACCATGACGCAATTCACTCCGCCAATAATTTGAAAACGGCACGCTCCAGTATGAATATTCAGAGTGACTGGGTGTCAATCTGATGACAGTGCAAATGATTTTAAAACAGTTGGATGCATAATGGTGATATTGAAGATGTTTGAAGCGATCACTAGTGATGATGACGTTAGACATCCATTCATCTTCCCACAGAGCATTAGACTGAACACGAAAGCTTGCATCAAAACCTCGAGGAGGCAGTGTTGCCCACAGTCAAGAGGGTGGCTGCTGGGCGATCATATTTTAGGTAACAGGACTCAGCATCATGCCACATAAGCAAGATAACCAAGTCATGGCTGTCAGACAATTTGTGAGACCACATCACTCCTTAGACAAAATTAAAAAGTGACATGTCTAGACACAAGGCCATCTCGCTTCTTTTCTCAACCTAGATCTCAAAACTCCATAGTTACATAACATTTTTGATTTAACAATAATGACAGACCTAACACATTTTGCCCAACTACGACTCCCTAATTTTTTAAATAACCATGAAGTCATCTTAAGATGTTATTTCACCATTTATTTTAATATATCACCTGAAAAAGAACAATATTATTCTGAAACATAAAACTTTTTTTGTAGTGATAAACCATTGTAATAACGAAATTGCAATATTAAGCACTATTCTATATCGTGTACTCTTTATAAAAATAAATGCTTGAACAGTAAGTTTTAATTTACGTGTTCTTTCACTTTCTTATAATATATATATAGCTCATGTGCGGTTCGCCTCTAAATGGAAAGTGACTCTGACTGTCGCCAATCGGAAGCATTTGCAGGGTTTCGTACCGGGCCTAAACGTAATTTTCCAGCGTCTGAAAGCGCTTATCGAGGGTGGGCCGGAGGCTGATCATCTCTGGTCGGGTCGGCGCGGTGGGTATGATGTTGAAAGACCCGAAACCCCCTCGTGATCCTAGCGATGGCATCACTGACGACACCCTCTAGCGCCCCCATTACGGTGCGTATGTCTGAAATATATATATATATATAATATTTAGAAATTTATGACATAAATATATTATAATATCACTACAAAAATATCCATTTCGTTTCGACTTATCACTAGCTAAACCCCCTAGGGAGACATTGTTGTGTATTCACTGGTGACCAATCAAAATACTAGTAATTTTTAATTTGAAGAACATAAGAAGAGGCTCTAAAACAATTTATTGAGGCAGTAAAGTTAATATTGATTAAAAAAGAATCAGCATAATTGATCGACTATTAACTTCACTTTACAATAAAAATTTAATTTGTTTTAAAAGATTATATATATATATACACACACACACACACACACACACACACACACACACACACACACACATATATATATATATATATATATATATATATTACGAATCAATTTTAGAAACTACGAATTTTAATTTATAAATTTTAACAAAGCATTAGATTTAGATTATTGTAAAGATATGCAAATATGAAACGAGAAAAGGAGATAGACGTACACACACAAATATATAGATATCCACTTGTGGACTAATAAACAAATATGTACACATGCAGACATATACTATTATGTATACACACACACAAATACATATACGCATATATATATATATATATATATAGAATTTTTTTAACTTTTGTTTTTATCAATGTGACAATCCGTTAAATTTTGAGGCTAGGTTTGGAAAACGTTTACAAAGTCTACAATATTGGATACAAGTAAGAACGAATTAGTAAGATGGCATGGATCAGACAAAAAGAAGGAGAAAACAGCCATATTTCAGTGCATGAACAAATAAGCGTAATTAAATACATGAGCCCCGCAAACACACAAGCAAAGAACAATGCGTACGCGAGTAAAACTACCCAATGCATCATATACATCATAAAAACACACACATGGGTCTACCTATATACAACGTTTAACATAAATACACACAAATAAGAATACCCAGAGAGAACAAACGCACACATATAAGCGTGCATAGAAAATAATATATATATATATATATATATATATATATATATATATATAAGAAAAAGTTCGAAAAGCCGTGAAAGTTTTGTTTAAAGTTTTGTATAAATCTACATTTATTGGTATTGTTACTAATATTACTTGCTTTTTGTATGATCTATTAAGTGTTCATAACGGTATTTGTGTCACTACACATGTTTCGTGTCTAAAGTTGACTCTCTTCAAGGGGAATAAACTTGTGACTTTACATATCGTGATCCGTTTGTTTTTCTGATGGCCATAATATCGTGTATATATAGATGACTGGTGAGCAGATTCGAAAGTTCATATACGTACGTGTTTGTTTTTGTTTTTTGTTTTTACACTCGCACGTTACATCTCTTCGGTTTTGAAAGTCACTCACCTTTCGTTGGCCAGAAAGATTTTCTACACCGATTTGATTTCGTCTTTATACTACAAAATTCTTTTCAGCGATTTTGATTCAGTTCGACTCAACGGTTCATCTAGTTCTTTTTATGGTTTTTGAAATATTATTTTGTTTCAATGGTTTACATTAAAAAAAAAAACTTTGAATTTAGTGTATTTGTGTGTACGTCTGAGGTTTTTCATGTTTTTTTTTGTTGAGGGAAGGCACGTATATTTTCGCACATTCATCGAATTTTAGAACATGAATTACTTTTTAGAGTTGCAACTCAGATTCGATTTTATTTCGAATGTAGATGTTTTCGAACTTCAAGTGTTTTCCTTCTATTATTATGTTGCATCCTTCTTGTTGCTATTTGTGACACTCTGTGTGGTGTGTTGCTCGAAATTTGATGAGGTTAGTATGTTTTATAAATTTGGGGGTGGGCGTTTGCTTTTAATTATATCAGTTGCCTTTAAGATTTTTACTTTATCGTGTTTTTTAGTAATTCTGTGTGTCCTTTTATCTTTGTAAATAATTCTGGGTGGCCTTTGTTGTGTGTGGAGACGTATGCAAAAATGTTTTCTTCTTTTCCAAGTTTTTTAGTTTTTTTTTTTGTTTTTTTTTACTCCTGAGAGATTCTAATGGTATTTCTTCTGCCAGTTGGAAACCCGTGTTTATTAGTGGAGTCGGGTATCTTCTTATTTGTATTTTTTTTCGTAGTTCCTCTAGGTATATTTTACGAAGAGTTTCGTCAGCTACTATTGTGCAAATTTGGGAGTAGGGGATGAATTTTAGACAACTTTTAGGGTGGTGACTCTTGAATGGAGATATTGTTGGGTATATGTGGGTTTATGATAAATGTCTGTGATGATGTAATTGTTTTTGTTGTTTTTTTTTAGTAAGTCTAGGTATGGCAATTTATTATAGCTATATTCTAGTGTGAACTTAATTTTAGGATACAACTTTTGGATTAGATTGTGTAGTTTATTTATGTTTCCCCATGTTGATCTCCAAAAGATAAAAAAAAAATCATCTAGATATCTCTTCCATAATTTAGTGAATTCTGTTTTTATGTCCTTCCCATATTTCTGTACTACTTGGTTGTATAGTTTTTTCTAGATATGCTAGTGTAAGTCTTCCACATGTCGGTTACATTTTTGTCCTCTTCGTGTGCCTGTTGTTTGAATAAAATTTTGGTTGCTAAATTGGAATGAATTGTTGTTTAAAATTAGTTCTATATTTTGTATAAAAAATTATTTTGTGAAGCGTGTGGGAAGTATTCCTGGGTGTTTTTCAGTCCAAAATGTAATGGTCTGTTTACTTATTTCATGGGGAATATACAGGCATTTCACATCAAATGTTACTATGGGTGTATCTGGGTCTACTTTTTCTGGTATGAATCTAAGGAAATGTATGCTGTCTCTGATGTAGCTTTTATTTTCGTGATGTATGGTTGTAATATTTTATCTACTAAGTTGCTCAGTCTACTTGTGTTATATATCCATAAATAACAAACACGTCTGTATATAAAAATATATCAAGTGATATTTTTATTAATGAACGATGGACCGTGTGGCCTAGTGAACAGAGAGTTGAGGGAGCGCGCCTCTAAGGGTTGACAGGGTGACGGGGGGTGTCGTCGTATCTGTTCTCCTCTACGTCTCTCTGCCTAGACTGCCGTCGAGACTGACTGACTCGTCTGTCGAGACTGACTGACTGACTCTGACTCTGACGAATCCGTGTTTTCGCAGTCTTTATATATCTTCCAAAACCGGGACTTGTTTCTTCCGGCATTGCCTTGATCACGCGACGCCCACGCGACGCCTACGTAATTTTCAGAGACACCTGTTCTGTCTGCCTCTTGTAGCCATTTCCGCTACTGCCGGAAATAAGGTCAAACAAACATCCGTTCCTTTCAACGGCCTGAAAACGCCCCCGCTTCCTCACTTCCTTCTTCGGGTGGGGCCAGATTATTATATTACACTTGTTGGGCAGGTTAGCCCTGCTCAATGAGTCTGAATTTAAGATCACTAGGGTTTGGAGTGTGAATATATTCCGAAATTTGTTCCTGGATAGCTGCTTTAAATGTGCTTGATTTGTGTATCTTCGGGAGTCAGTAAAAATTGCTAGTTTCTGAAACAAAGTCTGTAAGAAAATCTTTTTCTTTTTCGTTAGTATTCTACTGTGTGTAAGGCAGATTTTTATTTTTATTCATGATGCGATGTTTTCATCTGTATTATGGTGGGTTAATCGGTAGTTATCTTTGTGGCCTAACATATCTTGAATATTTGTTTTGTCATAAATTTTATCCACTGCCTTTTGTCTGCTTCCTTTTTTATTATGTCATTGTTCTCCTGGATGTTATCTAATGCTAATTTTTGTTTGTGCGTGCGATTTTTATGGCGCTTGTGATTGTTTTGAAAGTCTGTGTCCCAGAGTTTCTGAAAGAATATGTTCATTTCATTGGAATTGTTGTTCTTACTTGGGAAATATTTAGATTCGTTTTTTACTATTGAGTTATCGGTAGTATTGTTGTTGTGCAATGTTTCTATAAGTCTAAATTTCCGTTCGAATTCTCTAAGGATTTTGTGGTCTGTAATATTAATTTTTGTGGTGGGACAGAATTATAGCTCTAACTTTAGAAGGTATATTTCCTCTACTTTTAAAGGATATGAAGAAAGATTAATAATAACGGGTTTTGTATTCTTGAAATTTGTCTTTTCTTTCCGATCTAATGTTCTGAAAATGTGTTCTAGTTAGTGAGGTACCTCTATTTATATGGTTCAAAATTTTGGGGTGGTAGACGTTTGAGTTGAAAAATTTGGTGTTGGCATATCTGGGAGATCTTGGGTGGGTGAGTATGTTTCTATAGTGGGATTTGTAGTAGTAGTGTCATCCATTTTGTGTTGTAGGAAATCTTTTTTAGCTGAGTCATTTGTGTTATGAAATTGTAGCCCGTTACGGGGGCTCGTTAGTGGGTGGTCTGGTACGTTTTGGTGAGTTAATTTGATGGGTGGATGTGTAGGTGCGTGAATATTAAAATCATATTAAAAATATTATTATGAAATAGTTGTTTGCTGTGTGGGTTTGTTAGTAAGTAGTTCGGTATGACTTTGTGAGTGTACCTGATATGTGGATATGCTTGTGGGTGATATTATGTTCCGAAATGTTTACCTCTGTTTTGTTTTTCATACTGGTTTCCTGGGTGTGTGGTTTGTCCAGGGTTTCGTTTCTTACTAAGGATTTGTTTTGTGTATTTTGTTTTCTTGTCCGATTTTCCTTGATTTGGTAGTGTTTTCATCCATTTTATTTTTTTCTAGAATTTTCTAGGATTTCTCTTCTTCCTCCTAGCATTTAAAATTCCCATAATTTTGATGAAAATTTTTGTTTTTTTAGGGCATGTATCTTTTATTTTTGTTAGTAGTGTTCCACGTATTTTTTGTATAGTTTATTGATCTGTCTTCTTTTACGCTGATGTTAGTCTGTAATTTGGTTAAGCTGAAAGTTATTTTAATTTGTTTCTGCTCCTCATCGGCTGTTATTATTTCTCAAAATGGTATGAAAGGGTATCGCCCTTCTTTAAATGCTCTGTATATGGCTGCAGTTTCTTTGTTTTTGATAGCATTGTAAAATACAAATTTTCTTTCGTTCATTAAGTTACCCCACAGTTTGAGGTTTCGTCACTTTATTTTAAATGCTTTCTCCTGTATGTATTAGTCGGTAATCTCGTCAAATTGTCCACTAGTTTTTCTGTTTTTCGTGTTTATTCTTTTTTTCTAAGGTTGTAATATGATTTAATATTTTGCTCACTTCTTCATTTTATTTGAGGATTTCATCTTTTTGGTGTTTATGTAGATTCAGAAGATGTTCCAACAAAAAATTGCATTCTAAAAACGGTAACAACAATAACAACAACAGCAACAACAGCAACAAAGAACTAGATGACACGTAGAGTAGAACTGAATCAAACTCACTGTAAACAACTTTGAAGTATAAAGACAAAATCAAATTTCGCAAGTCAGTGTAAAAAAATTTTCTTGCCATTGAAAGATGACTGACTTCCAAAGCGGAAGAGATTTAACAGGCGAGTGTGAAAAAAGAAAAAAAAAATTAACAAAAAAAAAAAGACAAAAACCAAATAAACACGCACACATATCAACTTTCTGACCTATTCACCTCTTATTTAAACTTATTTATAAATGCAACTTTGTCTGTGTGTGTGTGCCTGTTTTTGTGTGTGTGTGTATCCGTTACCTATAGACTCCAAAACGGCTGAAAAGATTTTCTTGAAAATTTACACAGTTGTACTTTAAGCGTCTGCGAGTGTTCTTAGCTAGGTTTTGTATCGAGGTACCCCCGATAAATATCAAAAATCGATAATCGAAAAAATCGGGTGATAGAAGGAGTGGTCCGATTTTAATCAAATTTGATACGCTCATAGACAAAGACATAAGAAACGATATTCAGAAGTTTCAAGGTTGCAGTTCTTAAAATAGTGCAGAAAATTGATAATATATATAGATTTGTCGCTTCTACAAATACTTTCATGGCTTCTGCTCGGATAAGCTTAAGTCACTGATGCCTCCTCAACAGGTGTTTACTCGTGCAACCAGACTGGCAACTGGGTCCCACCCATTCACAGTCAAGTTAGCCAAATGCAGACGACAATTCTACTCCTGCAGCTTCCTCTCTCGCACTTCCCGCCTGTGGATCTCACTCCCGTATTCTTGCTTTCCTGACGGCTACAATCTCCAGAAATTTAAATGCAAAGTCAATACTCATCTATTAACCACTGGCCTCTAGCTCTCTCCCCTCCCCTGTATAACCTTCCCTTTCTCCACCTATGTATCTGTCATCGCACCTGCTTTCTCAGCTTTCTATTGTTCCTTTCTAACTAGTTTGTACTCCTCACTCTTTTCTAATTAATCTTGTTACATTTATGTAACCCCCTGCACATCAGTGGCGTTTCCGCCTTGCTCGGGGTGAAATGATTAAAATATATATATATATATATATATATATATATTTATGGACATATATCAGATATACACACAAATATACATGCACATAGAAATATGAACACATATATAAATATATATATATATATATGCATATACACATAAATATATATATGCATAAACACATATGCATACATGAATATACATACATACACATACACATTAGCATCTGAAACAAAATATCGATATCCCTCCTAGTACATAAAACCACATGCAAAGACAAACCCATCAACCTCAGTATATATATTCTTATCTAAAGACAGATTATATATATATATATATATATATATATATATATATATATATATATATATATATATAATCGCTCATTCAGTAAAATGAATTAGAGCAGTCTGTCTATTGGGCATGTATAATGATAATATACACGCTAAAATGTCCGCCTTCTTTTACCGAACGCTCATAGCTTAGAGATAGAATCATCGACTGACGCCAATTCAGTCCGGTTGCAATAATGGGTTAAAAAGCAATCGGAGTCTAACCGTACTGATGATCTGTGATACAGCGAAACAGATCTGTCTGCGGATGACTATAAGTGTTCAATGCAATTATATTGTAGAACTTTTGAATATTCTTCATTTCTAAACAAATTATTACGCGACCTTGTTTTCTAGCATATGGTGTCTTCAGGTGATTTGCAATAAATGCATATATATATATATATATATATATATATATATATATATATATATATTGTCAAAACTAAGTACTAATAGAAAATTCAGAAATCAAGTGAAATTTAAACCCAAGAATGAAAATTATTAAATATTAAATTAAAGATTGGTATTATAATAAAAACTTATCAAGTATTAATCAGATGTTAGGCACTAGATTAAAATCTATGGAACATTAATATGATTATCTATTTTAGATTAAATATCTCATAACTTTAATGACTAAATACTTTACAAATATTATCATCATAATATAAGCCTTAATTAAATGCCTAGGACATATTTGACAAAGAATGTGAGATGAAAATACCCATTAAATAAAGGTAAATAACAACTGACACCAGCAAAAATAGTAAACATAAACTTTCAATATTACAACTCATATTGTAAAGTAAACAATGAACAATGTTTACAGTGAACAGTAAGTTCATTTCTTTGCTTTAAAGATTAGCTTTGTCATTAAATCTAACTAAATTCTTTGCTAACTTCTCATTAAGACAATGATGGCAAGGTGCAAGTTCGAGACTTAGTAAGTACTTACCATTTAACAGTAGGGATTTTGTTTTACTTTTAAGCACCGAAAGTTCTTGGATAATGAACTACTACTTTATAAGAACTATTTTTGAAAGATAATGCGTTCTGATACTTGCGGGTTTTAAACGGGTTTTTAGTAGAACTGATAAATAACTTTTTAATATTAAAATTTTCAGTTGTAGATAGTGTGCACAGATAAACTAAGGAAATAGTTAAGCAATTGTTATGTAGTGGACTATCTTTAGAATTTCTACAATTACATCCACTAGTATAAGTTTTCTTATTTTTAGTATTATCCATCTCAGCCTTGCAATGCCATGAATTTTCTGTATTTTTATACTTGTTGAGGACTTCGTTATTGTGTTTTTTAATTATTTTTTCTAGATTATCCGTGCAGCAATAACTTAACTTAAAAGTATTATTATTGAATATTTTACTAAGAGGATTAGTCTTAGAAAAAAGCTTATTAATAAAGTTCAAGAATTTTCATCCAGTTTTAGTTTTAGCCATCAGATTATAAGGGGGAGTAAACCAGATCATCTTCCGAAATCTTTTCTTCTTCTTATTGTCATTGTTAATGGAATTTCTGAATTTGATAGTTGTTCCTTTTAACCGTTATTCCTAAGGGCAAAATTATAAAATTCGCTAAGCTGATATATATATATATATATATATATATATATATATATATATATATATATATATACCAGTTACTATGTTATATATATGTTCCAGTCACTCTTCTAATATCTGGTTAAACTACATTTTACATTTAGAACCACCTCAATTCTTTTTTTCTTTTTACATATATTGGACTACGTTCTCGAAGCATTCTTTCAAAATTTGCGTCCAAGCTGTTATTATGGCATCCTGCAATTCTAGAATATTCGGTAGCGTATCCACGATTCATCGTGATTGCCTTTATACCATATTCTTATGATATTCTAGACAACGTGAATTTGGAGACTGTAAATGCCACGTTGATAAAGAAAACACATTGTTCCGCTCCCTGAACCAATCCATCATTTTTTTTTTTCATTTGTGACACGATACTCGAATTAATAACCTACCCCCTACTGAATTTGGTCACTAGTAAATGGGTACACCGTAGTCAGAAATTGAATCCTGTTGTCAGGGAAAATACCTAGGTAGTCTGTGGAATTTAAACGATCTTTTATGAATATCAAACATCCCAATCTCTGCTATGAAAATATTCCCAATACCGTTTCAGCAGTACGACCACCGCCCATCTGGCACTAACGACCATAAAACATTCAAAGTCACCTCATTCTATTTTCTTTCTCATGCAGTCACATTTGACCGATGTCACGTCATTAATTATAAATTTGCATAAAAGTAGAACTTGTTTATGTGTACTTAATTGGCTAGTGAATATATATACATTTTAATGTTACAAACATTAAAACATGAAAACACTGCATAAAGGTGAAGACAGATATTTAGAAACACTGCAAGCAAACGAAATGCCCTCTGCCATTTTAAAACTCGTTTTAGTACTGACCAACCTTTTAAAAATCAGAATGAATAAAATCTTATAAGTAAAACTTGGGAATTAATTCGTCGCAAAGACAAAAAGTACCACCCTTCACAACAAGTAAAAATACAAAAAATACTTTGTTGTTATCTTCATACTTTACAATTCTTGGAAAAATATTATCAGAAATATTTATATTGTTTTGAATATTTCAGGCGTTCTTTGAATTTCCTTTGTTAGATGTTACATCAGTTGGGCTTTGACAAAAAATATTTCATTCAGAAATGTCCTTTTTCCTTTAATTGAAACTTAATTCAGAAAAATCGAGATCCGACTGGAAATGATTAGGTCAGCACTTAAATTTGTCAGTTACAGTCGAGTCCTAATTTATGTCGTAGCGATATAAGTTATTCATTAATAGTTTTATACTCATTATTTGAAATACGTAATATGCTCTATCACAATTTACTTCATTGAAAACATTTAAGAAACTATTTATTGGTTCGGAACTAAAGTTCGGAGCAATTTTGAGTGAATTTCAAATAAACTACATATTTCTAAATACAATTATCCATCCACATATGTGACATTTGGTTCCATTACAGTTCATCAGATTCCATCCTTCCAGAACTTGGTAGTTTTCTGGGTGATGAACTCGTTTTTTACAGGCTTCTAGAGAACTGAATTTCTTTCTACTAAGAGAACTTTTAGGCTTCGAAATCAGTGGAAAACAGAAGGGGTAAAGATAAGTGAGTGTGGTAGGTGTAGTGGAACAACCCAGTCAAAGTGTAACAATTTGGGCCGTGTATGTAAAAATATGTGAATTCTAGCCTAGTTCAAATGGAAAACGAAAGCCTTTCCACTAACCAATTCCGTACGCTTTCCATCGATTTCTGCTTTTAATCAGCCGAGTGAAAAGCGTACTTGAATTATTTTAATTCAATATCTTTATTTTGTCGGAGGAATTTGTAAAACGTAATACCATTCCAATCTGACCAACTATACATTACTTGATTCAGATGCAGGCCTGCTTTTATGTGGTTAACGGTGGCTCATTTCATTTTCCCGAGTGTTTATTTGTTGAAATCTTTTATTCGTTTAAAATAGGAGGTTTACTGTACAAAAATGCATGCGGAATGTGCTGTTTTCACGAAATCCGTCAAATACCCACTAGGTTTTCTATGCGAAGAAAGGCGCTTCCCATAAGGCAATGAACGCACATTAAATATTGTATATTTAAATTTTCTTGTTATTTCTTCTTATTCCATAGCTACTGCGTAACAGGTATTTATTATATATATCTGTCTGAGCCATTCTCAAACTTGCTTGAAGTTAATACACACACATTACAGCCATATAAAGTTGAAACACTGGCTCTCATCCGATCACCGAAGTAGCAACAAACCCAATCAGTAGGTAGATAGCTGACCGCTTAGGATTACCAGGTATTGTATGCGTGTGTGTGGCTGGTGTAATAAATTAGGGTTCGGAATGAGAAATAGAAGAGTCCATCATGAATTCGAGTCGAGTTCATTGATTTCACTTTCGGGTAAATGACCTTGGAAAAAGTATACATACATACATACCTTCTATCCCAGGTAATGGTAAATAGCAAGAAAGACTAAGCTTTATAGCCTTGATTGACAACAAGTCTAAGAGAAGAAAAACCGTGATTTCATACCAGGAATTGGTTTAGCAACGGCTAGCATGTAGTTAAACTCTTATAAAACAAAAAACACACGTCAGCTTAATCTGACATGTGGCACAGAGTACGCTGTTACAGGACTTGGTGATATGATGGAGAAAGTATGCGTTGAAGGGAATAGGCAAATGAAAACTTTGCACAGTTCACTTTTGCAGGATGCTCAGTAAAAATAATTATTTTTTCTCGAAGGTAGAATCTACTCCGTTTTTGTATATATATATATATATATATATATATATATATCCTAGTGAGTACAGAACGAAGAAATAATTTTTTCACCGTCCAAAGCATTAATTTAAAGCAGTGCTCGATATATAATGTATAGAGCTGTGAATATTTATTATAAATTATGTTTTAGAACATGTACATAATTTTTTGTACATATGGAAAAATATAAAAATATATGGAAATATATAGAAATATATATATAGAAAAAATTATGTACATGTTCTAAAACATAATTTATAATATATATATATATATATATATATATATATATATATATGCTGCGTGTGTGTAACAAGTATATTGCCCACCTTCTCATACACACATGCATATCTTATTAAAATAATATGATAATGAAGAAACTTTGATTGTTATTTTTTGCCATTACAGCACCCCAAAATTGAAAGAACAATATGATGGAAAAATGCTTCTTAATTTTTAAATGGGAAACTCTGTTGTACATAATCAAATCTAATTATGTAATGGAGATGTGAAGACGATAATGAAAGCGTATATGGTTCAAAATAGTAACCAGCGATATAAAATTTCAGCTATAAACAAAAAAGTTCGAAGTAAAAACAGAAAAGCCATTTTACCGAGTTTTATTTTTGTTTTCAAAATATTTAGGTGTTTCGCTTATTCTTTAATTTAATCGCGTGGCTTGTCTGCAGTAATCGGAAGCACATGGATTAAATAATGGCTTTAGAGATTGGTCGAAATATTGTTGTTGTTTTAGTGCTATTTTCAACTTTTGCTTTTTCACTTTTGTTTTATACACAATAGAATTGCTTTTATGAATCCAGAATAACAAAATCCATCAGCATGTTTCAGTTTCCTGTAAGATTGTCAGTCGGTCAGTTACTTGCCATAATTGATACACGATTGGACGATTATATCTCTTTCGAGACATGACTGACTAGGCAGAATATTTTCCTGATGTAGTTATGCGATTACTGTGGTAGACCGGTTGCCAACAAAGGCTATAAAACACAATTTGTCCTGTTCAGTCAGTTAAGTGCCATACATGATACACGCTTGGGCAGAAGATTATCCCGCAGTAGGTTGCCATTGCTTTCTGCGGTAGACTGGTTGCCAATCAAGGCTATAGAACCCAATCTGTCCTGTTATTTAACCCATAACAGGAAGGAATAGACGGATTAATACATTTCCCAAGGGTATTTGCGCGTAAGTGAATACAATGGATTCAACTGGAATTCGAACTCGGCTCCCAGGTTTCTCGTTCTGAGTCGATATCTACTGTACCACAACGCACATCCTGTTATTTGACCTATAACTAAAGGAAAGACACGGGCCTTGGGAAAACCAATAAAAATATAGTTGATATAGCTATCGTGAAAGGTCTTCAAATATTTAAGAATTCAAAAGTTAGACGACATAAAGCATGTCGCAAACTAAGAAAAAGAAAAATGTTTTAAAGAAGAATAAGTTAAAACTATCACTGTAGGTTATGCGAGTAATCTGACTATGGCTAGATATTCGCTAATTGTTGTTGGGAATTACCTACACACTAATATGAACTCTAAAGGACTACATAAATACCGAGAGTTATTTACTCTCGTGGGTAGTACTAAGTAGCAGCAGCTAAGATACTCATTTGTTAGTACGCCGTACCGGCGCTAAGTACTTCTTCTTCTATGTGCCCTGTCCCTTCAGGACGTAGACGATCATGGCTCTCCACGTCTCTCTATCCCTTGTGGCTCTTAGTATGTTTGCTCCTGTTGCTCTTGGCAACCCCCGTTCCGTCATCCACCTGATCAGGCCCTGCAAATATGTTATCCGCTGCCTTCCTCTGTCTCTCCTTCCTTCTATCTGGCCAGTCAGTATCAGGTTCTCCAGGCTCTCCTTCCTCATTGCATGTCCCAGGAACTTCAGTTGTCTCTTCCTGATGATCAGAATCAATTTCCTTTTTGTTGCCATTCTTTCTAACACCTCGTCGTTGCTTGTATGCTCAGTCCACGATATCCGTAGCATCCTTCTGTAGAACCACATTTCGGCCGCTTCCAGTTTTGTCCTCATTTTCGATGATATTGTCCAGCATTCACTGCCGTATTGAAGAACTGACATCACGTAGCAGTCTAGCACTCTTTTCTTCGTTTCTATTGAGATTTTCCTGTGTGTTAGTATTTTGCTCATCTTCTGGAACGCGTCCTTTGCCATGCCAATTCGCCTTCGGATCTCCGTGTCGCACTTTCCATCTCCTGTTAGAACACTTCCTAGGTACTTAAATTCTTATACTCTATTTCCACAGTACACTGTTCTCTTTGTAATATAATATTTTTTGACTGTATACTGTGTCCGAGTAATTCTTGTGACATTTTATCCAGGGCCACATCAATTGGCGACGAAGATGATATTCGAACTACCTAGGACCCTCAACAAATGATCGTCCATATCGACGAGGAATTCGAAATTACCTAGGACCCGCAACAATTCTTCACCACAAAAATTGTCGACAAGAATTTCAAAGCCACAAAGCTTAACAATTGCCTACAAAGAACTCGTAAATAAGCGATTGACAAGTTGTTCAAGCCTGCACGAAACCTGCGGCAGTAACAAACCATCCCATAACTCAAAGAAAACAAACATTTTTACCACGAAATATCGACAGCAAATCCTACAAAATTCAAAGCGAAATTATTATCGGACAAAGGTAAATAATTAACAAACTATCTGTAAACTGTGCCCCAAAACATGCTGTAAGTAGATTTTCTTCTAGCTAATAATTTTTTCTTTTTTCTTTTTTCTTCCTCCCAGAGAAAAAACAAGTAAATTGTTGTTCTCGTTCTGTTATGTACAATCTAACACTGTAATTCGTTAATAGTTACAGTAACCAGCAAAAAATAAGGAAGTTCCCCCACCCCACTCAGGAAGGAAAAAAATTCTATTTTTTCTTCTCGTCGAGAAGAGAATTTAGAAGTAGTAAGAATTGTTTCTTTCTCGTTTTAAGTAAAAGTCCATAACGGAAGATTTTAAAGTCATCCTCATCCAGATGATGAAAGTTCAACTAAATCAGAAAACAAAAGAACGTCTAATAGAACAACAACAACAAATAGAACAACAAAAACAAACAAACAAAAACAACAGCAAATCTTGTAAGAGATATAAAAAAATGAAGACAAATATGTCAAATCATTACATAAAGATAGACATAATGAAGACAGAAAAAAGAAAACACTGCAAAAAGGTGAAGACAGATATTTAGAAACACTGCAAGCAAACAAAAACAGACAAATACGAGTCGAGGAATTGCTTCTCGAAGCTCTGAATGACAACCCCCTACCCGCCGAGAACAACGCAGCATTCTCACAAAGTACCATTCGGAGTACAATGGAAATGTTCGCATATGTGCCGGAAGAAGATAAGGCATTTGATGCATACTTTAAAAGATACGAAGATCTCTTCAGGATCGACTGTGAAAGTTAGCCTGATTTAAAAAAAAGGTCAGGATACTTCTGTGAAAGCTTGGTACTACCGAACACGGTAGATTTGTGGATAACATTCTACCTAAGAAAACCACAGAACTAGAATTTACAGAAGCCGTAAGATTGTTATCAGAACTTTTTACTCTAACACGCCTCTTTTTCATAAAAGATGGAAATGCTTTAATTTGACAAAGCAAGGCGACCAAGACTACTTAACTTTCGCAACAATCGTAAACAAACACCGCAACGATTTCAGGCTTGCGGATCTGACGGCAGACGATTTCAAATGCCTCATTTTCGCCCAGGGATTAGTATCAGCAAAAAACGCCTAAATTAGGCATAGGGTACTCGCGAAGTTAGAGAGTGAACCAAATTTAACACTTCAGAAATTGGCAGAAGAGTGATAAGCGTAAAGAATGACTCGAGAAATATAGAGAAATTGGGTATAGCTCACATCAACAAAGTAAAATATAACCAAAAATATTATGCCTCGAATAAAAAGAACGGAGACCACTCACAAAACGGAAAAATCACACGAAAATTAAGAAAATTGCCCCCCCCACCAGTCCGTTCTATTGCTGCGGTGAATTGCATTAGGCCAAATTCTGCTCCTTCCTACATAAAAAATGCAAAAGGTGCGGCAAAGTTGGCCATAAAGACTCCCATTGTAGAAGTACAAAAACTATCAAATATCGAGTCAGACACGATAGGTCAAGCAAGAAACCTGATGGAAGTTTGCAAAAATACATCACCGTCAAGATAAGGTCCAGTTAGATTCTAGATCAGATCTCTCTATTATAAATCTACAGACTTGGAGGAGGCTTAAACAAGCCAACGTTAAAAAAAGGAGTAAATCAGCCCGCACAATGACTGGAAGTAGGATGAATTTCATTGGTGAGTTGTACCTGTTAGTTACATTAAACAGTACAACCAAAAAAGTAAAGGCGTTTAAAAAACCTCTGAAAATTCATTTGGCACTGAATAAGTCGAATGAAATACGGGTTTGCGCAGATTTTTCTACCGGGTTGAACGCAGCACTAAAAGACCACCACTACTCTACACCTAGCCCGGAGGAGCTATTTACTAAGCTCACTCAATGTCGGGAAGACGTTCTCTAAAATCGACTTAAGTGAAACCTACGTCCAGATTAAAGTGGAAGAGGAGAGCTCAGGACTCCTCTTCCTCTTTCTCCCTTGCTAACTGGACACATGGCTTTGAGGTGTTTCCCCCTCCCACTTCAATGTATTCTGCCCTCACACTACTCTCTGTTACTGCTTACTTAGAGGCAGCTTAAACTTTCCTGAACTGAATGGAGAAAACAAAATGAAGATAATTTTTGAAATTTCTTTTTTCTGTCAGTCAGCCTGCAACTGGTAAGAAGAAGACTGTGCCCCCGAGGTCTCCTCTTGGGTTAAGGCTGGCATCGATGCTTTTATCCCGGCCAGGAAATTCCAACTAAAATCAAATTCGTCCCCCTGGTTCTAACCCGCTTGCTCGGCCGCCATTGCCCACCGGAACCATTTCTTCCGGCTCTATCGAAGCTGCTCGTCGAACCAAAACAGGCGCCTTTTCGCCTCAGCATGGAACTAGTATAAAAAGGTACTGAACGAATCTAAGAGGGCGTTTTCTACCAGAATTAGGCAACGGATAATAGCATCCTCTAAGTTTGGCTCCAAAGATTACTGGCGTCTCTGCAAAAGCGTGCTCAACAAGAACAAAACTTCAATACCCCCACTAATCAATGAGTTTGAAGTTCTCACCTCCCCAGCGGACAAGGCTGAATGCTTTGCCCGTAGATTCTCCACTAATTCGACACTGGACTCGTTAGAAATACCTACACCCGACTTCCCACCCAGAACTAAGGCTCAACTAAATAACGTCCACATTACACCTTCGCTGGTCGACAAGATAATTGCACAACTTGACCCACACAAAGCGAGCGGCGGTGACGGAATCCCAGTCATAGTACTCAAGAAATGTGCCCCAGAACTCTCCTCTGTCCTCTCTAAACTCTATAACCTCTGCCTATCTGCTTCCTGCTTCCCTTCCTGTTGGAAGTCCTCCTGTGTAGTTCCTATATTTAAGAATTCTGGCGAACACTCAGACCCCGCCAATTACCGTCCTATTAGTCTCCTTCCGATCTTTGGCAAAGTTTTCGAAGCCATTATCAACGCCGAGGTGATTCAGCATCTCATGGCCAACAGGCTTCTCTCTGACAAACAGTACGGGTTTCGCTTCACCAGGTCTACTGCTGATATGCTAACGACCATTACCGAGTACATATACCGGGCACTTGACAAGAATGGAGAAGCCCGAACCGTTGCCTTGGATATCTCCAAAGCGTTCGACAGGGTCTGACATGCTGGCCTCTTGTGCAAACTGCGGAGCTACGGGATAACTGGACATCTAACCGCACATTGAAGGTGGTATTAAATGGGCATGCCTCCCAAAACTACCATACGAACGCGTGTGTCCCTCAAAGTTCTGTCCTAGGTCCCACGCTCTTTCTGATCTACATTAATGATCTCCCCGACGCCATTAGATCCCACGTTGGCATGTATGCCGATGACACAACAATCTACTCTCACATCGATCAAAAACCAGGTGTGGGTGACAAAGTGAACCTCGCTGCCTTACTTGAAAAGGACCTCCAATCCGTAATGGCCTGGGGTAGGAAATGGCTGGTAAATTTCAATGCCTCTAAAACGAAGCTGTTATCAACTAACCACCATAGACAATCGCATCTACCTCCCATTAGCATGGGACAGGCTAGCCTCCCAGAGAGTAAAATACTACTAAGCACGAATTTACACGAGATACTAGATTAGCAACTAGGTCCCACCCTTTTACAGTTAAACAAATAAGATGTAACCGTAAATTCTACTCCAACAGCTTCTTTTCTCACGCTTCCCGCCTGTGGAACTCCCTTCCACAAGTCTGCTTTCCCGACAGCTACAATCTCCAGGTGTTTAAATGTAGGGTCAATAGACACCTCCTATCACACTAACTCCCAATTATTCTCAGAACACTTTCATCTACCCAACCTTCATTCTCGGTATCCTTACCCGCCTATCACCCACCCTCTGACATTTCCTATATTTAACCATTCTCGTTATCCCTACCCGCCTATCACCCACCCTCTTACATTTCCTATATTTAATCATCCTTTCTCCACTCTGTAGCCCCCTGCGCAGTAGTGGCAGTGACATGCCTTGTTCGGGGTGAAACGCTTATAAAAAAAAAAAAATTAATACCCTGTACAAGTTCGATAGATTCCCCTTTAGGATCAAGGTCGCGCCTGCGATTTTCCAGCAGGTCATGCTGGGCGGCCCTGACTTTGCAATCGCGTATCTGGACGATATAATAATTACCAGTCAGTCCATAGAACAGCATAGGGAGCATGTACATAGGGTTTCTGAGAAAATTCGTGAGTATGGGTTCAAAATTAAAAAATTCAAATGCGATTTTTGTTTAAACGAGATAAAATATCTCGGACACATCATCAACGAAAACGGTAGATGTTCTGATCCCGAAAGGGCTACAACGATCAAAGACATGCCAGCCTCCAGCAACATACAAGCTCTGCAAAGCTTTTTGGGATTGGCTAAGTACTACTAAGTCTTTAGCAGATATATGCATGATCTGCGAGCCCCACTGAACGAACTACTGAAGAAAGACAAAGCCTGGAAATGGACACCCCAATGCCAGGCGGCGTTTGAAAAAAATTAAAAACGCACTTACATCTGATCTCTTCTTAACCCATTATGATCTGAAACTGGACATTATCGCAGCAAGTGATGCCAGTTCATACGGCGTTGGAGCCTGCGTCTTACACCAAATGCCTGACGGCACACTAAAACCAATCGCACACGCTTCCAGGACATTGCTACCCGCGAAAAGGCAATACTCACAGACAGAAAAAGAGGCTCTAGCCATAATATTTGCAGTGACTAAGCTCCATAAGTATTTGCATAGTAGACCTTTCACTCTTCAGATGGGCCACAAACCTCTAATCTCAATCTTTGGGTCAAAAAAGGGTTTACCGCGTCATACGTCAAATAGACTACTTAGGTAGGGCACCATCTTGCTGAATTACAACCTTAAATTGGTATACTTAACGTCAAAGCAAATTTGTCATGCAGACAGCCTATCGAGGCTGATACCAAAGTAAAACAGCTCCTTAGATGACACAATAATCGCGGCACTCCGCACAAATTTCAAGATCAAAACAATCATCAAGAATATGGTCAGAGAACTCCTAGTAAAGCTAGCTGAAATAAAGATGGGGGCAGTAAAAGACGACTTCATTCGTGGTATGAAAAACAATTTAGGTACTGACAAAAACGCGTCAGATGTGTTCTCTCTGTACGATGAATTATTGCAATACAGTGAAAGATTTGTAATACCGAAGAACTTACAAAAATGATTCTACGAGATTTTCATTCGGTACATCCGGGAAAAAGTCGGATGAAGAGTCTGATGCGTAGTTTCGTATATTGGCAAAATATGGATAGAAACATCGCGAAAATGGTAGACGCCTGTAAGGGGTGCGCTACAGCGGACAAAGCGCCACCAACTACATTCAAGCCTTGGCCAAGGACTGATCAACCTTGGTCGAGGATTCATATCGACTTCGCGGGCCCTCTCACTACTATCTGGTTGTAATCGATAGTTACAGCAAAGTCCTGAAAGGTAGAAGACATACCACGGGAACAACAATCAACTTTTTGTATGTACTATTTGCGCGGTTCGACGTGGTGGACTCTATCGTAAGCGACAAAGGGGTGTAATTTACATCTACCGATTTTAGGGAGTTCTGTGATGTGTTTCAAACAAAACACATCACCACTCCCCAGTACCACACCAGGTCCAACGGGCAGGTGGAGCGTTTTGTAGATACCTTAAAAAGAGCTCTGAAGAAGGCCCAAGGAACACCTACGGAAGAAGCGCTTCAACGTTTCTTACAGGTGTATAGTATTACACAAAACCCTAACACTCCGGCAGCTGTATCACCAGCTGAAACCATGTTCGTTCGAAAGATCAGATCTTCATTCTATAAACTCCTGCCAAAACAAACTAAACTCCGAAAAACAGTGTGCGCGCACAGAAGACATTTCAGTCGCGGAACAAAAACAAACTTACTTTAAAAACTACAAAAACAATATGTCGTTCTGGGAAATGGGCACTATTGACAAGCGAATAGGCGACTTGGTGTACATCGTTAAGGGTCCACGACACGCACATAAGCGCCACCAGAACCAACTAAATAGGCGTGCGCCCAGATGATACGCGCGACACGTCCCCTGAGGTTATCTTTGAGACGTTTGACTTGGATACACAACAACCAGCACCCGAACCACGTCGGTCGGGCAGAAAATGAAAGTGTAGCGACCCGCTGATTATTAACCCAAAAGGTAAGAGGTACTAACAGTTTTTTACGAACAAAAACGCTGGGGAGCGGATGTTGTGGGGAATTACCTACACACTAATATGAACTCTACCGGACTACATAAATACCGAGAGTTATCTACCCTCGAGGATAGTAGTAAGTAGCAGCAGCTACGATACTCATTTGTTAATACGCTGTTCCGACTCTAAGTACTATTATACTCTATTTCCTCTGTACACTGTTCCCTTTTGTAATATAATATTGTTTCTAACTGTATACCGTGTCCGAGTCATTCTTGTGACCTTTTTCCCAGGACCACATCACTAATTTGTCACCTTCGATATTATCATGAAGATCAGTGTATTTATTGAACTTGTAAATATCTTTGACTTTCATATTATGGTTGCTATTATTATTGTTGTTTACCTCTTGTTAATCTACTAATATTTCTAAAATAACGTAATACATCAAATTCAACAAAGGCGGGAGGATTAAACTGACATAAACGAGATTTTTTATACAAGTTTGCGAAAGAGAAATGCAAATGTAAATAGATGCGCAATGAAACATTCCTATGAAAGGACAGATTTGCAATAGAGGGAAGCAAATACATAGATGAAGAGAAAAATCAGAAGAAAAAGAGGTCATTTGTTTATACGCCTGAGATTATATGTATTTACACTATTTACATTATTCGGACTATTGTCCTCATCTTTACTGCCATGTTTACGACTTTTCGGTCTTTATCATGTGCTAAGAATTTTGAACTGGGTATCATTCTCATTCCAATTTTGGCAGCCATGTAGTTATCTCTCTTTAACTTAACTTATCTGAGTTATTTTTTATTTAAAAAAAAAAAACGTAAAGGTATTTTACGTTATGACGGTGACGGAAGCCGAGATGCTAAGATCATGACGAATAACATGACAAATTCTTATTTGAATTTTGTCAAGAATGTCTAGAAACATAGCAGAAGCAACAGAGCAGATGTGTAAGGAATATTCAATGTCCAGATGAATGTTACATTTATAAATGTGTAAGACTGTCGAGAAAAAAAATTTCTAGAACAATCCTTCCTATCAATCGATTCAGTATAAGAAAGAATAGGAAAAAGAAGAGATAATGAAAGGGATAAATTAAAATTGAAGTCGACGAAATTAAATATAAATATGAAAAATAGTTTTAAAGAAAAAATGCAATATCACAATGAATAAAGAAGAGTTTGTTTTATGAGAAATAAAGTAAATTCAGATGCTGATGAGAAAGACACGGAGGAAAAGAAAAGCGATGGATAACAGAAGTTTATGTGGATAAAATAAATACAAGAAAAACTAGTAAAAAAGAAAATCAATAAAATATTACCCAGTAAAACATCAATGAGGAGATTAAATGCTGATTTGTAAAGCAATAAAGTAAAAAAGAAAAAAGCTACGCCTGATGTGAAGGGAGTGAGATGAACATCGCTATGACGAAAACAGTAGACAAAAAGGTTAAATTTTGTTGAAATGAAATAATAAAGACACGGAGCCAGCAAAGAAAACAGGAAACAACCAGTCTTAGAAAATGGAAAAAAGTAACAAATTCAATACCATAATATTGCGACTCTAAGGACTACGACTGCTTAGTAGCAGAAGTAGTTTAGTATTTCTTTTCGGTGACAAGAGTGGATATTGAATTAATAAATCGAACAACTAGGATTGTCAAATCTAATATTTCAGACACAGAACATTTCGTGGATTCATAGAGTAGGTTTAAAAAGCGATCATGTGCCAAATTAAGCCACCTTAGTAAACTATAAGGTATATATCAGCCTGAAAAAGCAACAAAACATCACACTTACTGAAATGAAGTCATGTGAATTAGTCATCAGCCTCAGGCAAAAACAATAACTTCCTATACTAAGGAGAGGAAAAAATAAAGCGTTTATTCAATACTAAATTGTGGCTATTTGTTTGATGCTACAGAGTGATCTTGATCACAATATCAGTTCTTGCTTTCTAAATACATCTTTCATATTGTATTCGGGTGTTTGTATTTGCATACGTAGTCTGTCAAACTGGACAGAAATCCATGCTAAATACGTATATGTTGTCACTTCCCTAAATGACATATTTCCATTTTCGAGCATAACTTAGCTGTGACAGTTGAATTTTGTTTTTAAATAACTTAAAAATTAAAAATTGAATGACATTTTCTTTATTTTACCTTTAGCTCAACCACCGGCAAATAGTTAATATTATTGAGAATGCGTTTAATATCTTTCACTGAATTTATTAAAAAAGAATAAAAAATAAGAAAATAAGCGCATAAAGGAATTTATTAGAATAAACTTTGAACAAAACTCAGTAGAGAAATACAAGTTGTAAATTGTTACATAAATTAACAGTAACACTTTATCGAATATCGACGATATTTAGCATAAACAACGGTGTTATTTTATGTAAGTCGTAATTTTTACAAAATATAAATCAGATCGTTATTTACAGATCTGAAACGAGATCTATATCTATTAATGGATGAGAAGGAATTGGGTTGACATTATATCTTGGATATTTACTCAACATCTACTCAAAGTGATGACTATTCGTTTTTAAACCCTTGAATTTTAATAAGCTTAGTTTAAGCTCGTCAGTGGAAGAGAAAATAACGGTGTGAGTATTGATCAAAGAAAATCAGTATTCCACAGAACAATTTTTATCTAACATTAGCGGAGTTGGTTATAGGAACTAACATTAAACTAAAAATGTGCGAGAGGATTCAATGTTTTAAAAGAAGTTATTAAAACGGAATTGTCTAAGTTGCAGCGTAAGTTAAATAATCAAAGATAGATACTGGTCTATTGAATGTTAATATTTCACCAGAGATGGCCACGTTAAGCTGGTATCTTTTGAAATGTGATAGACAAAGAAAGTTACCCGCAGAAAAGTGATATTTTTGTAGTGCAATGTAAATTTGTATCTCGTCTGTTATGTTTTCTACCTTGATAATATTTTCTTTTTCTTCTGACCAACAAGTATTACTTAACATTTCTCAAATAGTTTTAGCAATTTGTCTGTTCAAACTACACTGTTTGATCTAATCCAGACAGCACAAGTATTTTCGCATATTAAAAAGATTACAGTTTTGATTCGACAATCTTTTCATGTAATTTTTCGTTATTTTGAATTTGGATCCACAGAAATTCAGTGCTTCTTTTGATCAATTAGAGTTTTTGAGTGGAGTCAGACTGTGGCCTTCGAAAGGTTGGCTAATCATTTCGGAGACTTACTATTCCTCTTGCAAGTGAAGCATCAGTGTCGCGTCAATGTCCGTAAAAGTAATCAATTGAACATTCCTATATCTGGCACTGAACAGTCACGTAAAAAGAGGCCATTGTGTCCAATTAGTCTTCTAGAAGAGTTCGTACATTCTTGCATCTAATTTTGATTCGAATTCTTTTTTTCATGTATTTCTTATTCATTATTTTACTCCTGCTATACGCCGTTAGCCGTAGGAAACTAACCAGCTGGGTTGGACAGGCAATTTTGAATGCATCTTATGAAACTGCTAGGATGAATTGTTGAGGCATCCTGTAAGAAAAGTCAGATGATGGAACATCTGTACATCTTTGAATTTAGGTGAGATAATCTTGTACGACTCGTATGTCACTCTCTGAATATGCAAAACTAAGTTCCAATGACAGACCGAGGTAAGATAAGTGTTAATCGTTTCGATCGCAGATTTTAAGGAATGTCCTTCTCAAAAGATGATAACAAGATTACCTTGCTAGTCGTGCATTTTTTGTCCTTGAGGTTTTCTCCTCTGGAGTGTTTTTTTTTTATTAAGGAATACGAACTTTATTCCTACGTTCATTCATCTGTATATTCAGTTATTTATTCATTGAACTCATAGAAAAAACATAGCGTTATCTACAACTAATACCGAAGTATTTCTAAGAAAAATATCGTAGCTTTTTTAAGAAAAAGAAATCTCTTTCAAAATATCTACTACTAATATCGTAATATTTCTAAGGAATATATGAATGAAACAGATAAGAAAACTGGTTGATTAATCAATGATGATAGAGAAACAGATAAATTAATTAACAAGAAACTATATATATTTATATGTATTTGCATAAGAATCTGTATGTATATAAACAAAGTTTTTTGAAATGAAATTAATAAGCTCTATATTTAATTTTTACAATTTTCGAATAATATTTTGTATATTGGGATCGAAAGTGTTTGTTCATTTCAAGTACTTTTGCTTATTTCAGTCAAGAATGGTATAAATTTATTACAGGTTTCTCTTATTAGCGAATGAATCTACAAATATTTTAATAGTTCGAGAGAAAATATTCCAGCCTTTATACTTGCTAACTTCATACACCTTAATGAAGTCTTATTATATGATATCAATCCTTTTGTATTGCCGGTGAATGCTGGACAATCTCACCACAGGTGAAGAGGGAATAGTAGACATCAGAAATGTGGTTCTACTAAAAGAAACTGAGAATTCCATGAACGAGATTAACAATCAACGAGGAAATCTTAAAGAAATTATAACAAAAAGAACACTTTGAATCAGAATAAAAAAAAAGACAGTGGACACATGAGGAAGAAGGGCTTAAAAACTTAATTTTCACAGGGTATATCTAAGATCGAGAGGAGAAGGCAGCGGGCCACGCCTAACTGACGAGCTTTTGTCAATGGGTGGTTGAACGGGAGGCTTAGCAAAGAGATAAATGCTGATTGTGGAAATCCATGATCGTCCTAGTCCCGAAGGAGTATCGTACATATATAGATAAATAGAAGTTATTTTAAGATTGATAAATTTCATTTTTCGTAACAACTGAGCGCAAAATTAAATATTACATCCATCAAAATTTTTGAATTAACAGTGAATACAAGAGTATAATTTAAAAAATGTCAACCAGAACAGGTGAAGAGGCTTATCCCTTGTTTCCTGTTTAGGTTGTGGTTTCCGGTTTTTCTCTTCTCCAATCTTTTCACATTTTTTTTCAATTGGAGTAGATAGTCTAAACTATCGCCCGGTACACACTTCACCCACGTCTATTGAACAGGTGAAGAGGCTCATCATTTGTTTCCTGTTTAGGTTGTGGTTTCCGGTTTTTCTCTTTTCCAATCTTTTTACTCTTACGTAGCCCCCACCCCCTGCGCATCAGTGGCGTTTTCGCCTTGCTTGGAATGATATGATTAAAAAAAAAAATTAGTACTAGTGCTTCTTAATTCGTTGGTCGGCTGTAACCTCGGATCAACTCGGCAAGTCACTTCGTCGATAAGAAGGGTTTGGAATGAGCAAATCCCAACAAAAATAAATGTTGACATAGCTTTATTTGCTTAACACATTATTTGAAAATTTATCTTTCTCATCCAGTCGCTTGACATGAGAAGCCAACTGCAAAGGTTGTTTTCTGAACGAAGTGTTTTTTTGTGGCTGATTGTTCACATCGTTAGTTTTATCGGGTAGATTATCTTCCTGGGGTACCATGGAATTGAACAGACGATCCATTCGCACTCGGATTTTGGGTAAGTGAAGCTCTTCTACAAAATAAATAAAAAATAAACATGCAAATAAATAAATGCAAAATAAAAAACATAAATTAAAAAAGATTCACCTCAAAAGGTTAATATGTGTGAAAGAGAACAAGAATACTTTATATTTCATCCCCAGTAAGGCAATAATGCCACTAAGACACAAGAAATTACTGGTAGTGGAAGAGAACGAGAAAGTAGAAAGGATAATACAAAAACTTGTCACTCTTTCTCATAACTTTCTCCAATGTAACACCCTGCACAATAGTGGCAGTAAATAGGCATTTTTTAAAATATATTTTGTCAGCTTAAACGTTATTTTTAATGGATACCCATATTTAAGTAGACGCTCCGTTTATTTCTTGAACAATATTTTATTTTCGTCTACCGGATTGAAAGGTTATTAAAGTAAAATGCGCTCTCAGACACGATTCGAAACTGCATCTTCTTTTGCAGGATAATCCTAAAGTTTAAAATAATGAAACTATGTTGGATTAATAACTAGAAATTCCATTATTTTTTTAGAAATTCATCTATATATATATATATATATATATATATATATATATATATAGAGAGAGAGAGAGAGAGAGAGAGCGTAAGTGGAAGACAGAAAAACGCACGTAACGAAATCAAAAGAAGCACCTGAACAATAAAATACTTTTAAAATAATTAGAATGGCGGGAATTTTCAAGTGAAAGCAATAATAATGACGATGTAATGTAAACAAGAAGGAACATTTTTAAACAAAGAAAACATTGAATTCTCATCTGCATTCAGTTTGTTTGTTGTGGTTTCAAATTTCCTCCCTTGTTTACTTTTCTATGAATCAGAAGATAATACCTAATATTTGCTAGTCAGTTGATGGCAAGCGGAGGTTGCCGACCCTTGGCACGAGTTTGAAAACTAGGGATGGAAATAGGTAAGCTTTTGAAATGAGAAAAAAATAAGATGGATAAAAGCTGGTGATTCTATGCAGGACTGGAGAATTAATCTTGATCACTGAGTTAAGAAATTAATTAAGTGTTTAGAAATATGAGTTGTTAAAAAAGCAATTGGTTAAAGTGGAAAACTAAAATGAAAAGAAAAATTGAGGAAAGTAGAAAAAAAGCCGAGTAGAATGGTAAAAGAAACAAATAGAAAAATAAAAAATAAAATGACTTAGGAAAAATTTATGTGTTTCTTCATCTTTATTGTTTTTCTTACACTTTGGTCGTAACGTTCTTTGATGCTCCTCAGGTGTATTGTTAATCATGTATTTTTCTATTTTATAGATGGCTCTAGTTTTAAGCGATGATGACTAGAACTGACGGAAACAATATTTATATTGACGCTTACTGGACAAGGCAAACCAGATATTTTATTAGACAAGAAAAGCTCTAGAGATTTAAAATATCTGGAAAAGATATATAATTAAAAATCTAAGCTGTTGGGCGTTTCCCACTGTTATATGTTGCAGAATTTTGAATCATCTGCCATCATCACTAACGTCTAATTAAAAATTACAATCGATTCTACCTTCCTACCATTCTCAAGTAGAGCTAAAGTAATTCCTCAATTGCTATCAAAGTGTTCAAAAATCAAACGTAACATGGAGGCTATTGTCTCACAAATATACTAAGAGTTAGCGGGTAAAGACTGAAGATGAAAACTGTTTTCCATCAAATAAATTAGTGTTAAGTGAACAGTTTAATGATTAATTTGACAAAAAGGTGCATCATGGAAGAAGGAAAATCACTACTACCCACTCCAAGATTATAGGGATAGGCAATGATTAGAATAAACAGCTAAAAAAAAACACACACACACACAAGAAAAAAAAATGAGAAAAACCAAGGAATCATTGATGTAGAAAATATAATAACTAAAATCCAGTTAACCCTTTGTAATTTACCCTTATCATAATTCTTAAACATTCCATTGCTATCCTCTTGGCAGGATATATCTGTCCCGTAAAGTTCCATCATCTATTGTTATTAATAATATATTTAAAGGCATTTCTAATGCTATAAAATATATTTGTAACTTGAATATTGTTAAAGATTACTTGTAATTTACATACAGTAAATTAAGGAAATATTAAGGAAGCTCTATGGGTATTTATATGCCACCATATTATACTCGTATATTCACTATTAATGCCGAAATCTAAATATTTTGAACACAATTTTCTGGATTTAACTAAATGTATTTGAGCGCCATTGAATGCCTTTAACTACAGATAAAATATTTGCCATTTTTCTATGAATAGGTAGTTTCTATAATTGGTAATTTTTAATGTAAAAACATATTTTTATATTTTCACAGTGTTTTTTTTTAATGGGGCTCACTATCTCAATAGCCGAACCTCTAGCAAGTGCTACCACCCCAAGGGGGTTCAGAAAAAAAAAGAAGATTTATTCATAATATCGAATTATTTGCGAAATGTAGTAAAACAACCGACAGTCAAAAACCAAACATATTTATGCACACGTATAAATTGTATATGGAAAAACAAAAATATTGTGAAAAAATAAAACACGAAAAAAGGACACACTGAAAACAACATTTTTACTTAAACATCACAAGATCTAAAACTTTACAAACTGATTTCTTCACCAAAAGATTATGTAGCACCTGGTATTTATGATGTACAAAAAATAACCAGGAATTAATCACAGTCTGACCACCTAGACTCAAAATAGGAAAATGAAAAAGAAAAAAAGAAAAAAAGAAAATCTCAATAGCAAATGGCCAAAGGGAATATTATAAAAATAAGTAAAATAAAAATTCTAAAAAATGAAATAAAGGCGAACGGTAGCTGTTCCTCATCATGCCAAGAGTGTGGTTACTGCCAAAATTAATCAGTCTGGAATTTTGGGCGGAAGCGATAGACTGAGAAAGAAAATGCCAATTTCTTTAATCCTATCGAATATCCAACCATTTTTCCATACATCAGTAAAAAGTAGGGAAATACATCCATCTGATAATTTAAGGAAATAGTTTTTTCTAATCCTTTCTTCACATGTTCTCACCAAGAGACAGAACACTCGTCATTATCCTATTTCATCAACACGAACAAAAAATGCTAATGATCTGTGACACAATCCTAAGAATCCAGCATTTTGAAAGGGTTAATGGTCTTCAAATTAAAATCTCTTTCTTCTACTTATATTCATTTTACGGCATTTCTTATAGCTTTAACCTATATTAGATAAAATATCTAATAGGTTTGGCCTCTTGCTTTTGCTGTCAGTCTAGACACGTTTATTTTATCAATTAATTTCACGAGTAGTTAAGGTTATTACTTCCTGCAGTTTAAACTGAAGAATGAAAAACGGAAGTTTTAAAAATGGAATAAGTAGTTTGCGTTTTTATGGTGTTTCATTTAGTCTGAGACAAGATAGCAGGTTTGTATCACTCAGAGACCGACTTTGCTGATTTAGAAATCGTCTCTTAAATGTTACGCCATGGAAAATTTTGCTAGAAATTCAGTATGACTAACAACTACTTGTTATTCAAACTCTTTAATGTGTTCAAACAAATATATATATATATACATATATATATATGTACGTGTGAGTTTATGGATATAAACGAAGTATATATATATATATATATATATATATATATACTAAAAATAATGTTTAAAGTAATACACTAGTGAACAGGTAAAAATGTACCTAATTATTTACGAGATATAGTCTCGTTTTGAACAAGGTCAAAATAATAAGCATGTGCGATAAATTGTTTGAAGAAAAACAGGACAACCATGAACAAAAAATATTTCATAAGTTTCTTTGAATTCTTATACGTAAATTTGTTCAAAAATACGAAGAAACATTCTGGAGAATGCACATACAAAACTTTATATATATATATATATATATATATATATATATATATATATATAAATTTGAAGGCCCAATTAAATTATTCGGCACACGAGTTCCTCTGTTGCTTCAGCTGAATCCAAGTGGACAGCTGAACATCAACATGTACTTAATAGACTGAGTAATAACTTTGAATTAGTGATTTCCAAACCAGATAAAGGTGTTGGTGTCGTTGTTCTTGATCGCGCAGATTATGTGTCCAAGATGTTGTTAATTTTGGATGACACGTCAAAATTTACAAAGCTTGGATATGCCGATACGTGTGATCGGACTACCTCAAGTGAAATAAAATTTCAAAAATCACTTTTGAGGTGGGTAAAAAGTGGGATTCTTTCCAAGGAAATATCCGATGAGATTCGTCTATCTAGCTCCATTCGTCTTAGGGTATATGGACTTCCAAAATCCATAAGGATGGTGTATCATTAAGATCTATTCTGTCAATGGTTGGATCAGCACAACACAAAGTAGCCAAATGGCTGTCTTCTCTTTTGGAGCCAGTGTTACAACTCTTAAGTGGATTCTGTTTGAAGGATTCCTTTTCTTTTGTTGACCGCATCCGAAAGTTTTCTTCTTAAGGTAAGTTCATGTGTTCCTTTGATGTTTCTTCATTATATACTTGTGTACCTCTTTTGGAGACAATAGATATCTGCTGTGATTTACTTTATCATAGCTCTATGTCTCCACCTAGTATACCTGAATCAGTTTTTGTGGACTTGATGAAATTTGCTACGTCATCTGTTGAATTTTGTTTTAATAATACTATGTATCGACAGATAGATGAGGTCGCTATGGGCTCTCCTTTGGGTCCAGCATTTGCCAATATTTTTGTAGGCTTTCATGAGGAGAGAATACGCAGTAGTTCACTTCATCCTCAATTGTATTGTCGATATGTGGATGGCACTTTCTGTTTATTTGAAAAGAACTTGAGTCAGACCAGTTTCTCTCTTTTCTAAATAATATTCATCCAGCACTGAGGTTTACTGTTGAGAAAGAATCGAATTCTCAGCTAGCATTTTAGATGTCCTAGTACATCGGACACCTACAACTTTTCTCACCCCAGTTTATAGGAAACCAACATTTGCGGAGTTATATACGCGTTGGGATTCCTTTTGTTCTAAAAAAAGTAAGATAAACTTCATTAGAACCCTAGTCCACAGGGCGTTAATGATTTGTTCTGAGTCTTTCCTTGATGAAGAAATCAGTTTTGTAAAGGAAACCTTATGTGGTTTAGGATATCCGCCTGACACTCTGCATTCAGTTATCTGAAACAAAATTTTTGAATTAAAAAAGGATGAACTCATTACTGTCAAAAAATGCCCTGTTTATCTTAGACTTCCCTTGATTGGATCAAAATGTGAAACTTTGGCTAGACAAATTTCATCAAATGTTCATTGTTGTTTTTTCTTGGCTGAGGTACGTATTGTATTTCAAACTCGGCCCATGTTCTGCACGCAAGGATGTTCTTTCTCCCTACCAAATTAATTTTATAATTTATCAATATAAATGTAGTTGTGGAGTTGACTACATAGGAAGAACAACTCAGCGTCTCGACATGAGAATTAAACAACATGTTCCAACTAAAATAAGAAATCAAACTTTACCTCGAAATGGATCAGTCCCGAATTCCTACGGTTCCGCTATTTGCGAGCACCTTATAAAGAATAGAAAGTGTGCTGCTAATTTTAATGATGATTGGTTCACTGTTGTGTGGGAATCTCACTCTTCATTCCACCTTAATATTCTGGAAGCTTTGTATATCGGGTCCCGAAAGCCTGCGTTGTGCAAACAGCGTGAGTTGTTGGGACTCGATATAATTAGCCTCTAGCATTTACTCTTTAATCTTTCTCATTTCCATGACACACTTTTTATTTTTTAATTTTGATTAGAATCTCAGGTAGAGGCTTGAAGTGTGGGAGTGAAACTGGTTGCTTCGCTTTTGAATATATTTACAATGTGTAACATCAAGCTGCACACTTTTATTTCTTTAATATATATATATATATATATATATATATATATATATATATATATATGACAAGCTGATGTTTCCATTGATGCAACGAGACGTCTATTTTATCTGAGAAAGTTCTAAAGAACGAGACATGGGAATTAATTTTTTTCTCATTAATTTTTCTAACATTGTCCTAGTATATAAAATGTATTTTTGGATAATTTTTTATTAAGTTGGTTCTAAGCTTTCAGCTCACGTGAGCCATCTTCAGTGAGGTTACAAGGACGTTAACATAAAAACATCCACTATCATCAACAAAATGTTAGAGAATTTTTGTCTTTATTTTCACCTGAAATTAAAGCCAAAATACGATGTTTAGAACGGCTCATGATTAAACATAATAGACATTTATTGTCTATTATATTTAACTGTATATGTTTAGAAAATTATTTGCTGCTTCGATACACTATATATATATATATATATATATATATATATATATTGTTACGAAGATGCATTTATATATATAAATAATATTAATGATGCCTAAAAAGTTTTAGTAAGCAATTCATTTGAGTCCTACTTGTTATTACAAAAAAATTTTAATTTATGAAGTAGTCATAAAAATAAGGAAATTAGAAATAGAAAGTTTGGAAAATGCTAGAATGCCCGAGAAAATTTGAGTAAATTCTAAAGATTTCTAAAGGATTCTAAAATATGCAAATTAATGTTAGCCTCTATAAAAATCTGTTTTAGGAAGAGAGTAGTCAGTTGTTAACAGGATTTGCTGACATTTTCAACTCCGGCTTTGATTCAAGGATTTATCTCCAGCCGAAAAAAATCTCTAAGAAAAGTTGCCGACCAACTAAAACCTGAAAGAGAACCTCATGGAACTACATGGGTAAATATATATTTTTAACTCTTTCATTGATCAAGCTAATGATTATTCTTTATATACACATTTGAGGATTTCTAAAAGGCATAGCACTTAAGCGTCTTTGTGTTATGTCGTGAGTAAGAATAAATAACTCAACAACAGGAATAGGTTAATTGTTGTATTCCGTGAAAATAGTATTTACAAAGGTTATTAGTATCCAATACAAGAATAAGGGTTAATCGTCTCAACCGTCGTAAGACGTAGTATGAGCAATGGGTACTTCCGGGTCGTCACCGGAAGTCTACGACTGACTTGTCGATCGGCTGCTTGGCACACTCTCCTACGTAGATGCCACCATTACTTTACATCGTAATGGAATAGTCCATTATAGCCGAATAGGTGCGGGCGTCCCAACACCCCCCTCCTAAGACTTTTGCTGTCAGTCATACTTTTTCCTTTTCGGATCCACTGTTAACTGGTGCGTCGCTTTCCTTTTTCTGGTGGATTTTCTACTATTTACTTCTTGCCCCTGAGGCATCTGTAGCTGAAATGTGTCATACAGATCTTCCACATTTTCGTCCCACCTTTGAGACGCGACAGTTTTTTCCTCCGAAAGTCTTTTCTTTATTTGATTCACATGCCTTTTGTGTACAAATTTTGGCCCTTGAACCATATAAAGCATGTTTCCTACGCGTTCTTTTATTCTCCCTGGCATCCAGGAAGCAGTATTATTTTCGTAATTCCTGAAATAAACTTTTCATTTATCAAGAATCTTCTTTTTTGTGTGCTCACGATGGGTGTATCCACTTTAATCGTCGGGATTAATTTGTCGAAAACCGATCGCACCTTTCTCGCGAACATCAGTTCGACCGGCGACAGTGCAGTCGGCGCGGCTTTGTGCGGTGTAATTCTATACACTTGCAAAAATAACTGCAAAGCCTTTTTCGTGGGTGTCCCTGTTGCTTTTTTTAGTGCTCTTTTCAGGGTGTCCACGAACCTTTCCGCTAATCCGTTCGAACGTGGGTGATAAGGTGGGGTTTTTATGTGTTCCACCTGAAACGTTTCGCAAAACTCTTTGAAATCCTTCGACGTGAATTGCGTTCCGTTATCAGTCACAATTGTGTCCACGACACCAAATCTCGCAAATAGCTCGTGTAGTCTGCTTATAATGTTTTCCGTCGTGGGTCGCTTCATTTGGAAAACATCAGGCCACTTGCTATAGCTATCTACTATTATTAAATAATATATTTTCCCAATCGGACCGGCAAAATCAATATGTACTCTTGACCATAGTCTGTCTGTTTTAGGCCAGGGTTTCTGTAATACCTGCGGCGATTTCGCCGCAAGAGCGCAGCCTTCACATTTACCAACCATGGACGCGATGTCTGAGTCCATGCCCGGCCAGTATACGTAAGACCGCATCAGGCTCTTCATCCGGTTCACTCCTGGATGTCACGTATGGAAGTCTTTTAGAATTCTTTTCTGTAATACATTGGGTATCACTACTCTTTCACTATATAATAATACATTGTCACAGATTGAGAATGTTTCTGAAATTCGCTGGTCCTTTTCCGTTAGCTTTGTTTTTACATCCTTGATGTATTCATCCTTTAATGTTTCCTTCTTGATGTCTGATAATGACACAGGTAATTCTCTGATAGTTTCCGTAAGCGTATTTTTTACTTCTACTTCAGATCTAAGTGCCGCTATTACCGTGTCCTCCAAAAGTTCGCTAGATTTTGGAATGAGTCTAGACAACCCATCTGCGTGCCCAATCTTGCCTGATGGTAGGTATTGTAAGTTGAAGTTATAATTTAATAGTAAGGTACCCCATCTCAACAACCGGTTCGCAGTATACGTGGGGAGTCCTTTTTTGGAACCGTAAATGGTTAACAGCGGTTTATGATCCGTCTGAAGTGTAAAATGTCTCCCATGAATATATCTATGGAATTTGGTAACCGCGAAAATTATTGCCAATGCTTCCTTTTCAATTTGCGAATAGCTACGTTCAGCCGGCAGTAGTGATCTGCTCGCATGTGCGATCGGCTTCATTTCTCCGTCCTTCCACCTATGCAAAATACATGCGCCAATCCCGTATGTGCTGGCGTCGCAAGCTATTACGATTACTAACTTAGGATCGTAATGAGTCAAAAATAAATCTGATGTTAATTTATCTTTGATTTCTTCAAACGCTTGCTTGCATTCCTTTGACCAGCACCATACTTTGCCTTTTTTCAGTAATTCATTCAACGGCGCACGCAACATGTAGATTCGGGATGAAATCTTGATAATAACTCACCAAACCCAAGAAGCTTTGTAGAGTTTTCACGTCTTTTGGTTCCGGCATGTTCCGAATCGCATAAGAGCGATTAGGATCTGGTTTTTACCATCTTTATTCACAATATGGCCTAGGTATTTGATTTCTTTTAACAAAAAATCACATTTACTCTCCTTGACTTTAAAGCCATAATTGCGTATTCTCTTGAGTACTTCACGCAGATGATCTTTTTGTTCCTCGACCGTTACACTTTTGATTAAAATATCATCGAGGTATGCAATAGCGAAGTCTAGTCCAGCTAACATATTGTCCATAGTCTGTTGGAAAACCGCTGGAGCCGTTTTTATCCCAAACGCCAACCGTTCGTATTTGTATAATCCCTTATGGGTATTTATACACAATAACTTAGAACTTTCATTTTCAACCGGGATTTGAAGATATGCCTCACTAAGGTCGATCTTTGTGAAAAACTTCCTGCCATTTAACCTAGAAAATACTTCCTCTGGGCTCGGTAGAGGATAATGGTAGTCCTCAATGGCGTTATTCAACCCAGTAGAAAAATCAGCGCATATCCGGATATCCCCCGAATTCTTTTTCACATAAACTGCTGGCGCGGCCCAGTCACTATATTCGATTTTTGACAATACGCCTAATTTCTCTAATCTCTTCAATTCAGCGTCAATTTTGCTGATAGCCGCATAAGGCGCATTTCTTTTCTTCTTGAATACAGGTGTCACGTCTTCTTTCAATTTAATTCTTGCAGCCGTTTTAGTACACCTGCCTAATCTTTCTGCAAATACTTCGGGGAAATCTTTCTTTAACTCCGCCTTCAATACTTTTATATCGTCAGTCGTGTCTTCTTTTATATTCTTGCAATAAGCACTTATGGGCAGATCCCACAAATCAAACTCATTAATCCAATCTGTCCCAAACAAATTGTTTGTTCCATTCATGAGGAACATTTTTAATTTTTTAGTTTGGTTATTAAAGTTGACATTGAGAATCAGTTCACCCTCGAATTTGATTTTCTTTCCTGTAACTGTTTTCGCAACTTTATTCGCCTTCCTCAAGATTGTTTCATTCAGCTTTCGCCACGTTTTTGTGTTTATTATACTTATGTCAGATCCACTATCGAGCTGCATTTTTACTGTCTGTTTGAGTATTTTTACCTCTAAAATGTCCTAATACCGTGATTTTGCTCATCCGATCTTGCTATTTTTACTTGCGTTTTAGTTCTAAATCTACATTTGGCCTTTTTATGACCTTGCCTGTTACAGTTTCTGCAAGTTTTACGTCTAAACGGGCAGTCGCTATACCAGTGCCATTCGCCACAGCCATAACAAGCTTTTGGAGGGGGTCTTTTTTCAAACTTTGTCCCACCCACCATAGGCGAGTGATTCTTTTGTCTCGGAGACAGAGACTGAAAACGTGACTTCCGTGTTACTTTTTTTAACGCTTGCTACTGCAGATTCCTGAATTTTCTTGACGTCTTCCTTTATGCTTATGCATTTTTGACAAAAAATTTTTGACAACTTTTGGAGTGAGATATCCTGCTCGCTTTCCAGCTTTGTTAAAATTCTCCTCATTTCACTGTCTTTCCCCGACACTAGGTCTTGCACAAAAATTAGGCATTTAAAATTATCTGCTGATAGTTCCGAAAGCCTAAAATCATCACAGTTTTTGTTGACAACCGAGGCGAACGTTGTATAGTCTTCGTCCTCGTATTTTTTGTAAATTTAAGCACTTCCACCTTTTGTGAAACAAGGGCAACCTTGGTCTAAATAATTCCTTCAGCAGACCTACTGCTTCGTTAAATTCCAGGTCCCTTGTTTTTCTTGGTAGAAGAAAATCTGTGAACTTATTGTGTTCATATGTCCCTAGTTTTCTGATGAGCAGTCTAATCTTTTTTTTCAGAAGACCAGGACTTGCAATCAATTTCATAGAAATCCTGGTACCGATGATAATATCTCTCGAACGTTTTATCCTCGAACGGATTATATGTAAAACTTTCGATGGTTGACCAGATAGTATTTTGCGAAAAACTACTATCGTCAGAGTTTTTATTTTTTTCGAGAATTGCTTCCCATAAGAGCTCTTGCATTTCTATGCTCTTTTTTGCATTTTCTTCCTGCAATTTTTGTTGTTCTTCCTGAAATTTTTGTTGTTTTTTCTCACTATCCAACTGTATCTGTAACATTTTTTCTTGCAATTCCAATTGTTGTTTGCAGAATTTTTCTTTGCTTTCTATTTGCTTTTCGTCGTTTCTTTCTTGTATTTCTATTTGTAGTTTACGAAATCTTTCTTCGCTTTCTCTTTGTTGTTGCATCTGATATTTTATCAGTTCCAACATGGAGGCTTGAAATTGTCCCATTTTTCCTTTTTTCCAGAGAACAGAACTCAAATATATATTTCTCTCTTTTCACAGAGGGGAGGGTCACAAATTTCAACCCAAAAGTTTTTCGCAACAACAGAAAAATAGCAAAATGTAACGTGCAATTACTTCGCTGTGTATACGACTTTACCGCGTACTTTTGCTTTCTTCTTTTTCGTCGTAGTTACAAATTTTCCTGTGCTCCACGAGAGAAAAAAAAATTTCCCCGTTCGCTTACTAAAAATCAGTCTTTCCTCTGAGTAACAACTCTCGTTACCACTGTTCTGCTGTGGCGCAAGTTTGTATTTTTCTTCCGAGTACTTTCGATGTTTGAAGTCTTCTTCTACGTATGTCTTGCAAATCTTCTTCCCAAGTCAATTCGACAATCTTTTTCCACGTCTGTTCGACAATCTTCGTCGCCACTGTTATGTCGTGAGTAAGAATAAATAATTCAACAACAAGAATAGGTTAATTGTTGTATTCCGTGAAAATAGTATTTACAAAGGTTATTAGTATCCAATACAAGAATAGAGGTTAATCGTCTCAAACGTCGTAAGACGTAGTATGAGCAATGGGTACTTCCGGGTCGTCACCGGAAGTCTACGACTGACTTGTCGATCGCCTGGTCGACACACTCTCCTACGTAGATGCCACCATTACTTTACATAGTAATGGAATAGTCCATTATAGCCGAATAGGCGCGGGCGTCCCAACACTTTGCTATCTTAACTGGGTAAAGATATTTGACACCTTCCTTTCCTTTCGTAACACTTCGCCTGCCAGTAGTAAACTCTGTTTTTCCTTTTGAATGCAAAAACTGTATATTTGTAAATATTTTATTTAATGTTTTGGTAAATTAAATATTTGTTTGTGATTTATCTCTGAGTTTTGGTTAATCAAAATGTTTTTTCTTTTGTTACACTTAACACCTAATAATATATATATATATATATATATATATATAATACGGAAACAGGTATATAAATACTCATATATGAAGAGGTACTGAAAAGTTCTCTGTCTGGCCCACTTCCTAAACATGTGACTAAACAAACATTTCTGGATACCTTCTTGGTCAGGCCTATAACTTTACAGCGAAATGCGGTTGTGAGATAGAGATACTTTAGAACATGACACCTTAATTAATCATCTCAGTTTTCAGGTGATAATTCAGTGACACTTATGAAGTGAAAATCGGAGACGAAATAATATACCTGAACAGCTGTCTTGAATGAGTGTCTACTCTTCGACTCACCGAACAGTCTCTCCCATTCCTGACTTTGTAAGTATATTATAGTCAGAATTAAAACATTCTTTAAGCTAATAGACACACACACATACACAAATTGTTAATATAAATATATAAAGACATATGATAGACTAACGCTTAAGAAATTTGTTGTTCCTCTCTGATCTTTATGTTGGCCTTTTATGTGCCGTGTCCTTACAGGGTGTATGCGATCATGGCTCTCCTCGATTTTTGTTTATTGTAACTTTTAATAAATCTTGTGGTTTTGTTACCTCTCCTAACCCGTGTTCAACTCTTCATTTACTCAAGCTTGCTGAATAGGTTATGCGTTTTCCTCTGTCCCTCTTGCCTTCAAACTGTCTTTTGAGTATTAAATTTTCAAAACCTTTTTTTCTGATTATGTTCCTTAGAAATTTCAACTGACTCTTCCTGGTGTTAAGTATAAGCTTCCTTTTCGTTTTAATTTTCTCACGAACTTCGTCGTTGCTCATAGTTTCAGCATCCTTCTGTAGAACCATATTTTTGTTGCTCTAAGTCTTATATCTGATTTACAGGAAGGCTGATATTATGTAATAGTTCATTGCAATTTTCTTTGTTTCTAACGAAATATTTCCGTTTCTTAATACTTTGCTTAACTTTTGGAAGGACATACCTTGCTATTACAATGAACGTTTGTATTTCAGTGTCGCATTTTCTGTCTTCTGTTGAAACACTTACCAGATATTTAAATTCTCCTACTTGTTTGATTTTGATATTTCTAATTTGTAATTTGCATGTTGGGCTGTTCCTTTTGCTAACAGTCAGATATTGTATCATCTTGCGATTGATGTTTAATCCTTTCATCTTTCTTCCCTTCACTAACTTCTGTAGGAATTCTTGTAGTTTCTTTTCTTTGTCTGCTATCAGCGCTGTGTCATCTGCATATCTTATGTCAAGATTGTGGCTGTCAATAATGAATTTGGTTCGGACTTCTAATTTTCTCATTGACTCAGTGTAAAAGTTTAGAAGACATATTTGTCTTCTACCCCGTTCTATTTTTCATATATTTAATTCATTGTCTATCCATATGTAGGCAATTTGCTGCTAGTATAAGTTCTGTATTACTCCTATATTTTCCAATACATGTCATCGTTACCTAATTTGATATTGTGTCAGATTAATCAAAGTACAGTAAAAATAGAGGGCATGAGTTTTATAACAGTGTATCATTTGTCTATCGGCCTATGTATTAAAGAGACTTAAGAGAATGTGCACTGCAGCAAGTTTCGTAGAGGAAACCATCTTCTGATTTCGTGATCTTCTGAAAATATCTGAATGGCATATGTACTTTTTACATGAGGTAACTGTATCTTGCTGTATCTTTGTATCTGAGTAGTCTAAAGCACACCGGATAATACAGTAATTCCCACCCCACAAAGTAGGAAAGCACAGGTTCTGATCATGCTGGAGAACACATCGTCACGAGAGATCAATATAGAATATATGCATCACGTCTGTCGGCCTGTATTTTTTGATAATGTGCTGACCGGTTAAAAACACTGTTAAACATGTATAAATCATCTACTCAAGCACATAAGTAAGGTTTAGAGTAATAATTTTTTAGATGTGAATACATAAAAAAGCACATATGTTTATTCTAGGTTGCGTCATAATACGTTGAAAATTTTACATCTTGGATTTGAACCTGAAAGATTTATGCAACTGCATCACTTAATATGTAGTTTCATAATATATAATTATTATTACGGAGAAATATATACCAAGTTCGACTTGCGACAGAGGAGAACATGAGGAGCACTGTGTGTTCTCTATTCCTTGAAGTTGTGACAAAGTATATAATGCTGAAACAAGTGGCACCCTAAAAGTAAAGCTGGAAGTATTCCGAAAAATTGTAATTAGGAGTGAGACAATGAAATCAGGAGTGGATGATCATGCATGGAGGGAAAACAATACGTCATCAACCACTGTGGAATGAAGTAAAATGCTGGATAGAGATGAACACTTGAGACTTAGATGTCTAAAGATATCAGCACATATGCTTGTCTATGAGGCCCGCCTTAATAGGCCTAGCATATAAATACATAAATACAATATATGACAGCAAGCCTGTAACAACAGTATAACTGGAAGCCTCGTTAAGCGTGGCATGCAGCAACAGCACTCATCAATATTCTCCCTATCATAATAGGATTTACAAGCATACTCTCCTCGAAATTAGGCTGTTATCCAGAGACAACAGCTTGTCGGATTAAAGTGATGGTTATTGAATTTGGTTAATAGTAATTTCTTGAATAGTAACCTGGAGGATAGACATTTGGAGAAAAGTAATAGCTAGTTCAGTCTTTGGGTCAGTAGGCTGTATAGTACTTAATAAGAACTAGAATTTTAACAGTACTGAATTTACTATTTTGCAGCATTTGTAATATTAGGTTGTCCCAAAAGTTAGTAAACACTTGCAAAAAATTGAAATTTTACTCGTCAAGTAATCTAAGGTTATCAGAAAACACTTGCAAAATATTGAAATTTTACTCGCAAAAAACAACAAAAATTATTGCTCAAAATAAATACCATCATTTTCCAAGAGTTTTTGCTATCGATCTGCAAGCCTTCGAATCTGGTCAAAGTACCATTCAGCTGGCTTCGAATCAAAGAATTCTTGACACGTTTCCTCGACTTCATTAAACTAGTCGAATCGGCGGCCCTTCAGAAAGTGTTGCATTGAGCGGAAAAGGCCGTAATCTGATGGCGCACAGTCAGGACAGTAGACTGGATGTGGCAGAACGTCAACGCCGTCCAGCTCTTCAAACTTGTCTTTGATCTTTCTGGCGGTGTGCTTTCTTGGCATTGTCCTGCTGCATCAAAGCGCGCTTTCGATTGATTAGAGCCGGGTATTTCTGCTTCAACTTTTCGTAGACCCACTCATGTTGCTGACAGTAAAGTTCAGCACTGATGGCCCGACCATTCGGAACCAACTCAGAATGGATGATTCCTTCAAAGTTCCACAAAACGCACATGACTTTCTTGCCGAATCGATCTTGTTTTGGAACCGACGGTGTCTCATGCTCTTTCTGAACCCATCGCTTGTCTCGATTGGGCTGAACAAGATAGACCCATTTCTCGTCGGATGTCAGAATGCGCTTCCAAAAACGCTCGTCCAATGGATTGCTGAGCAATTGACGGCCAATTTCAACTCGTCTGTTGGCTTGTGCTTCGGTGAGTTCGTGTGGATCTTGGCGCGGCTTTTTGTGAATAAAATCAAGTTGCTTCAAATGTCAGTGAATTGTCGATTTGCCAACACCAAGCTCATCAGCCAATTCTCCAGTGCTCGATGACGGTGCAATGTCTAACCCGGTTTGCAAGTCTCTATCATTCAACTTTAACGGCCGTCCCGAACGAGGCTTATCGTCAAGACTCCACTAGCCAGAATCGAAACGCTTGTACCAATATGCAATTGTTCCTTCACCTTCAGCAGCACAAATCTCTTCTGCAGCTTTTCTGGTTGAAAGACCTCGCTTCCAGCAGTAACGAATAAAAACTCGCAGCTCAATTTTAGCAATTGCCCTCTGGAATACAAAGATGAAGATCGCTATAACAATATAAACGCAATTTTTCGCAAGTGTTTACGAACTTTTGGAACAACCTAATATATCAGCGATGAATGAACAGGCAATTGTAACTGACAGATACATCCGGCCCGGTGGAAGTGATTGACAGATACATCCGGGCGTAGATAAAATCAACAAAGTGACTGGAAAAGCAAGAATGCGTGGATGAATAGGCATGGCCATGTGGGTTGTGTGGAAGTTTTAAAGCTATAAAATGTCTAGAATTTGACTGAAGAAAAAGATACCCGCTGGCTTCCTACTCCCGACAGCCCCTTCGTATGCGCGAACTCTCTTTGATTGCTCTCCTGCTTGTATGTACAAGCGTCACCGTTGAAGAATAAAAATACAAGATTTTTTCATATACGTGTTCTTCGTTGTTTTCCACCGGTAGTATACAACACAAAAATCAGTACAACGATAAAGAAAATAAAAGAAAACGATTTATAGACAAAATATAAATTTAGCAAACTGGCTGAAACGGAATACTAAAAGGGGCAATCTTGAAGAAAGATAGTAATTGACAGAGACACTGAAGATTCAGGGACATTTAACTTCAGACTCAAGTGGGGAAAATGTAACAAGCTTTTGTCGTATTTCTTGCTCTTTCTCTCTATATATAAAATTCTATCAATGAAACCATTGTTTGTCCTCTCGAAGATGACATACGTAACATACAATTTTTGTATTTTGTCAGTTAATTAGTCACTGTTAGTGAGATATATAGAGCTGTATATAGCACACTGGCACACCTATACATACATGCGCGAGCGCGCGCGCACACACACACACACACACACACACACACACACACACACATATATATATTCTCTTACAACATCTATATTTTATCTACTTATATATCGTAAGTAGCTCATTAATGACAGTTAATAATAAATAATCATGTATTTATTATTGATTTTAAAAATTACAGCGATGACAAAATTTTCAGATAATTTACTAGACGAAACATTTGATAGACATGTATACATTTACAGCCATAGTAATTTTAATTGACAATCTACTTCGGTACGGGTAAAGGTGTCAAAGTAGGTCGTGTTGCAGATGGTGGTGTCGTACGGATATCAGATGAAGCGCACCTCTTCAATTTTCAGCCGATATGAAAGCGTTGAAATGAAAATGAAAACCCAAAGTGCGAGAGAAGAAACAAGAGAAAAGTCGAAAAGCTATAAAAGGGGAAAATGTATAAAATGGTGTAATATTAAGCGTCATATTGAAGAATAACGAAATACTAAATGACTCCATCGAATACAAAGACATCTGCAGCCACACACACACAGACATACTTACATAAGAATGACTGTATATAATAGTATAATTATATGCTTTGTATACTTTATATCATTCCATTTTATATAATCGTTTGAATACGTGGTTAAATACCACAAAAAATAAATACATCTACATTGAAGACTGAACATCATCTCACACTGAGAAATACAAACAACTAATACATTGATACATTTTATGATATTAATTTGGTTTTGAAAGGAAAATTCTGAAGAAAAAGAAATGGTTATAGGAAAACTTTAGTTAAAAACCTTTCAAAAATTTAGGAGATAGTTTTGAAAATAAGTATTCAAAATTGTGTGACTTATATTGGATCAAACAGCATAGATACCTACCAAATGGGAAGCCACCAATTTATAAATAAAATGAAAAGCCATCCAGGGGATCCTGCTACCAAGTCTGGCAACCATGCAACTTGGAGTGGATATGTGGAGACGTAAATTACTACTAAATAACAATTACTGAGAACATTTTTTAGCTAGAAACTTGTTAATAATGTTCAGTAATTTGTTAATTAGAAACTATATATAATATTAGTCAGTATATTACAATTATTGATTTATTTCCATAAATTCATATGTATAAAGAAAGATTTAAAATAACTAAATGAACAAAAGTTACTTTATTGACCATAAATTAGACATTTTTAAGTATTGCAAAATAATAAATAAATTTGTTTATGTTAAACGATAACAAAAAATATAATCGTATAATACAACTAGCAATCAATTTCAACATTTTAACAAATCGTGCGTCAATAAAATCTGAAAATACTTTACAAAAAATCTGAATTTCAGAGAAAAAATAATTTTGATGATCTTTACAAAATTTATTGTGGTTTTTGTTACATGTACAATTTATTTCACAGAAGATGAAGAAAATGCTTATTTTGCTATGATACAATACTAGGTATTACCAGTACATAGTTTTATTAATTAAAATCAATTTACAATAACAAGAATCCAAAAATAAGTAAGTGGATGATTTGTAAAGTTAACTAAGTATAAACAATATAAATAAAAAGAGGGGAGATGGAAAGAAATTATTTTGTATCCCTATCATATCCAGTAAAATTTTTAAATTATCACAATTTATTTCTTTAAAAATATTCATATTCTTGAAAATAAATCAAATATTATTAAATATTTCCTCTTATGTTTGTCAATCTTTTCTTGTAACATAGCCTGGTATATACAAAAGTGAAGTTTTAATATCTTTAGATATCCTAGTTTCAAGGTTTGGTAAGTTATCAAATGTTCGGCATCCAATTTCATCGATCAAATGTCTACATTTTTAGCAAATATGGTTTCAAGTTGTATTCTTTGGTATCAAAATTTAAGTTTTTTTCAATATTGAAATTTTTCAATAACATTTTGAACTGTTATAAAATATGTATGACGTTCACCCTGCGGCCTCTCTCGGTAACCTTGGCTGATCACAGAAATGACCGCTTCGGCCCAAACCTTGTCGTTGTGTTAATTAATCGTAAGATGGGCATAGTTCGAATTGTCGACTGGAATCTATGACTTGATTTGGTCCGGTCGGAGTAAAGTCTCTCTCTCTCTCTCTCTCTCTCTCTCTCACACACACACTCTCTCTCTCTCTCTCACACACTCTCTCTCTCTCTCTCTCTCTCACACACACACACACACACACACACATAATAAATAGATGACTTGAATGAAAGAAAAGTATTTATATGCAATTCCTAGATAAAAGTTGTTAGTACAGTTATTGGTGGCTCAAACAGGTCTATATTTTCCATGCAATAATTATCGACCTTTCTCAATTATTGTGACATAGTGTTTGTTTTCGGGTTTTTTAACGAAAGTCAGAGGTTTTTCTTCTGGGCGGCAGATCACATCAGATGAGACTAAGCGGTGGTCTTGTCTCTCTTCTCCGGTCTGCCTCTGTCCACTGGTCTGCACCAGTCTATCATGACTGCGTTCTCTGTACTTTGTCTTCGTCTCCCCTGTTTGCTGAATCCTCTCTGTCTCTGTCTCTGTCTCTGTCTCTGTCTCTCTCTCTCTCTCTCTCTCTCTCTCTCTCTCTCTCTCTCTCTCTCTCTCTCGGTGCCGGCTAAAATGAATTTGCTCGGCCTTTTGTTCTTTTTACGGGCCCCTGCGCAAGGGCTGAGATGGGGAAGGTTGTGCTCTAGGTATGCCAGCTTTTTTTAAACAATCAATCAGGACTCTCCCTGCCCCATATGAGGAGTTCCGTCTCCCTCCTTAGAAGTCTACCTGTACCTTCTCCTTCTTTTGGTTGTCTGATCAAACCCATATTCTTGCTTTGTGTGGTTGCCTCTCACTATCACTATACGAGAGGATAGTAAGTCCTCTGCATTCCTTGAAATTCCACTTGGCCTTCTCCTCCTTGGTCATCTGACCAAACGCATACCCCAGGGCATAGGCATCGTCTAGCCCAAAGGGCCAACTTTTAATTAGCATTCCAAAATTCATTCATATCATCTCCGTTTATGTGGTCGTTTTCGCACCTGAGATTCATCATTTCAACACTTGATTTGAGACGTTTTATCGCATTTCGGCAGACAACTTAATTACTATTCTTTCCTATTTTTGTTTGTAAGTCTGTCTACATTTAGAAAGTTAGCCCTAATCAATCGACCTAATTTCTCGCCCAGTGGCCGCTATATATACAATGGTCGTAAACATTATTTCTAAGATGGTTGCTCGTTTTCAATGATCGTAAAATTTTAATGTTATTTCTAAGAGGTCCGTAGAATATGCCATATGAGAACCAGATGGTCCTCTTGTTTAACTTTTCCTCGCTTTTTCGCTCAGGCAAATGAAAAAGTACTAATTAACATTTTTTTTTGAGTTCGTTACTCTGGTCTTCAGTATATCCTCAGTCTATGGAAAATTAGTTGTTATTTTTTTTTGCCTTTTAGTTTTTCTAAAATTTACTGGTGTCTTTCAAATAGTATCACATATGCATTGCCAGAACTTAATTTTCTAAATTAATTTCCTAAATTGTTTGTAAAAAATCCTCCAAGAATAATAAATTAAACCCACTACTTAGAATATATCTACAAAAATCAATTAAGCTACCGCATGAATGTTCAAAGGTTAAATTAGAATCTCTTGTTAATTGTTTCATTCTTTCTCGTTGATTTCCTCCCATTATTTTTTGTCATTTTCCCAGAATTAAAAAGGGAAATGACAGATGATCATCATTTGTATCTGATATCTTTTTAGTGGATCATTTTTCTAAGTATCATCATAGATTTGTTTTGCACAGACAGTCAATGAAATTAACTATTTCTGCAGTATCCTCGCCATTTGAAAATGAGCGAGTTTAAATGGCTGGCACAGTTTGACCAGAAAAACCTTGTAAACAATGAAAACATTTTGTTGCTCAAAATGTTTTGGGTAAACAATTACATCAGCTAGTTTCCACGGCTTAACAACTTGATTTTTTTCATGTACATAAAGACCTTCTACATTTTTCCACTTTGCTGTCACTTTTTACCTTCAGAAAAAACAGTAATTCCGAATACGTTTAAAAAGGTTAACCTAATAAAAATGTAAATAAAATCTATTTTTATTTACCAAGACTTATGAAAAACAATGTCAAATTGTTTTGAAAAAAATTGATGGCTCCTGTTATTGTTACATACAACTGGAATTTGCTTGAAACTTTGATTGCATCAAAAACGTATTTAAAAATTTCATATAAAAAGTTACCTCTAATTTTGTAACTGGGATCATTTTAAATAACATTTTTGGTCTTACATTTAAACACTTTACCATGATACCTAATACTGTTTTTGCTAAACACTTATCATTTTCATCCAAACCAAAGAAGTTTCCTCCATTATATTGTAGAGCAATCTTTGCATGTACTTAATCAACTAAAAAATAAACTTTCTTATTTTCAGAGATTTTACAAAATAACATCAATAAAATTAAATTATCTAATTTTGAAAATTCTGATGTCAAAGCTGGTAATGTTCTCACATTGGGTAATTTAAAATCATCCTGAAGTTTGTTATATAATAATGACTGAGATTTAACAAATTATGATCAAATGTCCGATACGAAGAGCAGAATCAGAATAGTGTTTTGTCTCATTTGTTTATAGTGACATAAGATATGCTCTTTTAAATCTTTTTCATATCAATTTTTCAGTTGTTAAAATAATGAATTACTTCATTGATTTGTGATTTGTACTGGAACATTAATATTCAACTTTTTGAAAGAAAATTTGTTGTATATATATACCAGCATGGTAACATTGAAATTTCAAGTTTACAAAAAATTTAAAAACATTAGAATATATCCAGTGAAAAATAAATTCAACAGATTTGATGAACCGCTGATTGTTTTTAAAGAACGTAATTGATGAGACAAAATCCTATTGATCAATATTCTGATACAGTTTTTCAAAAACTGAGTATTTTGTCTTTTCCAGAAACCGTGCCAATTCATGATTTTTCACATTTTGCACAGAAGCTGAATTTTGATGGTTTGGTTTTGAAAGAGGTAATACATTTATGGCAAATGATCCAATATGAATTGTGAATTTCTGGATCATACCAAAGCAAGGTTTCATTATCATATGGAAAATGCATTTCACAAACAACAGTGTTTGGTTTGTCAGGTGTGTTATCTTGAGGTTTTGCCTTTAACCACCGTTCTTGCTCATTTTGATCTTGGCAAACTTTATTTTGTTAATCATAGTAAGCATGACAACCTGTTACACAGTATTTTTTACCTTTTAGAGAAAGATTTTAGAGTATACTAATTAAAAAATATTAAATAAACTATTATTTTTTTAAAAATTACATAGTGCTTATAAAACGTGTATGAACCTTTCTAAGGTTTTGACTGGAATGTTTGTACTTTGGAATTTAAGTTTCAGAATATAAAATTTAAAGTTTGTATGAATGTTGGAATCTTTTCGAGACTAACATGAATTAAAAAATTCCAGTATTACAACTTTTGATTTGTGCAATGATAAACAATAAGTAGGCAGGCAGATATGAAATACTCGAGTAAATTTAGTGAACTGGAAGATAAAAAAATCGGTGACCACTATAATCCATTCATTTTTTTTTATTGGTAGTAAATAAAACCTATTTGCTTCAAGGTCAGATCACATCATAAATTTGAATAACAATTAAGAAAAGGCTGACAGTTTTTACTCCTGATGATAAGAATTTTTCTTACACCTACATGTGTCTAGAGAAATTTACTAGTATATAAGAATGATGCAAAGCGTTCCAGCAATGTCTTTATTCAGAAAATCTTTAGGTAATTCCTGCCACATAATCTAAAGTTACTTATCGCAAATACTAATTTAACTCAAGAAAATATAAATTTTAAATCAAAGTTTGACTTTTTTAATGAAATTCTTGACACTCTTAAGAAATTATAAATTTCATATCAAAATTTGTTTAGTTTTCCTCGCGACAACTTCAAATTTCAAACTGAAAAATTTATGAATATCAGGGTTTATTCGCATTTCTTAAGCAAAGATGATAAGCGAAGATGGAAGTACTTAGAAGAAATTTCTTACAAACAATTTGAAAAGAAAAAACAAACAAAAGAAAACCTGTTTGTAGAGTTGCTTATCATGATTAGCGTGAAAGTAGACCTCACATTTAGAAATAGCGCACTCGAGTCTCCCACATTTTTGGTCCGGGGAAATGTAATCTGAAAATATGATGGGGGGACTAACAAATAGTACAAGAGGTTCAATAACTGTCTCCTCCCTAGCTAAGTTAACAAATCTTCAGAGAAAAACAAAAGGAAGAAATCGACATTAAAAATATAGGACTTTATAGAGATGACCGACTCATGATAGTAAATAAATCCACTGGAGGTAAAGTTGATAGACTTAGAAAATTAATTCATAGAGTTTTTAAATCTTTTGGTGTTAGTGTGGCAATTAACTCTAATATAAAACAAGATAACTTCTTAGACATAACATTAGACAAGCACAAAATAATTTACTATAAAATTCTTAGAGACAGTGGCTATCAATCCTCCAAGATTAACTTTGTGGGAAAAATTTAGTAGCCCAAAAGAAAAAACAGAAACAGAAACAGGAACAGAAAAATCATATGGTATAGCCCTCCATTTAATCATAAATTTCTTAAGCTAATAGAGAAACATTTCCCCCAAAATAACCCTCTAAGGAATAGGAATACAATACAACTCAGTTATAGCTGCTCCAACAATTTAGAAAATATAATTAAATTACATAACAATAAAATACTGAAATAATGCAACAAAAATATCTCTTTCTCTCATGTCAGTTTGCTCCATAATAATAACTTTTGTAATTGTAGAAACTCGAACCAATGCCCCATACCTAATAAATGTTTAACAAAATCACTGGTATATGTGTTCGATTTCATCCATGGAGAATCATAAGGATGCTAGAATTTATATCGGAAACACAATGAACATTTTAAAAAGCGCTTTTACAATCACCTCTCATTCTTCAATAACAAGGATAATCAAAATATGACATCACTTTCTAAATATTTTTGGAAGTTAAAAGACGAAAATAAAACACCTAAAGTTAAATGGAAAATCCTCAAACAGGCCAGAACATCTAAATCGGTAAAGGAACCATGTTTCCTTTGTCTTCAAGAAAAATCAGAAATCATTAAATACATGAGGAGCAACATATTATTAAACCAGAGGCATGAAACCACAGTAAACTGCAAACATATTGAAGAACTAACTTTACAATCATGCTAAAATTAAAAAAAAGCTAAAGTTAAGATCTCTAGAAACGATAAACCTTTATAGAATTAATGACACTCTCACCTCAAATTTTACATTTATTTCATACTACAAACTGTGATCTAATTAAAGTTTTATATAACAAAGAGATTTCCTAAATTTTAAATTAAGGTTAAGTATAAAAAATAGATTAACTATAAAAACTAAATTTAAATACAAAAATATTTGTAGTTGTATACTTCACTAATACAGATATGTTTACCAAATAGCAATCCCCAACCCCTTTTTAGTGCATCCTTTCCTACTCCCCCACCCCATATACAATTTTAATTTTTTCTGTGTGTTAAACCCAAAAGGCTGACCATAAAGGCTGTAAAGGACCATACCGTATCTTCTACTGTTAAATCTTTCTATAAAATTTTCAACTTTTCCATTATCACCTCTATCCTCTACATCTTCCCTCTTTTCGTTCAAGTTTTAACTTACAACTTATAAATCTAATTTCCCATTTTCTACCCACCTACCTCTCACACATAATTCTCCAATATAAGATAAAGAATTTTCCATTTCCTTTCACACTACCCGATGAGATATTTCAATGTCGAAACAAAATGTACACTTTGTAGTAGATGATAATTTGTACATGTTCTAAACTATAATTTATAATAAATATTCATAGCTCTATTTTATATTGCGCAGTTTTGAATGTTGTTCATTTTTCTTCGTTCCTTATTCACTTTGATATATATATATATATAACCCTAAGTTTAAATACGTCTATTCTGGGAGAGAGAGAGAGAGAGAGAGAGAGAGAGAGAGAGAGAGAGAGAGAGAGAGAGAGAGAGACTGCATACATTTGAATGTAATCGGTTTGTTTAGCCTCTCGTTTCTTCTACTACAATAGTCCACGAACCACATTACGAACTACCGGGCCACTCTTGACTTACTGAACTTGGTCTAGCAGCCAAATAAGTGCCTTTTTTCTATTTTGTTAAACATAATGCTGTTTACCTATATCTGCAAAACGAGTAAGTTAGTCTCGGGTCAATCTGATGGGCCGATAGACCACAGCATATTCTGATTCTCAGTTTCTTCCAATCAGAAGTCTAACTAGTATTGCCTTTAACCAATATGTTCAACTGACCCCAATATAAACGTTAACAGCAACAATATATGCATATATATATTTATATATATATATAAATAAGCGTATCATAGTTTCATTTTTGGTGCGAAACTCCCAATCTTCAGCATATATATAAATTTACAAAGATTAACGGAACTGGTTATAAACAACCGACAATTTGAAATAATTTGTTTAAATATTATTTTTGATCGACACTCGTATTTTAGTAGATATTCTGTTTATAATCAAACAGTATTACATATTTATTTCTACCGGCCTGATTATTTATGAAAAATCGTTGTTTCGAAAATGTGTAAATCTTGCCAAATGACACAGATTTTCGTAACAAAAAATTATCGCAAATAATCAGGCCGGTAGGAATAAATATATAATACTGTTTGATTATAAACAGAATATCTACAAGTATCGATCAAAAATAATGTGCAAACACATCATTTCATATATATATATATATATATATATATATATATATATATATATATATATAATTAAATAGTTTTAACGTATAATATATTTATTGGTAAAGTGCACAATATCAGAGATAGAGCAGATATAAATATAAGAATAGATACTGAAGGAGATGCCGAGTGGCAACAGTCTGTTCTATGCTTGAATGAAATTTTCTGGACAGTATCCACTTATTATTTGACTGATCAGAAAATTAGTAGATTCCCATTTATTTAAGTGATGTGGCATTTTTAAAAATTACATGTTATTTTCTCAAATTTAAGCAGAAACGAAATGATTTGATTGTTTATACAAAAGCGACAATAAAAATATACAGTTTTAGTACACATGTGTAAGGAACGAAAATGTTTACCCGGTTTTCTAACAGGTTTTAAGGGTGAATTAAATTTCTCATACGTCCCAGAAAGGGAAAGATATATATATATATATATATATATATATATATATATATATATATATATATATTATTCAAGGTAGTTAAATGGTTAAGGCAAATGTAACCGGATAGAAAGTAGACATACTAGACGGTACTCGTCGTATGCAGTATCCTGAGATATAGGCGTAATCAATAGTCGTAGACCTCTAGTGAAAGATCTCTAGTGGTAGGCCAATAGACCTCTAGTGGTAGATATCTGTATCTCTAGACGTCTTCTCTTTAGTCTATATTTATGGCAGTCACATTCCAGTGAGTTTTTACATTTTAAGCCTGAGTTTAAGTTTCTCTTTTATTAACGTCGCTTACTTCCAAGAATGGTTTCTTAAAATGAAGCAAAAAGCAATCCAAATAAGAAATGTCAAAGATTTTATTAAACAATAAAAATGATATGAGCGGTAAATATAAGAAGAACGTAGAAATCTGAAAGAGGAATAAGTTGGCATTATTTGTTGCATTGCAGGAGGAAAAGACCAGTCGAAGATAAAGAGATAAAATAGAATAACTTGACATGGTAGAGAATGACATATATACCGTTGTTATAGAAGAATTTTAGGATGATCTTTGTATAGCAGTTGATTTGGAGTAGTAGATGATGTAATATGTTAAACGAGAGTAAGTTTCTATTCTTTCTAATCTCTAAAATAAATGCCTTGTTGCTTCTTTATTTTCTGCTTGTTAGAAATCCTTTTCTGTAAAATTTGTATGAAATGTCAATTTTTAATTCCCCAATTCCTGTTCTTTTATAGTTCTCTCACTTTAGTAATGTTTTTCTTTTATTCTGTAGTAGCCTTGTTTGAGGGGAAATAATTTTACAAATTACAAATTAATATTTTCTACATTTAAATCCATTATTCTTTTTCTGTAGGGAGGTAGGGTTAATTAATTAATTTCTCAGTCTGACAGCGATGTATTAAATATTGACTGATATGGTGTTCAATATATATATATGATTATTATGAACTTCTGTTTTAATTACATTGATAAAAGAGGTGATTTTATTGACAAATGACTATTCATTTTGTAAGGTTTTTTTATTAGACTACTATTTTTTAGAGGTATGTAAGCTTAGTAAAATTTATTCAAAGAACTTATCGAGCAATTTTTTAATAACACCAGAAATATATTTATATATGTGCTTGTACTTGCATGTATATACATATGTATATTTATTGATATCAATACTTATATATATATATATGTATATATATATATATATATATATATATATAGAGAGAGAGAGAGAGAGAGAGATAGAAGAGGATTTGCGATCTTTTTGGATAGCTATAAATAAATTGCAATAAATCTTTGATACAAACGAAATAAAAAAGAAAAGTCGGAAATTAAATGTATGCCTAAAATCTACAAAATGAACGAACAGATTATTGGCTTCAGTATTGACTACAATAACCTTGTTTCGTCCTTCAAACCAACAACTTAAAGACCCATCATGCAGTCATTACATCTGCACTTTTCCGAGATGCGCAGTTAATAGACACTGAACAGGAGTTTGCACTACTAGCAAATTATAATTAAGCAGAATTTCAATGGACTTTCTTGCATGAGTCAAATTTTATATCTCTTTCAAAGTGAACTGTTAGAGTCTCAAGCTGTTGTCAAAATAATTATATATAGAAATTCATTTAGTACCGTTTCGGGTTTGTTCGATGTACACACTCACTTCCATGTTCATTTTCAAAGTAGTTATCTCTGCCAAGTCTGATAGTTGACACAGGGAAATCTACTAAACTCGTAACAATCTAGGGAACTTAAATAATCTACGTGGTATAAATCTGTCAAACTCATAATCAGTCTCTTTCGTATGCATATAATGTGCATTACTACGAGGGTGAGTTGAAAAGCTCATAGGCTAACCATGGAAGTGTGCTGCTAGAACTTCGAAATATTGCATGCAATAATTTCAACACTTGTTAACTGCATTGATTATTTTCAGGTAAAATGTCATTTGACTGTTCAAGGAAGACTTTGAAAGTAACTACTAGCAACTTCTCTAGAAAATGGACAAAATTTGATATCTTGGTGTTATCAAGTACTTCAGAATAGGGTAAATAGTAAATATGCACAATGCTTTATAAATGTATCTGGGGATTAAAACAAAACAAAAAAAAAACAAACAAATCACACAAAAAATATAATGGAAAATAAGGAAAAGAACAATCAGTCCAAATTCTACCCGAGGGAAAAATAGCTAAAATTACCTTGCCAGACCAAAACAAACAAATAAATAAATGATCAAAATTAATCTCAAAATGCAGACACAAAAAACAAATTTTATGACGCTACTTAAAAATCGAAAACAGGAAACGAACAAAGTAAATGAAAATAAATAATTAAAATGAAATAAATAAATAAAAACCAGTAAAATAAATTAATGCAAACAAATAAGTAAATACTCTAAATAAATAATAAACAAATCAACAAATCACATCCACTGAAAGAAATGTGGAGCATAAACACAACGCACATGGCCTGACGATATATATATATATATATATATATATATGTGTGTGTGTGTGTGTGTGTGTGTGTGTGTGTGTGTGTGTGTGTGTGTGTGCAATACTCTGATAATGCAGTTAGGGACAAAATTATGAAATTTTCACTAGAATTTTTGAGAAATTGCAAGCATAAAATTTCTATCACATGTGGCTTAAATTAGACTGATACGTCATATAAACACAAAAGTATAAATATACTGAGATAAATGAAATAACCGTTCACTGAATTTCGTATTGAATTTAGTGCTTTTAGTTACAAATTTCAATGAACTGGTAATCTTTCACACTCACACACACACACGCGTATATATATATTTTAATCATGTCGCCCCGAGCAAGGCAGTAACGCCACTGATGTGCAGGGGGCTAATAAGGGATTGGGAAAGAGAAAACCGGAAAACACATCCTAAACAGGGAGCAAGGGATGAGCCTCTTAACCTGTTCAATAGACTTGGGTGGAGTGTGAACCGGGCGATAGATTGATCTATCTACTCCAATTGAAAAGAAAAACAAAGTGAGAAGATTGGAAAAGAGAAAGCCAGAAACCACATCCTAAACAGGGAACAAGGGATGAGCCTCTTAACCTGTTCAATAGACGTGGGTGGAGTGTGAACCGGGCGATAGATAGATCTATCTACTCCAATTATATATATATATATAATAAAATAAAAAGTGTGAGAAGACTTGAACGTTTTCTTTAAAATGTATGTTTATTGGTATTTATACAAGTTATAAAGTATTAATTGTTCATGATGTGCGCTACACGTGTTTGCAACATGTGGCGTAGCGTTGTCATATTGCAAAATCACTTTCTCGTGTTTCTGCTCATATAGCGACTATTTTTCATTCAATACCCGGCTCAGTCGCATCAATTGTAGTTGACAGCGATCTCTCGGGATAGTTTCTGTCGGTTTGAGCAGCTCATAATAAACTACACCCAATTGATCCTGCCAAATGCAGAATAGAACCTTCGAACTATGGATATTCGGCTTTGTAGCCTATATTGTTGCATAGCCGGGTTTACCCGACGATCTCCTATGCTTAGAGTTATCGTAGTGTATCCACTTTTCATCGCTGATCACGATACGATGAAAAAACTTTTCCCATTTTTCTGTTGATTCAGCTGTTCACACGTGAAAAAACGTAGTTCAACGTCTCTCAGCTTCAAGTCTTACGCCACCAAATATCTTTGCTTTTGAATATTTCATAATGCTTTCAAACGCTTCAAAACTGTTGTGTGATCAACTTCTACTGATTCTGCAAGTTTAGCTTGCGCCTGACATGAGTCTTCATGAAATAATGCCTCCAATCCTTTGTCTTCAAAATTTTTCGGTGCGCCAGAGCGTTCTTTATCTTCAACATCAATATCATTATTTTTGAAGCGTCTAAACCAATTTCACCATATTGTATCCGACAGAGCATGGTCGCCGTATTTGTAACAAGAATTATGTATGCTTCCATGCAGATTTCTTTTGAATATAGTAGTCCAGTAAAACTTTCTTTGGCACGAAATTCGATGTGTTTAATGCTATGAAATATGAAGTTGTTTACACTTGGGCGAAATGACATTCACTGAATTTCAAGCTTGCATATAGTACTTCCATATTGATGTATTACCATCTGAACGAAGTTCAGGGAACGTTATCAGTTAGAAAATAGATAGAACTTACTACAGGTCCAACACGCACACACACACACACACACACACACACACACACACACACACACACACACATATATATATATATATATGTATGTATATATGTGAAGCATTATATCACTAATACGAAAATTGAATGTTAAATTACATTTGAGTGATGCCATGACCAAATGTATTACTATCCCAACAACAAATCATGAACATTATTGACAGAATCCAATCATTCACACACACACACACACACACACACACACACACACACACACACACACACAATAAATATGCCATGTATACAGTCTCTAATCCAGGACATTTAATACGTTTTGTCAACCTTTCGAAACAGACATGCTTACTTTGTTACCTGTACTTCATCAATACGCACGACCGCCCTTCTAAACAGGTGTAAATCGACTCAATTAGATTTAGTGAGCCATTTTTGAAAACTTTCTAGACTGCTTCACCGGCCACCTTTTGTAAATTGCAAAATAACTAAGACATTCAAGATGTTTTAAAATGAGAGTTTGTTAAACTGTTTCTCTAATTTTAGCGTACATTTTATTTTCATGGCGTGTAAAGCGTAAGCACAAAACCCAGAGTTAAATTAATTTTCTATGTCTGCACATTGTTTTCCAAATTGAGCACAGAATTTTATTTTTCTCTTCGTTTACTGGGACGTCTTAATTCGAATTATCTTTATAGACGTTTACATTTCCTTAAATGTTCTGAAACGAAGTTGTAAACTTTTCACGTCTTCTATACAATCGAGTGAATTATCAGAAGTCAAATTTAGACTTTAAAGAGGCCATGTCATGCCTGAATCACATCCAATCCAACAGGAATTAGATTTTTTCTTGTTTACTTACCTACAAAATAAACTGTGCCATAGTTCCATCTAGTTGGTCATGAAGACTTCCATTACACGTCTCTGGATAATTTATGCCCGAAGCTATGTCTCGCCCTGGAATGATATCTATCAGCCAGATAGATCTCTATCTAGGTCGGTATGATTATTTTCACATTTCTTGGTTAGGGCCATTTTGTCAAGACGTTAAAAGTATCCATATGAAAGTACATGCACTCGTATTATTAAGAAATGATGTTCGTATGTGCATCATTATGTATATCTGTAAGTATGTATGGGATTTACTAGTATTGTTGTTATAAGTCACGATTCACGAGTATTGAGTAACACCAAAGGATTTCACATGTATGGAGCAACTCCAGGGGATTTCAGATCTAATCAAGGCATCTAAACAAGACATTCTCAATGTGTAGTAAAGGTTTTAAGAAAATAATTAAGCATTCCCTGATGTGCACGGTTTAATACTATTTCCTTCTTGCATGCACGTAGCAACAATGTTTTAAGACTGTATCCAAAAACCAACTACCGTAATAAATATCTAAACAATGAAAATAGTAAATAGTTTTTCTAAAATATTTAAGTTTAACATGATTTTGAAAATCTATACCGAGTAACAAAAAGCCCATCACTTGAATACTTGAAGCAGATTGCGAATTTATGTAAATTATTTTACTTTTTAAAGGATATCAGTTATAGGTTTGTTTCAGGCTGATCCATTCCAACAAGTTTAGGCTGCTGGGAGATGAGTATTATCAAGAATGATAACCAAGGATAAACAGCTTTTATTTGCTCATTATTTAGAAATGTATGACAATCTGTTTCGTCTACGAAGTTTCACTGAAAAGGCTTATATCGGGTATTGTCTAGAGGCACTTCCCAGGACGATATTATCATTAAGTTACCCTCTTGACTAATCGAGCATTGTGGAAAGCGAACCAGAGTCTTATGGCCGGAGCACAAACGCTATAACCATTCGGTTACGCATCCATTTAAAAAATGGATAGCACATGTAGAAGAGAAAAGAATATTATAAGCACAATGTTAACTTTCTATTCTAAAATATTTTTAAAAAAGCTTCATTCTTAAATGGAAATAGGTAGAGCCATAGAAGCCTCATTTGCTGGAAGACTGTTTTAATAAAAATGTATATATTTACACCGCCAATACCACTAACTTTTCGCCAATGAATGCCGAATGTTTTCTGCATTAAAACAACAAGTTTTATCATTATCATATGCCATGTGGAAATATTTACGAAAGTGAGCTATACATAGCACAAGACCGCAGTACCAAGAAGAAAAAAAACTAGCACTAACTTACAATGAATTTTATTATTGGCTAGACTGAAGGTAAACTGGTTACGACAGTTGCATTGAGTTGATACTAAATCGGCTTCTATTTGCACAAGACATAACAGTGAGGCACACAGTGAAATCCAAACAATTTTTGATTTAGACATTCAGTTCTTAGATATTCTTTGAGATTGGGTAGGTAGTGAGTCATTATTGCCGAGACGGATAGAACGGTGTTTACAAGCGAAAGTAAATTTGCTCATCATTGATTAATGTTTAAGATCATTTTTTCCTAAATGTTGGTTTAGTTTGGTACAATAGCACAAAGGTTAGGCCAATGCTGTGTGGAACAAGCTAGCAGTGTATCCTAGAGACTGTACAATTCAATGTGTACATTTATGTGTATTTTTATGTATAAATACGTTTTTGTGTACATACTCATATATATTTGCGTGCGTATGCATAAATGTGTGTGTATGTGTGTGCGCGCACGCACGGTTATGTTTGCGTGCAAAAGTGATGAATTTATTGTCAGTTATTTACGATATTAACATCCAAACCTTTCAATGTGACAAGTTTCTTTTACATAGAAAAGTTCCCTCTCTATCTAGATTAGAATTTAAGACGAACATTTTTTCCTCCAGGTAACGGCGTTAACCTTGCTCCTCAAATATTCATCATTTCAAGATTAAAGCCCTGAAGTTACCTTTCGCGAAATTCATATTAACTTTCAATAACGTTTCTTGCTGAAGGCAGTCTTATTGTGTCTTTTCCAGATAAATTCTCCTTGATATTAATAAAATATATTGATGAATACCTTTTTTAACTGACCTTATAGAGCTGATGTATCTGTACAGGATATTTCAGTGTGAAGGAATAATTTTAAATATCCTAATATAATTTGTGATATATTTATTAACCTCCTTGTCACGTTTAAATACTGCAGTACAGATTAAACATTGCCGTATACATCTCAGACAGATTTTGATTGGGAGGTGTGTGTGTGTGTGTGTGTGTGTGCGCGCGCGTGCGTGTGCGCGTGCGTGCGTGTTTTAATACTATAATAAAACTTTTGGTAAGATGGCTGTTTTTCTATAACCAAGCTATAATCGAAACCTTTAACCATCACTAGAAGATACTTTTTCCTAAATTATTTTTTTACCTTATGCAATCTTGTAAAAAAAAAGAATCTCACTTAGTCCAGGGAGTTGTGTAAACTGCAAAAAAGAAAAAAAGGGGCCTAAAGCAACGTAGAGAGTTGCAGTTATAGATATTTCTGTTTTGAAACAAACATGTAACATTCATTTCGAATATTTAATGAACAAAGACGATCTAAATACTGATATACTTTTGGGTTACCGCTGGGAAGGTAGATAAATAAAAATATTTAATTGAAATTGTTTGTTCTTGTTTTCAGAGTTAACTGATAAAATAAGAAAATACACTGCGTAAGTAGTTAACGAGGATCAAAAGCTGGCAACACATAAAAAAATGAATAAGTAAATAAAAAGCAAATTAAAAAACTAAAACATGCATACAAACACAAGTAAATGTAATAATAATGAACAACAAATAATTAAGTAATTATTAATAAATAATGTGTATAAAGTCAACAAACAACCCTATGAAAAAGGTAAAAATAATCGCATTCTGTTCCGCAATTATTCCCACTCAAAAGACTTTAGATTAGTTTGAAACAAAATGGTTTCCGCCTACCCAATAACAGTTGGGATAATACAATAGACCTTACTACCCACAGAACTGCTTATATAAATAGATGAGCCAAAACAACACACATGGCCTGAGGAACGAAACAGAATCATGCTCCCAAGTGTTCACTTTTATATTTACATATAAATGTATAAAAAATATCATTTTTTTATATTCTCATTCCTAAGTAAATCGTGCAAAAATATAATTACCTAAAGTTGAAATTTCTGTTCAGTCAAACGGTGTTAAATTCTGCCGCGAACTACACTACATTTTAAACTATTACGTTTCAATAGATTTAAACGGCTGTAGGTTGTGATTTAAATCTTTCACTTCACTGTTGGGGACACTTCAATTTTCTAGTTACACACTACATTAGTGTTTAAGCATATAATCGTTACTGCACATGTTAAATATAATTCTGAAACAACATAAAACGGAAAAATCTTATGCTATGTTTTTACCGCAGTTAGCATAGTAATTACAAAAATATGACATAATTATTTATGTCTGGATTGATTCTTCTGTCATTTATATATAATAGTTTCCGACTACACCCGCTTGATTAGATGGTTACCTAATCCCTGTTGCAGGTGCTTGCTCAGATTCTTTTGGATCTCTCAACGTACACAGAGTCAACTTGTGGTTTAATTATGCAGACTGGACCTTACAGTTTTTGGAAAAGTGTGCATACTCTGATGTGATCAGTAGCTGAACAAGAACAGTATATTCAAATCCTTCGCACTAGCATAAATATCAAGGCCCCCTAACCCAATTCCATTTAAAAGATTTGGGACAAGGCATAACAGAAGACACCAAGTGAAGATCGAAATCTCTCAATAATCTACGAGTTAGGCTTGCTTTCCATCACACTTCAGTATACGTTGTGTGGTGTGGATTTTAAACACTTCCCACTGTACCACGCGCTCCTGTTATAAAGAGATCAGCTCACTGAATATATATATATATATATATATATTCAGAATCTGCCGATTGCGTCGTGTATGAAACTCTGAGTCGTGTTATGGGCGTGGGATAATACATACATATATATATATAATGCATCCAGTTTGGATTGAACACACTACATTAGTGGTTGAGCTCTGCCTCAGTTGCTAAAGCAGGTGATTCGTTTTATTTTCGTATGTTTTTTTAAATTTTGTTTTCTTTTTTTTTAGTGTCTTATAGGAGTACTCCACGTCTACGCCCTTTCGAGGTTTGCTAAGCCGGCGTAGTCAAGTCTGTCTTAAGTTATATCAATGGATTTCTTAGTCGACATTAAACATTTATGGGGTTCGATATAAATGTCTGTAAAAAAAAAACTGTGGCAAGACAGAAAGGACGAAAGATAAATACAGAGACAAATAGATGGATTCATAGACGACGAGATTTCCTGATTTTCTCTGTTGAAGGTAAAATAAAAATCAATGCTGTAAATAAAATCTCACGCGTTTTTTTTTAAGTTTTATGTCAAATATATAACTATACACGTTAACATCTATTTGTCTATCTGGATGAATCGTCTGTGTACTTAGCTAAATTGTTTATTCATCGTCCTTTTGTCTTTTTCTCCTCCACCAAATCCGTGTTTTGCTTCGCTTGTCTAAAAACTGATCAGCGTCCTAATTTCCTGATCGTTTTTAATTTCCCGCACACAGCGTCCGCAATTTTCGGCTAAAGACAGAACAAAATGGCGTCAAAAACTTTTGGATGGCGAAAAAAGTAATATCAATGAACGCAAAAGAAAACAATAATGAAAAAGAAGAAAAGTGAAAATGATAAAAGTGAGGAGAGTAAAAGATGTATAGAAAGAGCAAATGAAAATAAAAGGGAAAACATTTTAGAAAAATTAGAAAGATAAAGAAAAAAGAAAAAAGTATGGAAAGAAAATTAAAAAACATACACAAAGGAAAGTAGAATGAAGATGAAAAATGTTGGGTGAAACAAAATTGTTTATTAAAGACAGACCAATGGAGAAGTAGTAAAAAAGACAGAGAGAATTTATTACAAATGGTCAAAGAAAATCGAATGGATCTCTGAAAATACGATACAAATGAAACTAAAAAAATGAATGCTTTTGCTAAATATCGGAAGACAGCAATAAAAAGGAAATTAAAAAAATAAAAGAACTGCGAAGAAAGAACGAAAAAAAACATGAATGATTGAACGAGCGAAAATGACGGAAGGAAAATATATATGAATAATGAAAGAAAGGGAGAAAGAAATGTAAGTCAGAATAGCTAATAAATGAAAAAAGAAACTAAATAAGAAAATAAAGTAGGAAGGAAAAAAGAATAGGTAAACAGAATTCGGAAAAAAAAGACAAAATAATAGAAGGAAACAAAAAACAGAAAGAGTTATAAACGTTCAAGAAAAGATTAATTCCTCATTCTATAATCCAGTAAGGCTATTTTTTAAAAAAAGAATGAATTAGAATTAAATATAAAAAAAAGAAATGCAGAAATAAAAACTGAGGGAAGGAGGAGGGGATGAAAGAGAAGATGAGACGCAAAAAGAAATACAGAAAAAATGAAATAACAAAAATAAAGAAAGAAAAAAAGGGAGAGATAAAAGGAAAGATAAAGGAGTAACATTTTTATAAAGAAAGGCGTAGATTTGTAAGAATTAACAAAAACACTGGAAAACTCGAAGGAAAGTAATGTGTCTATATGGAAAGAGCAGAGAAAACTTTGAATCAGAATTTGTAGAGAAGATTTGTAGAGAAGTGATCAGTTTAAAAAAGGATTCGATATTCATTTTGCCTATCTTCATTATTCTTAATCATTTTATTGACTTTTATTCGCAAGGCTTTCGTCTGATAGTTTGAATGCCGACACAATGGGGAGAAGTATAAGTAATAATGACACTTTTGAAGGAATTGAAGTCAAAATAAAAGTGAGATTAGCGATAATGAATGTGTATTAAATCATAGAAGAAGGGAAAAAGAAAAGAAATAGATTATATGAAGAACGAAAAGAAAGAAAAAGAAAGATGAACGATAAAGAAAATGAATGAAATCAGATAACGAAAAAGGAGAAGAAAGCAAATAAGAAAAGAGGAGATAATGCCACTAAGACGCAGTGGGTTCCTGACTCTGAAAAAAAAATGAGAAGTTTTTAGAGGACACTGGAAACCCAGTCATAAACAGGAAACAAAAGATATACCTCTGTTCCTGTTCAAAAGGATGATGAGGAAGTGTGAACGGGTTGATAGGTGAATCTATATATTCTTATTTATATGAAAAATGTAAGAATCATAAACGATTAATAAAAAATAAAAAAGGGAGAAGAGTAGAAAAAAAATATATATCACACATCACACAATAAATCCCTGGCCTATCTAATAAAAGAAAAACTTTTAGGCAAAATTCGACATTAATCACCAACATAGTCTTCTTCTACAGTGATTCCAATGCTTCTCTAACAAGTCGATGCGTTTTTTGTAGTACAACTTGTCTTTGGCCTCAAAATACGCCTCAGTTTTCGATATCACTTCTTTATTAGAGCCATCTCTCTTTCCCTGGAGCATTCTTTTGAGGTTTGCAAACAGCCAGTAGTCTCTGAGGGCCAGATCTGAAGACTAGGGTGGAATCGGAAGCAATTCAAAGTGCAATTCATATAGTTTTGTCATCGTTGTGATACACGGTGCATTGTCTTGCTGAAAAATCACTTTTTCTTCTTCATTTGAAGCCCTTTTTTTATCGATTTCTTACTTCAAACGCACCAATAATGTTATATAATATCCGCTTTTGAAGGTTCTTTGTTTCTCAAGGTAATCGATGTACAAAATATCTTGCGCATCCCAAAATACGGAGGCCAAAACCTTGCCTGCTGATGTTTGCAGTTTTGGTTATTTTGGGCGGCTTTCACCTGCTGCTGTCCACACAAATGACTGTCGATTTGACTCCGTAGTGAAGCAGTGGATCCGTGTTTTATTCATTGTCACATATTTACTTAAAAACTTCTTCGTGTCGCTTTGAAACATTTGCAAACAACGCTCTGAATCGTCGACGTGTTGTAGTTTTTGATCGAATGTGAACGAACGCGGCACCCACATTGAACACAACTTTCTCATTGACAAATATACATGCAAAAGGTGCATACACTGCCTTCTGATATGGTCAACTCTTCTGCTATCTCACGAAACTTCAATTTACGATCGGCCAAAATGAGTTTGTAGATTTTTTTGGTGTTTTCCGGGACAGCTGCCAATTTTGGGCAACCTGAACGTTTAGCAACATTTGTGTCTGTACGAACGCTTTAAAGCCAACATACCACGTTTTAACCCTTGTTTCCGACAGAGCATAGTCCGAATAATACTTATCAAGCCATTGCTTTGCTTGAAAAATATATATTTTTCATTGTTTTGAAAGTTGCAACAGTAACTTCACTGAAATAACTGTAATTTGTAAACTAATAATTCGATTGGGCCTAAATTTTGTCACAGGCCATTTGAAGGGTAGTCCTTCATAAAAATCATACGGAATTTTATTAGCAGAGCAATCTATATGTCAGGCTCAGGACATATTGAGTGATGTGTTTCATATATATATATATATATATATATATATATATATATATATAGATAGATAGATAGATAGATAGATGAGGGTAGATTAGTTGGTTATTAGCCGAATTTTAATTTGAAATGTTTACTGTATAATGTTCAGTCTCTATGTTTAATATTTTCGGCTGAAAATGCAATAAAACAACAAATGACGTCAAATCTATTTTATTCTGCAGCATAATAACACAAACATGCATGTGAAGACATTTTTCGATTGATGTATACATTATCATACTGACTACATAAACACATTCAGGCACGCAAATGTGACAAAATATAAATTCAGGTATATGATTCAATATGAACATATATATATATATATATATATATATATATATGTATTGTATATACTGTATATACTCAGTACATAAACTAATTTAATATCTCGTGTATGATGCGACCCCGTTAAATTTTGCATCAAAATTAGTTCCTCAAAAGTCGTGTGAGTATATTATGCTATATATATATATATATATATATATATATATATATAACAAATCAGAGTATATTTTTTGTAAAATGTATTTAATCATTTTACTTTGGACTTAGTGATGTACCTACATACATACAGACAGACAAGTAGATAAAAGCTCGAATGATGACTGGAACAGTAGTGGCATGAATAACGGTTTCATTATCAATGTCACTGAGAGATACTTTCGTTTCCTGAGGTTTACATATTTTCAACAAAGTAAACTACGATATAAATGATGTACACCGATACGAGAAATAAAAGTCAATAACTGAAATCTTATTCGAAAAGTATAAAAAAAACTAAAAAAAACAAGAAACAGAAATAAATGATTTCGACATTTTGCTTATCACTGTCGACAACGAGGATAGCTTCAATCCATTTCTCTCTTAGTTCTGTTACCAAATATCTTAAACTTTCGCCATTCTCATTAATATGAGAAAAGTAATAGGTAAGTAATAATTTGAACGAATCACTTACCCATAGCCACCTCCTCTGCACAGGTAATAGCAACAAAAAGACGAAATCTTTTTCAAGTATGATATTCAGCCAACCTGATGCCAGTGTATACGTGATACCGATCAGTAAATTTGCAGCATGACATGATGCTATCTGAATTTTTATCTGCAATGTTCAGTAAATGTACGTTTTATTTGATTGATCTTCACTGAATTAGGTTCATTGATGTAGAACTCTCATAAGACAAGTACTCCATTTGAAAAGAGAAGAAGAAAAGAAAAAGAGAAAAAGAAAAAACAACAATGACAACAACAACAACGGTGATAGACCAGGCTTGTCTAAACTGACTGAATGTGTTATCAAGTACATATTTTGTCTTGGTAAATCAAAATACTCCGTTCGGTCCCACAGATGTGTTTGTCAGTTGCCTTATCATAACCAATTAGACATGTTCCATAAAACATAATACAATCTACATCTATTTATTCGTGAATATAGTCGAGGAACATTATGATCGCTTATCGTAAGGATTATTTTTCTAGTTTAAAAGCTGAGGCATCCAACGCGACTTGAATGTCATACCTTGATATTTGGGAACACCCTCAAAAAGAAATTGTCTGAGCGGACTGGGTTACTCGACCTGATGACTGGGACCCATCTGAAAGGTAATGCTCTGCTATTAAAGAGACCTGTCACCATGATGCATCTATTTGACTATGATGCATATGCCTGGTATACTCTTAGACTGTCTGCATGATGAGTACAGTGGGCTTTGCATATTTGTACCCAATATCACTTTGTTGTAGATCTGCTCGCACATAATAATAATAATAATAATAATAATAATAATAATAATAATAATAATAATAATAATAATACAAGATATCGCCCGTCATCATCAATTTCATCAAACAGTGCATGTCTATATGGAAAACAACCCTTTACCTCAATCATATAAATGGAACCTATAAGTCTGATGAAATAAACATCAAAAGAGGTATATTTCAAGGTGATTCTTTATCTCACTTACTATTCTGCATATCATTAATAGCACTAACCAGTCAACTTAATAAGACAGAATGTGGTTATAAAATAGGTCAAAAGAAAATAAGCCATCTATTTTACATGGATGACTTGAAGTTATATGCTAAGAATGATAATGAACTGGAAGGTCTTCTGCAAACTGTAAAATGCTTCAGCGAAGACATTGGAATGAAATTTAATTTGAATAAATGTGCTAAAGCTCCAGTTTTACGTGGATCAATACAAGAAACATCCTCAATTAGCCTAGACCCTGCTGTAACAATAAAAGAATTGAAACCAGAAGAAGCTTATAAATACCTAGGTGTAAATGAGAGCGAAAACATTCACCATAAAAAATGAAAGAAATAGGATGCTAAAACAAGAAAGCTTCTTTCTAAGCATAAGATGCATCATCCAAAGGCTGATGTAGACCGTCTATACATACCCCGTAAAGAAGGTGGAAGAGGTCTTATTCAGCTGGAATTGTCATACAAGACAACAACTACTGGCTTACTAACATACATAGAAACAACAAAGGATTGGATGATACAATTAGTAAGGCAACATGAAGAAAGAAAGAAAAAATATTTAATAATAAAAGAAGGCAGTAAATTCAAACAAGATTTACAGTTAGTAGATTCTGTAGAAAAGCAGAACGGAAGCCAAGAGCCGACTATTGCGGCAAAGAATATGAAAATGAAAGCCAAAGATAAAGCTCTTGAACAGATGAAACAGCGCTGGCAAGACAAACCTCTGCATGGCCAATATCCAGTACGTGCCAATAAATCCAATGTTGATAAAGTTAATACTCATCGATGGTTACGTGCATCTGGATTAAAGTCCGAAACTGAAGGCTTTATTCTTGCAGCACAAGACCAAAGTCTTTTCACGAGAAACTTTCAGGCAAATATTATGCATAATAATATGGATCCAAAATGCAGGTTTTGTGATAAACACCAAGAAACAATAGACCACCTAATCTCAGGCTGTTCTGTGCTTGCCCCAAATGAATATAAAAATCGCCACGATAGAGTTGGGAAATATTTACATTGGGCAATATGCAAACATTATGGAAAAGCTGTAGGCAAACACTGGTATGAACATCACCCAGCACCGGTTACAGAAATAGAAGATGTAACCATTCTATGGGATTATACCATCTACACAGACAGAAAAATTGAAGCAAACAGGCCAGACATTATTGTTAAAAACCAGAAGGAAAAAACTTGTCTATTAATTGATATGGCTTGTCCAGCGGATTGTAACATAGCAATCAAGGAATTTGAAAAACTGTCAAAATATAAAGACCTGGAAATTGAAATAGAAAAAATGTGGAAATTGAAAACAAGAGTTGTGCCAGTGATAGTAGGTGCACTTGGAATGATAAAAAATGGAACAAAACAACACATTGAAAGAATCCCTGGAAACCCCAGCTTAAGAGACATACAAAAAATTGTCTTATTAAGTATAGCCCACACACTAAGGAAAACTTTATCTATGTAATGCTGGAGATGATAGGGAAGATAGAAAAACATGAAATGGAGCCATAACAACACGCCACTACCTGCCTTAGGTCTCCCCGCAGACTTGGTTGGTAGTGAGACCAAAGCAGAAATCGAAATACGATGAAAAATGACATAATAATAATAATAGATATACGCGTCAAAATCCCGCTAATCGACAATTTTAAATTCAACTTCCACGTTCTAATAGAAATTATTTTGAAATAAATATTGACATTTTTAAACCCACCAAAGCTGAATAACCTTAATGGCTATTCCATAAAGTGAAATTCCAAAGGAGTTATTTTTTGCATTATTCTTTGCTTTGTCTGAAGTTCTAAAGATTAAGACTCATTATTCTACGAATAATTCTAATACATATTCTTAATATAATGATTCGCTGATCGGAAACCAACAAAAGTTCTCCTGGCGCAAAATCGAGTCTTTTTTCTCTCTTTTTCTACTGCTCAGTAGAAACTGCTACAGTTATCAATACAAAATTTTGTTTAATCATTTAGACCTCACCTCAGAGTAGGAAATATGTACTTTTGTCTTCAGATATAGTCTACCATATCAGCTGTTTCTACAATCGTTTTGGTTGAGTATCCATTTGCTTCTCCACAACAGGAAATGGGACTTGGTTGCGTTTAATGTAGGAACCGAAATAATCAGGTGTTATTTTTACAAAATCAGTGATATATGTTCGAACCACAATAAATACAAGAGCTTTGGAAGAATAATTGCTATAAATGATTTTACTTTTTTCCTAATTATGTCAGGTAAAATTTAGTTTATTTGAGTCTACATTGTGATATAAAAATATTCGTTATTTTTTACGATCAAATAAAAGTGTATCCAATAAAAATGCCGCACAACAAATGACGTCAAATCTATTTTATTCTGCAGAATAGTGACACAGGCATACATGTGAAGACATTTTGCGATTGATGTATACATTATCTACATAAACACATTCAGGCACGCAAATGTGACAAAATATAAATGCAGGTATATGATTCAATATGAACATATATATATACATATATACTCAGTACATAAACTAATTTAATATCTCGTGTATGGTGCGACCCCGTTAAAGTTAACATCAAAATTAGTTCTTCAAAAGTCGCATGAATATGCTATATATATATATATATATGTATTTTTTAAATGTATATAGATAAAAAGTAGCATATAAATTCTTGCGTACACTATAACATAAATGTATGCCTTTTATTTAGTATATTCCTATGACTGCATACATGTGCATTTGCTTGTCTCTATATATGTCTGTGTAACGATTTATGTATGCGTTTAAATAATATAGTTATATTAGCGAGAAAATATACGTTCTTTTCTACATGCGCGCATGTATGTATGCATATATCTGTTTCTTTATGTGTGCATGTGAGTCTGTATGTACACAGATGTGCTTTGTGCATATATCAATATGGATCCCTCATATTTATGGGTAACATATCTTCTTCTTCCAATAAAGTATGTAATTTTTTCTTTATTTTCATCCATCTTTTTCATTCTTTCTCTCTCCACTATCTATCTATCTATCTATCTATCTATCTATCTATCTATCTCAGCTAGGTTTCCTTTTATATTTACAGTCTCAATCTTATTTAATTCTGATCTTTAATTTTTATGCTTATACCTGTCGATGATTTTCTCACGCTATTTAAATTTCATTCATTTTTCTCTTTGAAGATTTAGTTTTCATTCAGTTTATGTTTTCAACATTTATATTATTTCTACTCTCTTTTTCATAGCCACTGTTTCTGCTATTCAACCAAACCGCTCTACACTTAAAAAAAAATTACCCGTCTACACATCGTCTTCAAAACTTTCATTCTTTTTCTACAAATTTCTTTCCTTCCAGATTTTTCTCCTCGACTTTTTCTTTTTGCTTGCTCATTTGACGTATTTTCACATTCTTTTTTCATTCTTTCATGATTTATTTCGTAGTTTCTTTTATTTCGTTTTTCTTATTCTTCATATAGCCTTTTATTTAAATGTTTTTCTATTTTCGATCTCTCTTTTCTGTCTTTCTTTCTTTTTCTATTTTATCTTTTTTTTCTTTTGTTTGCTTCTTTTTTCTTAGTTGATTTATTTCATTTTTGTTATTCTTTTATTCATTTATTCTTGTTCGATCTCATTTTTTTCTTTTTTAGCATTTTCTTTTTGTCGTCTTCCTTTCTCGCTTTTGCTTATTTATCTACTTTGTCGTTTGCAAGACTTTTGTCTCCAATTCCCCGCTAATTGTCTTACCCGGCTCTTTTTATTTCATATAAGATCTTCACTATTTCCGGCAGCATCACTTTCACTTCTCTCCTTGGTTTTCTAACACCCACCCACCTCTTTCAGTGTTTGTCTTTTCTGCAACACATTTTTTTTATTCTCCAAAATCTGCAGACAGTGTCCTCTTCTCAGTAACGATATAAAGTAGCGTTAAAATACTTAACGGCAATGATAGCAAGCAAATTACGACTCGTCATCGCTAATATCAACATTATTAGCACCAGCAGGGCAACTATTGCTGATCGCTACAGAAATACCTCCAAGCTATTAACGCCTTTCTTCTCCCCTTCAGCATAAGTGCATGAGCCAGCAATAAACCGCCACTTTTTAAGCTGCTGTCACTGTACGCCCACCGTCTACACTATGGCAAAATCGATTACCTACATCGATTCGCCTTCCCCCCAAGTCATCATAAATATAACACGTTCCCGAATTAATTGGAACAGATCAAAGTTCATATGAGAAACGAGACTTAGACGTAGGCACACATTCGAAATATTTTAAGATATGTTTATCTTTTTATTCAGGAATTGTTTCCCTATTTAATATTTGGTGTATTCGTTATTTGGATTCTCTTTCCATACATGTATTTTCACATGGATGCACTTGCGATGTATGTATGTATACCCACATTCACAAACACATATAAATAAAGCAAACACATGTATATGTATGTATGTATGTATGTATGTATGTATGTATGTATGTATGTATGTATGTATGCATGCTGGCATGAAATATGGCGTAATTTTCTTGATAATATATTTTGTATTTCTTTATTTCATATTAAATTACCAGAAGATAAAAATAAGAGAAAAACGAGAAAAAATACAAAAAAAATATATAGATAAAAACAGAAAAATAGTGTAAGGGAACAGAGAGAAAAAGAAAGATTTGAAATATGAGAGTGAGAGATGAAAAATGATGAGAGAATCCGAAATGGCATAAAAATAGTGAAACAGAAATGAAACATTTAAATTCAGAAAAAATAATATGAGAGAGAAAAAAAAAATAAAACAACACACACACGTGTGTGCGAGTTCAATATCGAGGAAAACATTTATAAATAAACTGTGTGGACATAAGAATCAGCACTACATGTTTACGCCTCATTACGAGGTTCTTTTTCAGAAGATGGTATTTGGGCGTGAAACTGACAGTGAACATGCACTGTTGATTTCTGTGTTCACTTTCCCCATACTTCTCATATATATATATATATATATATATATATATATATATATATATATTAGTGATTGTATTTCCTGATTCCAAAATACTAAATTCAAAAGTAAATACACATTCATCAAATATGATATAAACAACTTTTACCCATCAATATCTAAGAAAGGTTTACTGAAAGCATTTAATTTTGCTAAAATGTACATAAAAGTATAATCAGAGCATATTGACATAATGTTACATTGCCGAAATTCTATACTTTTCCACAAAGGTATAGCATGGTTCAAAAAATCCAACAACGGAGCATTTGATGTACCACAAGGATCGTATGATGGAGCAGAAATCTCAGAATTAATGGGAATATACATTTGAAACAAATTAAACAAAATAATCCATATTGACAACCACGGATTATATAGAGATGACGGATTAATAATAGCATCAGACAACAAAAGAATGAATGATAAAATAAGAAAACGGCTTTTTAAATTATTCAAAGAACTAGATTTTGATATTACAGTAGACACAAATAATAAAGTGGTATAATATTTAGTTGTAGAACTTAATTTACAAACTGCACATGTCTCGCCATACACGAAAACAAACACTAATTTATCATACATAAATACAAAGTCCAATCATCCAAATAATATAATTAAACACATTTACAAAGGCATAGAACACAGACTATCTAATAATTCGTCGAGCAAATCAATATTTAATGAAAAGATGCACTAAGAAATTCTGGCCATAAAATATTTTACAATATAATTCTCAACCAAACAGAAAAATCAAAAACAACAATAGAAAACGAAACATTATCTGGTTCAGCCCACCGTTTAATTTAGAAGTAAAGACCAAAATAGAACAATTATTTTTTTTAACTAATAGATAAGCACTTTTCAAAAGAATCAGAATTAAACAAAATTTTCAGCAGAAATACAATTAAACTAAGTTATAGTTGCACTAATAATTTAAATAGTTTCATAAAAAAACAAAACGCCAGAAACTTAAATAACAAAACCACCAATGCAAACACATTAAACATGGTGCAGTATCTTAATGTTGTTTGTAATAAAACTGCCATGTAGAGCAGATTGTTTAGGGAATTTCTATTCTTTTAACCAAGGAAAAGAGGAAAGTAAAGGACTTCTGCCATTTTTTTTTACTTGCCAAATTAAAGTGTGGCGTAAACCAAATCAAATTTCTTTCACTAGTGTTTTTCCTTCTTTATGGATTCCCTTTTTATTAAAATTTATTATAATGTGGGACAAGGTTGAACGAGAGACAAAGAAAATGCCTTCTTTCACCAAAGATGAATTGAAAGCAAGAATTATGGCAGCATTCACCAATTTAAACAAGGAAACCATCCAGACAAGTTACAGGAGATTCTGAAGTTGTGGCAGAAGCCAATGACAGTTTTATTAAATGAATGTACTCTTCAGTATTTAAAGATATTTTTGTATAATCTTGTTAAACATACATGTGAAAATGTTGTTTTATTTATTTTTAATTACTTTTTAGCGTAATTTAAGCGACAATCTATCTATCGCATCCACACACACATACACACACACACACACACACACACACACATATGTATGTATGTATGTATGTATGGAAGAAAACTTGTTCGAACAAATTATTTGTACAATAGGGTTATATTTTTTATGATGCATCTGTGTGCTAAACATTCACTCAAAAGGTTCTTCAAAGGTTCAAAAGGTTTAAAAAAATTAATTTTTGTAATATCTCTTCCAAATGTTCGAAAGTCCCCGATTCTAGCGTATTTTGGAGTATTCTATAGGGCATAATCAACAAATATTTTGACACAATTATTAAATTCAAGAATTAGTTATATTTAATTTTAAAATTGAAATGAATTGTGTAATCTGGTATCAGTCAATCGTAATGTTTATTTTAATAAATATGGTTAATTTTCCAATACTTATCCTTTATTCTGGATTGTATGCCGAGTGATCCGAAGGGAAAACATGTTTCTTTGACATAGCATTGCACCATCATTTTTTAACGGATCCGCAAGAACGTAGACGCGAACATAAACGCGGAGATATCCTCGCGTTCATGGTGCTTATTTCTCTTTGAAAAATATGAAAAATAAATTCTCCATTTATTAAAATACCCAAACTGCTCTCTCTCTCTCTCTCTCTCTCTCTCTCTCTCTCTCTCTCTCTCTCTCTCTTTCTCTCCACTTCTGTCGCTTCTGGTTTAAGACTAGGTTTGCACTTCAAGCAATATCTTCGAAGGGTTATATGGCGTAAACTCATCGCTACTCTCCAGTATGACCGCTTTTTTTTTTTACCGTTTGCATTGCTCATTCCATCACATATTTGGTGGTTCCCCTACGATCCGATCAGTTTTTTTTATAAATTTATATTTGTCAATGTTATAAAAAAAGAAGAATCTGCTCGTATGGCTGATCATATTTCCGGAAAAATTGAAACAGAAAAGAAATGTGGAAATTGAAAACAAGAATAGTATTAGTTACAGTAGATGTGTTTTAAATGATAAAAAATAAAGAATCACAACACATTGAAAAAATCCCTGGCAATTCCAGCTTAAAAGATATACAAAATTTGTCTTGATAAATACAGTACTAAGAAGAACTTTGACCATATAAAGCTAGTGATGTTATCGGAGATATAAAACCAAATCATGTAATGTATCCATAACATACTACTACCTGCTTTAGGTCTTCCAGCTGAATTGGTAGGTAGTGTTACCATAGCAGAAAAAATATGATGATAATAAACAGTAATAATAATGTACTTATAAGTAAGGGCGTGGTTGTAAACAACGTTCATCAATAAAAAATGCAAAGCTAAAAGTGGAGATAGGGGCATTTATAATTGCTTCGCGAGTCTAAAGCCTATAATTTTCAGGCAAATATAATGAAGAAAGGTGAAGATCCAATATGTAGATTATATGAACAACATGTTAAACCCTGGTTGTCCTATCTTGATAGCGAAGAAATAGAAAAAGCAACTCAAGTAAATTCATTCGGATATATGCCAGTAATAACAATAATAACAACGAGCTCCTCTGTGATTTTAATGGTAAGCACAGACTTTCAATCATTAAATAACAGTTTTGGAGTGATATCCTCAACATTTTTTCGGGTTCAGTGATGATTATATATATATATATATCCGCAGACAGATCTGTTTCGCTGTATCACAGATCATCGGTACGGTTAGACATTTGATTGCTTTTACCCAGGATTGAAACCCGACCGAATTGGTGCCAGTCGTCGATTCTACCCCGATTCTACCTCTGGGCAGACTTTTAGCGTATAATGTATTATGTGTTAGTAGTTATAGTGCTCTAATTCATTATTGAATGAGCGATATGCGCGATAAGACCGAAACATTTTACTTAAATTTTTTTAATTACTTTTATGAATATAACATCAATACTATTTTTTAAGAAAAAAAATTAATGAGTAATGAATTTTGCAAATATTATTTTCATTCTTTAAAGTTTTACTCATAATAACTTATAAACTTTTAAAATTCTATATTAATTTATAGTGGTTAAGTAACATTGTTATTAAATTAAACTTTACTATTCATAAGTAAAAAAGTTCACTCCAATTCCACAAGCAACCGCTTTTTAAACATAATTTTGAATAATTTTGTGTATACAAACTTCGTTATTTTTATAATACGGGCGTTCATACACTATAATAGTCTAGAATTTTATTGGTAATTTTATAACATTTTCTTAAGCATCTTTGTAAGGCATCTAAAAATTCAATAAAATGTTTGATTGCTTAAATTATTTCTAAACTTTTAAAATTATTGGGTAATTAAAAGATCCTCATCACAATAATTGAGTAATGAAATTGATTGCTCTAAGAACTTCAAATAGAATTTAAAGTTTTCTCTATCACTAATTTTCCCTAATTCCTATAAATACCAATATTTCGCAAATCCAACTTAAATTCTGCTTGGAATTTGAGCGATAGAAAATACATTGATATCAAATAAAACCGCTTCAATTCTGTAAATAAAAGAATCCTGTGACCTTATGTTAAAAAATTAACGTTCTTTATAATCGTCTAATGGGCTCCATTTTAAGAGTGAACGCTTGGCAGTAAAAACACCGGATGTTCATTCATTTGTAATCACGCAACAATGCGAGAAATCTGTTGAGGTTGTTTGGGTCTCTTATTACTGCCACGACCAATAAATCACTATTAGGGCTAAAAAGGAAGATCTATTAAGAAAATTAAAAAAAAATGACACCCACGCCTACAAAAAAACAAAAAAAAACAAACAAACAAAAAAGGGAAAAATTATTGAATAATGTCCAGTCAAAACAACATATGGATTACTGGAATGTAACCCAATACTAAAAGCAAAAGGCTTTTACTAAGATACTTTCAGTGATCTATCTAAGGTGGTTCCTGTTTATATATCTAATCTATGTACTTTTTTTTCTATCGGATGTACGTATGTGTGTGTTTGATGGACAATAAATAAAATATAAATTATTATCCCAGGAAATGGCTAGAGCATTGATCGAAAGCGCTGTTAGGGTTACCAACATTATGGGCAACCTTTTAGACACTCATCCCTCAAAAAAAAAAAAAAAAAAATGTAAAAATACAAGAAAAAGGAAAAAAAGGCATTTGTCCTTGTCGGTTATATTTTACAAAGCCTGTATGAAATATAGATTGCTACCCATTAGATATATCTCGAAATACAATGATGGTTGGTTGAATGCAACTAAAGTGAAGCTGGTAATGAAAGGGTATACAAAGAGAATACAAAAGTATAACAAAAGTAAAGAATAATAAATAAAACCGAAGCTAATCAAGTTTCACCCTCAAATAGAAGGATGCCAGGTTTAATTTATTCTCAAAATTTGAACCTGATTTGACAATCTTTCTGGGCGGTTTCTTGTTTAAGTCGGTGAATACTGCTATAATATTTGTCTTCTGTTAATCGTTGGAGCGACAGTGAGTTTTGTTTGCCTCTCACTCAACTACGCCGCACATATAATAATCAAGGAGGTTGCAGTTTGGGGAGTTAGGCGGCCAGATATAAGGGGTTATGTGGCCGCAAATTTGTCTGACAGCCATGACTGAGTTCTTCTGTTTGTGTGGCATGGTGCAGGGTTCTGTTGCTAGACATAGGATCTCCCAGCAGCCACCTCTTAACCTAGAGCAACACATTCTTCTCAAGGTTATTGATGCAGTTTTCCGTGTTGAGTCTAGGGCACCTTGGGAAGATCAATGAGGACATAACTTCGCCATCACTAGTGATCATTCCGAACCCTTCCATAATCACCATTAGACTCATCCAAATCTTTCCAAATCCACTGCATTGTCCTCAGACTGACACATAGGCACTCTGAAATATTCTTATTGGAGCTCCCGGCGCGAAAACCAGGAAGTACAGCATGCCGTTTCCACATTTTTGGCGGGGTAAATTTTGTCATGGTAGTCTTTTTCTTACAGATGGTGCTAAAAAAAACCTACTATACTGTGCAGTCAAAAAAATCAAAAGCAAACAACGCGCTTGCGCGAAATAAAAAAAATTAAATGCTGACAATTTACCCATCGTAATCTATACAGTGAAACAGGCTTGTAGGTGGATGACGAATATATAATGCTCTCATTACGACTGATCTCTCTAAAGAGGAAAATTAAAAAGCAAAACACTTACCACTTCTACGGTTTATGCATTACTTTTCAGTTCTTTCTGTGACAAGCGTGTGTATACACCGCTTATATAAAACACGCTAAAATTTCCCTTCTCTAATTCCATATGCCTATAGACTCCGACTGACACCAAATCGGTCAAGTTTCGATCCCGGCCAGCAGCAAGTACATGCCTAGCCACACTGATGAGCTGTGATACAGCAAATCAGGCCTCTATGTGGATGATGAATATATATATCTATGTATATAGTTACGTCTGTTACGCCAGTCTGTTCTGTACAGACAGGTTGTGTGAATAGACTGAAATAGGTAGGATTAAAGATTGAGATAGAATTATGTAGATAAGTAAAGTTGAAATTAAGTCATGAACAAAGTGAGATCCATAATATTCCATATTAATTATAATTTTCTTGCCCATTTTTTCTTATTAGAAGTTTATTCTTTCCGATTCCCGCTGCTTTTCAATAAAGGTAAAAAATATTGATAAAAAACAATATGATAAAAATATCGATAAAAAATTTCGATAAAAAAGAATATGATAAATAATAACAATATCATGAAAGAAATACTCTAAATATTATTTAATATAATTCAAAAGATAAACTTCATCTCGACTTTGAGAGGTTATTGTTATGTGTCGTTAATTTTCTTTGTCAAAAAGATTTTAATTTTTAATTTTTTGTTTATTCGAACGCTAAAGATGGAAGATAAGACCGGAGGTAAATTCTCTAGTCATGCCTTGACCCGATGCGTCATTTTGAAGAAATACTTTTTTTTTCTTTTAACTCGGACCGGCGCCATACATTTATGTAAAAAAAGCTTTATGACGCCAAAATGTTTAGATATCGATTATCTGTACCAATCAATATTTTTCTACTTGCTTAACCACCTATCTAATTATTTGCTGGACTTGTGTAAATTGATATTTACGTGTAAAGTGTAAATATGTAAAGTCAGAATCGCATACAAAGTTTTTTTTTAAAAAATGTATTCGGCAATAATTAAAGATTGTGCAACTTTTATACAAGTTTCAGGGAATATTTAGCAGAAGTTGCGCATTTCTGTCTCTCTCTTTGCCCCCCCGCTCTCTTTCTCCCTCACACACACACTCACACAGACGCACACATATACACATATGTATATATAGAGAGAATTAAAGCGGAGGAGTTTGTCACTTAGCTGAGCAGTATTGTTTCAGTCATGCCGACTTCGAATATACCAGAAGGTATAATTGTGATGTCTTCACTCTTCAGGGTCATTTTTTATATATAAAAAAAAGCACTGGAGAGTGAAGACATTACAATTTACGATTCAAGAAACTTCGAAGTCAGCATGGCTGAAATATAAAACTTCTCAGCTAACTGCCAAACTTCACATTAATTCTATTAACGCTCTATCTTTGTCTCGATATTGAGCAGTTTATGACAAAAATGTCTTTCTGCCAGTAAACGACAGAAAAAAAATAACCATTTTAGCACTAAAAGTCATTACAATTTAACATTATATATATGATGAATAGAATAAGTAAAGAATAGGTAAGAAAGGCGTCTTTAATCTAACGTTTCACTTTAACATGCTTCAGAGATTTTAAAGACGAGTCAGTATATATGCATATATGTGTGTGTTTGTTTGTGCGTTTGTGTGTGTGTGTGCACCTTAGAAGAAGTACAAACAAAATGGGTTAATAAAATACTGCTCGTAGTAATTTAACTTTTTTAAAGAGTGCTCAATACTTATTAGAGCAAAATATATATAGTCGTATTTTTATTATAAGTGTTTTTAATAAAAGCATAATTGACTGAAGCAGAAAAGTTGCTGTGTTTCGGTACTAGTTTATTAGTACCTCGTCAGATACTACTGATGAGTGCTAATAAACTAGTACCGAAACACAACTGCTCTTGTGTTGCAATCGATTCTGTTTTTATTATAAACACTTATAATATCACTATATATTAGTAGTTAGTAGGCCTCCGTCGGTCAAGGTTGACTATAGGTAGCATTCTAGTTGTCTGCTTGGCTGGAGCATCGGTGTCTGTGACTGTAGAAACCGATGCAGGAGTGACAGTCTTTGTTGCAGAGGCTGCATTTATATTTTGTTTCTGGTCTCTCGGAGTTGTCATTTTGCTTCCTGCGAACCAGCCTCTCCATGGCGACTTGTGTCAATTGCTTTTCCCTTGATTTGATTTGTTGGGCCGAGGTTCCTCTCCACTTGGATTGGTTAACTGCTACGCTCTCCCATGACTCCGTGTTGATACCCACAGCTTTCATATCACGTTTTATAATGTCACGATACCGCAGCTTTGGCCGCCCAGTGGGTCTTCATCCAAGGGGCCAGCTTTCCATACAGGAGGTCTTTTGAAATGTGACTGGCATGCGGCAGACATGGCCTAACCAGCAGAGTTTGCGCTGTTTAAGGAGTGTGAACATTGTAGGCAGACTATATATATATATATATATATATATATATATATATATATATATATATATATAAGAAATAGAAGTGGAGTGAGAAAAAGATAAATATATTGAGTTTTTATGGTTTAAACTATTGCAGGTTATTTATAGCCAGAATATATTTTTGATTTAAGAATTTTTGGAGATAATGACTTTCAAATACAAGTCTTACTATTCAACCTATAGCTGGGGAGGAGAAGAGTTGGATTCATATCATCTCTAAGAATATTTGTTTGTAAACGAATATTCCTAACCAAACTGAAATTGGCGGTCGGTTCTCCGTTTTCCAATTTCGAGCCAGTATTCATTACAACACGCGCACATCCAATCTTACAGCACCTTTTATTTCAAACCAGTAACCCATCTAATTAATAATCAGGGTCATTTTGCTTAACTTCGGTAATCGTACGAGAAGCGGTGGTTCAACTTGATATGGCCTTAAAATAAACTGATAGATATATAGATAACCAGACAGATAAACATATAAATAGACGGATAGACATACAGATAGACGAAAAGACATAGACAAAAGACAGACAGAAATATACATATATATATATATAGAGAGAGTGAGACAGATACTGAGAAACAGAGGCATACATATATACAGACTGATATAGACAGACAGAAAGACAGAGAGACAGACAGACAGACAGACAGACAGACAGAGATATATACACATTGGTAGACAGACATATTCATAGGCAGATATATAGATAGTAAGATAGATATATAGATGGACAGATACGTAGAGAGACAGGCGGCAACGGAGCGTGAAAGAGAAGGAGAGTGGTTGAAGAGAGATTATGAAGAACATTCGTTGCAAATGTAAATAAGAATCGCCCACACAGTTTTTATTCAACTCATCTCTCTTCAGTCTCTTCCTATAATTATCTTTTATTCAACATCTTTCTTCAAACGGAAATGAACATTTAGTTTAAATTTTCTAGCATAAAAGCCAAATTACTTAAGAACTTCTGCTTTTTTCGATTAGTTTTATTGATATTTTCGTAGCCATTTTATGGCTGTTGTTTCTTTGAAATTGCTTTTTTTCCCTCCTTACCTTTCATCATCACTTCCATATTTGTTATTACTTTGTCTATGCTACTCATGATAGCCATTTAGTATCAATAGTGAACTTGTCAATGGTGCGTTCTTTTGTTTTGTTTACTGCATATATTCATGTATAAGTCGAGAACGGTAACGTTGCTAGGTGTCGGTTTTTGGCATCCTCAAAGAGGCTTCAATTTCGTTGGTGCAATTTATTGAATTAAGTATTTATGAAGGAAACATTGTCAAAAATTGTTTCCATACTCTTGACCTTCAAAAACCTTCAATTATATTTGGTTTATTTGAAATTCAGGGAAGAATTTAGGAGCAAATCCTGTCAATGTCTCGCAATTTTTTTTCTCTGGGTTACATTTTCGGGATGAAAATTCACTAGCGCATCTCCAAATTTTATGTGATAAAAAGTACATTAAAAAATTAAAAAATCAGAAATACGGTTCAAGGAAAATAACAGCGGATTCGAAATCAGAACATTAACATTGTTAACTCTCTTCTCCAATTTGTGGACCCTGGTTACAATATTCTTAATATTTCATATATAAATAATAAGTCATTTTACAAATAATTTGAATAAATATCCGACTCGAAATGAAGATTATTTTTTGAAGATATTGCTTTTCAGTGAAAATTGCTGTAATAATAACTGTTACAGACAGCGTCTTTCTGATTTTCAGGCTTCGTTTGTTAAATCGTAAAAGAAATGATTTTAGCCAAGATGTTATTGATTATGTTAAAAATAAATTGGTCAACTTGTTCTTTATGCTGCTTTTGTAGTTATCACAATCTTTTGGCCGGTCCATTATACAGGCTCTCTCAAGTATTTAAGTATTTAATCTGTGAGGAAAAGAACCATATTTTTCTTTTACAAAAAAACAAAGAACAAAAACAAAAAAAACAATATTCCCCACAATTTTTTTAAAGTAGGTAATTTTATAGTTCTTACCAAAGTGATTTTTAATGCCCTGTAACGTGTTCTGCAGCTGTATTGGTGTATCTGGACATCCTGGTGTTGCTGATCAATTTTAATGCTGGCAATGAATTACCTTCTTCTAGACTGGTAAGACAAAATGACTCAGTTATGCTCGGTAACCTATAACTGGTAACGTGGGGAAAAGATGAAGATTTACCTCTCCCAACTGCGCCCATTTCTTTTTCCTACTCAGTAACCTTAACAATGCACGCACATCCTTTTCAAGGATGTAAAAATTGGCTCGACTTAAATATCAGAAAAAATAAATGGTTATTTTGTAAAATATCAAGTGTTTGTGATAAAAAATATATGAACAAAATGTATATTAACTTCTTTCTTCTAAATAATCAAATTAATTGCCATACGTGATACGTGTTTAGATAGAAAATTTCCCTCTAGTAGGTTGTTATTACTTACTGCGGTAAACTGGTTGCTAACTAGGGCTATAGATCCCAATCTGTCCTGCTATTTAATCCATAGCTTGAGGGAGAAATGATGGATTAATATCTTTCCCAATGTATTTGTGCGCAAATTCAACTGAAATTTGAACTCGGCTTATTTCTCATTCCGAGTTGATATCCATTATATGACAATTGAGTGTTCTTTATTATCATCAAATTTTTCATGCTTTTAATAATTTCACTGTTTGTTACCCTTAATTATTCTATAATGTTCTAAAAAATCTCTACAGAATTTTCCGTCTCCCAGCAATTACCAAAATGAAAATGTTTTGAACGCTCGTCATGGATAAGCATACAAGGGCGTGCTAAATCAGTACATGTTTGTACTAATAAATGGAGTTACCATAACTTTTTATTTAATTCTTCAAAGTAGAATATTTCAATTCTCAAATAAACAGCAGCATGGATTTTCTACTGCAGCCATATTTCTAGTATTAAACTGACTTTTTGTTGTTTTGTTGAAAGCAGCTCAGAACAAGATTAAATTTATGTAAACATTTAAACAATGTTAAGTAGTGTTGAAACAATTCACGAAATTATTTCAGTAAAAATATTGTTTTTGATTTTGAAAGGAGTGCTAAAGAGAGTGCTTTACATGGTACAGGTATTAGTGTTTCTATCATAAATTTTGAATAATTAATGAGTTAAAGTGACCTAATTAGTATAATTTGGAAGTATCTCTTCTTGAGTCATTCAGGGACAATAGAAATTAAGAAGTGAATTAAAAAGGGTGGAGAGTAAAGACTTCACAAAAAACGTATTTTCATTTTGTAAACCTTACCGAAAGTGTGCACTGAAACATTAACCAGAGCCTCGTATTTTGTTCACCACAATGCGTTATTGCAACCTTCATACAAACAGTAGCAAAAAACGAACCTGAAATACCAGTTTTACTCTATAATTATAAGCGAAATTTGCATGTTTTAGTGAAAACGACTCACGACAAGAGCTTGATGCGCAGTGATGATATGCTTCATAACCGATTAACATATATTTTTACAACACAATGGCTTTGCTCTTGGGAAATTTATTTTATGAACTGAGTTTGTAATTTCAGACGCTCAAAAGAAAATGAGAAAAGGGATTATACGTCATATCAATTCAGTAATCAATGCATTCAGATAAGACGGTTAAATTTGAAAGGTTGAAGAATTAAGAAAAAATCAAACTAATACACAAATGAACAAAGAATTGAAACACAATAGTATAATGAAGATTGTTTTGATATAAAGAAAACATGTCAGAGTGAGATATTTTATTTAGCATTAAATAAATTTTGGCATGTGTTCATATTCTATTAGAAATAAAAGTTGCTTTATATTCTTTAGAAACATGCGCACACATACATGTCTACCTGTGTATTAGAATTTTATTGGAATCAGGCATATAGGGGGTGTTAACTTCTGTCTTATTACAATTACAAACTGTATTTAGTTGGCTACAGTCAGTTTTATGTTACGTTTTACATCATCATCGCTTTAATGATACAAGAAAGATTAAAGAGAAAGAAACATAATAGCAGAATGATTATTACGCTCTCACACCCTGATTGAGCACTCTGGAAGAATGGTAGACTTTGAAAAACAGTAGCTACTCTGGCATGAACGCATCGCTCATTCCGAAATGAATTAGAGCACTCTGGCTATTGGGCGTGTATAGCGATAATGTATACGCTAAAAAGTCTGCCTTCTTCTACCGAACGCCCATAGGTAAAATCGCCGACTGACGCCACTTCGGTCGGGTTTCAACCGTACTGATGAGCTGTGATACAGCGAAACAGATCTGTTTGCGGATGACTATATATATATATATATATATATATATATATATATATATATGTGTGTGTGTATATATATATAGTGTAAATTCAAATCTATTAAACTGTAAGGTTGAAATATGATTGCATAACGCATGAAACTCCGAGTCGTGCCATAGACGTAGGATAATATGTATATTTATTAATATATATATATATATATATATATATATATATATATATATATATAAGTACCAACAATAAAGTAGCACTAATAAAGACCAAAGTCAGAAAAAACTAACGCTAACAAACAACCCAACGAGGACTACCACGTGGGTTAAAGGGGAAGAAAAAAAAGAAACAAACAAAGCCCAATAACAATGAGTCAAGAGCTTGTTTGAAAGAAAAAATCACAAGACGAAAACCTTAACAGTAGAGAGCCCAATACGAAAGTACGAAAGTAGAGCAAAAATACAATAAACTAAATATAAAAGTGAGCCAAATGTTGACCGCGGTTTCACTCAACGGATTGTCGTGTGTGTGTGTGTGTGTGTGGTCTAAGTTTGTTGAAATTTTTAGATATGTCTGCTTTGGTATCTTTGAAAAAGGGTATGTAACGATTTATATTTGTGCTAATATATTTCTTGAAAAAACATAAGATGGTGTTTTAATATGAAACGGAAAATTATACTGGATTCTCGGTCAATTGTAGCTTGAAAATATCTCAGAAAACTGAGTTGACGTTATCATAAACTGTCCATCCTCAAATCCATGGGAATAGTTTGGATAACAAAGCACATAGACACACGGATTTTGTATATAATCTTTATTAGCTAATCCTAATGGCTTTTAACAGTGTGTTACTCAAAACTATTTTAACTTCACTTGAGAAACCAAGCTCAACACATCAAGACCAACACTCCGCTCCTCAACCGAAAAGAAGTAGCAGGAGGTAAAATCAAAATAGTAATGAGAATGTTTTTTTTTTGAATCGGTATCAACTCAGGCAAGGAAGTAAATCTACTAAGAAACAAGATTGGCAACAGGAATATTAATAATGAGCAGAAAGAGAAAATAGTAATCAGGAAGACAGTAGATAGATTAACGTTGCATTTAAATTTTTGCGGATAAAAGTTGGCTGGAAGGTATAGATCCGTGAAGGAGTTCCTCATGTGAGAAGTGCGAGAATAGATACTTTCAACATAAAACTTACAAAGAAGTAGAAATTGATGTGATCTCATCGCCAGTCTAGTTCTGCGCTTAAATTCATAAAGTCCAGGTACTATAGCAAAGATCTCATTAGAACAATTACTATGAAAGTATTTATTAAAAAAAGGCACAGAAAGACAATATTGTAAAGAAGATTTAGGAAGAAGGAAGTCAAGGAGTGGGTAGAGGAAAAACAATAATGTACAGAAGATTTACGTACTTCTGTAACGAGGTAGGTAAGTGACTGAACCCGAGCCGCGAGATCAAGAGCATTAAAGAAGAATCTTCTTTGAATCATATCAAGGTGCTCATTGTAAATATCAAGGGCACCTGGCTATATACAGTAGCAATATTCTAGGCATAGACGAGTGGTCGACATAGATATGCAAGATCAACGCAACGAGGGGGTCTCTAATGTATTAATGATTAATGGAGAGAAGTTTACTTTTGTAGTCGTTAAAATTGACAATCAATATCTTACTCCAGTTACCGACGGTCTTGACGTCGTTTTGAATATCAGCTGCCATCCTGACCTTGTTGAACTGACTAGACTTACTATTGAAGTAAATGGTTGCGTCGTCAACGTAGATACAAAGTTGAGAGTTGATGTTTTCTGGAAGGTCATTAATGAAAATCAAAAGCAACGGTGGAGCCCTGAAGGATATTCGCGTTAATAAGAAAGGATCTAGATGAGTGACCGTTCAGAACTTCCATTTCACGATTTGATAGGAGAGACTGTATCAGCTCAAAAATGTGTCCGGGGTCACCGTAACTTTTCAGCTTGTGGAGAATGCCTGTATGCTAGTCTCTGTCAAAGGATTTGGAGATGTCCAACGCTACAGCCTCCAAAATTTAGACTTTTAAATCATGGTTTCTTCTGTCACCGATGCAGTCAAGATGACAACTACGTCTCCTAATTCTATTAAAAGTAACATTTGTCTTGGAATTCTATGATTCCTCCATTCAACTTCAGCAAAATACGCAGAAGTACTTGACGAAATAAACAAGCAGGAAACTCTATTCACACTTTGTCATAATTTCATTTAGTCGTCGTTGGCTTCGATGGATTATGTTTACTAGTTTGATTATGCAGCAAATATAAACTTGAAATTATATAAATTGAATTATTACACCTATTATATCTTGTTGGAAAAGTCTTTATGCAACCTGGTACATTACTGAAAATTTTATAACATTTCAATATTTCACTTTCTTGGTACGTATGGAATAGTATAAGTTTCTTTGTAGACAAGGTGATATGAGTGACAGAGACTTTCACTTTCTACCAACTTTATTCTTCATAAGTCATTTTTACATTATTCCTCATTCTCTTACTCTTTCTCCTCTTTCGTTTTCATATATCTTCTTTACATTACTATTTTCTCCTCTTCCTATTCCTACCATTTCTGTTTCATAGGTCTTATTTATATTATTGTTTTTTTCATACTCCACCTTTCTTCCTGTTTCTTCATAGGTTTTTTTACATTATTGTTTTCCTCATTTTCCTCCCCCTTACGTTTCTTCTCTATAATTTTTCTTTACATTATTGTTTTCTACTTGCTCTTTCTGTCACATTCTTCTTCATAAATGTTCTTTATATTATTTTTTCATTTTTCATCTCCTCTACCTATTTCTTCTTTATATGTCTTCTTCTCATTATTGGAGGCGCCTTCACAGATGCACTAAAGAATAAGCATATCATCATGAAAATTTACCCCTAACTTAATAAAAACAAAGTTTTATCGTTAAAATGTTTATGTTATTAGGAAAAGAAAAAAAAACAAAGTACATTTAATTACTTTTTATTACACGTTCTAGCACGTTAGAAATTTTGCTTCAAATTATTATTTTTTTTTAGCGAGTTACGTAATATTTACAATTAATGCTTTGGCACCTTTTATACAGGTGACAAAGATACTCATTTGGAAGTTCTTGCAAAATATAAAATTGTCGGATTTTAATGAAAATTTCGGGTCTTATTAACAAATGAATTATTAATTTTAATTTATTTTTTTTGAAAATTGTGTTAAAAATATTTTTACATGAGTTACGCCCCTCTACTTACTTAATTTAATGAAATTTCGTGAAATTACTAAAAAATTGTATTATTTAAATCAGGATCACTTGTAAATCATCAATTTATTTTTTCAAAGAAGTATTAAGTTTTAGAAAATCTACACCGAATCGTAAAATAAAAAAATCTAATAAAACGATGTTATTATTTAATTAGAAAAGGTTTTGATTGTTTTTATAAATATAATTTATTAAGGACACTATTGTCTTAAGAAAAAAAATTCCGATGAACAATTTAAACAAAAACAGATTTCATTTTTTTAATGATAGATATAATAATTTACAATGTATCAGGCGTTTAAAATTCTGCATTGATATTATAATTTTATCTGATATTGTTATTAATTGAAAAGTATATTTACGAATCAAAAATTGAAAAGCTTAATAATACAAAACATTTCGCGCAAAGATTTTTAAAATATAATAATTTTTATTTGTTTTTTAGAGTTTAAACATTCCCATTTTTCTAAGTATGATTGTCCATAAATGACATTACCATTAAAAATTCTTGTGTTAAGGATTATCAACCCATTCTGAAAAAACAAAACAAAACAAAAACAAACAAAAAAAAAGAAAAGAAAACAATAAACCTTTTTAGATTTAGTGCAATTCTTTTATTATTTTATTTTTCGTTTCTGTATTTATCGTGTTTACGTTTAAACACGCTTTGCAAATCATCTTTTCAAAATTTTAATGTACGTCTTATTTTTTAAATTTCTAATACACTGACTATTTTTATGCCAATTCTGGCCAACCATACTTATATTTTCAACCCATCGGGCTGTCAACAATAAATCATTACGTCAGAAAAACAAGACCTCCGTGATTAAGAAGTGTTGTATGCTACGTTTCATCCTATAAGCAAATAATGCGTGTTTAAAATAATTTGAATTTAAATTTGCTAATTTTCCTCAAATAGTGTTTCAGAGAAGTACATATATTTTTTTAATTTTTTAAACCGAGAATTAACTTTTGTTTATATATGCGTCAATATAAAATAGGATTTAATTGACAAAGATGAAAAAGTTGACATTGCAATCAATATAATATCTATTTGATATACACCAGAGTATTTTGCTTCTTGGAAATAGTAAATTTAATCATTTTAATGAAGATTTTAAGAAAGGTTTCCATCCTCAAATGTTATTTTAAAAGTTAGGTATCGAAGATTAGTGGATGCACCAACATTATTATTTTCTCCTTCCCATTTTCTTCGACTTTCGTATTCATGTATCTACTTTACATTATTGTTTTCCTCATTCTCCACAACCTTGCGTTTCTTCAAAAGTCTTCTTTACACTATTGCTTTTGTATTTCTCTTACTATACCCCTTTCATCTTCTTTACATCATTGTTTCACTTTTTCCTTCTTATCTTTTATTTTTCATGACATAGTTCTTTCCTTCGTTCTTCTCCTCTTCACCATTTTTTTCTTTATAAGTCATCTTTACATTATCGTTTCTCTCTTTCTCCTACTTTGACCCTTTCATGTGAATAAGTTTTCTTTACATTATTGTTTTCCGCTTTCTACTCCTCCTCGTATTTCTTCATCATATGACTTATTTACTTTATTGTTTTTCTCATACACTTTCTCCTACAATTTCTTTTCATACGTCATCTTTATATTATTGTTTTCATCCTTTTCCTGATCTTAAACATATCTTCTCTTTAAGTCTTACTGGCATTGTTTTACATTATTTTCCTCCTACTCCTCTTTCTTCTTCTTAAGTTTTCTTTACAATATTGTTTTCTTCTTCCCCTCCACTTCCGCTTTCTTCTCCCTGAATCTTTTTACATTATTGCTTTCATCATTCCCCTCGTCCTCCACATTCTTTTTCATATGTCTTCTTTACATTATTGTTTTTCCTCTACCCTTCTCTTTGACTTTCTTCTTCTTAAATCTTCTTTACATTATTGTTTTCATTATTATCCTCCTCGCTCTTTTTTCTTGATAAACTCCATTAATTTATTGTTTCTCTCTTCTCCACTTCTTCCGCTTTCTTCTTCATAAATCTTCTTTATAATTTTCTTTTACATTATTGTTTCCCATTCCCACTTTCCTTCTATTGTCATCTTCATAATTTTTATATTACATTATAACATTTATATTACATTATAATTATCATTTTCAACCCCCTTCTCCCGTTTCTTTTTCATAAGTTATTCTTACATTATTGTTTTCCTCTTTCTCCTCCTCTATCTATTTCTTTTGTTCTCATACTCCTCCTTCTACTATTTCCTTTAATATGTCTACTTGACATTATTTTGTTTTCTTCTCCTCCTTCATTATATTCTTCAAATGTCTTTATTCATTATTTTTCACTTTTCCTTTTCATTCTCTTTCTTCTTCATAAGTTTTCTTGACATTATTCTTTTCATCATTCTCCTCCGCTCCGCTCTCTTCTTCATATGTCTTCTTTACATTATTGTTTTCTATATTTTTCTTCCTCCTCCCTTTTCTACTTTATATGTCTTCTTTACAATATTGTTTTTGGCATTCTCCTCCTCTCCCCGTTTTCTCCATAAGTTTTCTTCACATTATTACCTTCCTCATAATACACAATCTACCATTTCTTCGTAAGTCTTCTTTACATTATTGTTTAATCATTTACCCACTTCACCCCTTTTGTTTATAAATTTCTTTCATTTTTGATATTTTTTAATTTTATTTTTTTTAATTTTAAATATTTCTTCTTTACATTATTGGTTTCCTATTTCTCCTTCTCAAGTTTTCTTTACATTAAACTTTCCCCCTTACTCTTCCTCCTCCCCTTTCATTTTTATCAGTATTCTTTGCCTTATTGTCATCCACCTTTTTACTTTTACACCTCTTATTCTCCATAAGACTGCTTTACATTATTGTTTTTCTCCTTCTACTTCTACTCCTCTTTATTCATCATCAGTCACTTTACATTTTCGCTCTCATTCTTCTCCGCCTTTTCACTTTCTTCTTTATACGTCTTTTTACATCTTTTTTTCTTCTTTCTCCTCCTCCTTCTCTTTCTTCTTTGCAAAGTTTCTTTACATTATTGATTCTCATTCCCTTTTTCTTCACAAATATTGTTTATATTATTGTTTTACTTTTCCTCTTCTTTCCCCTTTCATCTTCATAATTCTTCTTTACTTTATTGCATTCCTCCTTCTCCTCCTCCCCCTCTTTCTTTTTCATTAGTCTTCTTTACATTATTTTCCTCCTTCTTCTATTCCTCTCATGTTTTCTTCACATTATTGTTTTCTTCTTTTCCTTCTACACCTCGTTCCATCTTCATCTTTTTTAAATTATAGTTTTCCTCCTTCTCCTCCGCCCATTTCCCCTTCATAAGTCTTCTTTATCTTATTGTTTTTCTCCTTCTCCTCTTCTATTCTTTTTCAAAGTTTTTTTACATTACTATATTCTTTCTTTTCTTCTTCCACCTTCTTCTTCCTTTCTTCTCCATAAGACTTCTTTAGTTTATATTTTTCTTCCTACTCTTCCTAGTTCTCTTTTTCTTCATAAGTCTTCTATACATTAATGATTTTCACCTCCTCCTCCACTTTTTTTATATATCTTCTTCAGCTATTTTTAATTCTTTTTCGCGTCTTTAGTTTTATCTTCTACTTTTCTTCTTGTCTCGTTTTAAAATATTTTCCTATTTCTTCTTTTCCTTGTATTTATTCTCCTATCTACTTTTTATTTTCATGCCATACACCACAAATTCTTAATTCCCTTCACCATAAAAGACAGAATATCACAAAAATATTTGTTAATTTGAGTAAAACATGCAGCAGTCTGATCGTATTTTGATTTCAAATTCAGATATATCTGCTGTGAATGGTTAAAATATAAACATGTGTCCAGAAATGCATTAAATATTTTAAAAGAAAATAGCATGATAAATTATATATGGAATATTATTCCAACCTCTTTACCCCTTCGCGAATAGATTCTCGAGTTGTTCTTTCATTCTTTGTTCTATACAAGCATTAGCATTCTACTTTGACCGTACTCATCCTAATACAGTTAATTCACTTGAATGCTACATAACTTGAATAATTTCACCATGACCGAACACGGAATCGATATCATATCTCGGTAAGCTCTGCACACCTACGAAATGCCTCTGAGCAAATAAGATATCTGCATCTTAACCTAATTCAAAATCTTTATTTACTCACGTAGTCCTGTAAAAAACTGCTATAATACATATATATCACAGGTATATATATCCCAAATTCTCTATAACTATAACTATTGCCTCACTGCTTCCTGCTTTCCTGTTTGTTGGAATTTCTCTGCGGTTTATGTTTTTAAGAACTTTGAGGAGCCTAAGTATCGCCCTATTTGTCTCTTACATCTTTTTTGCAAGATATTCAAGGCTATTATCAATACTGAAATAGGACTTTCGATTTGCCAGGTCTACTGCTGATATGCCTAAAACCATCACTGAATACATATACTAGGCTCTTGAAATGAACGGTAAAGCTCTGATGTTGCTCCTGATATCCAAAAAGCATTTGACAGGGTTTAGCATACTGGCCTTTTGTCCAAGCTCTAGAGCTATGGTATTTCTTTTCGTTTTAATTCAATCGTTCCTATCAAATAATGAATGAAGGTCATTTTGAACGGGCATACATTCAGATCTTTTCATATGAACATGGACGTCCTCCAAGGCTCTAGTCTCGTTCCTACACTTTTTTTTATCTTCATCAATGATCTTTCTGATGTAATCATTTCCCAGGTAGTCATCTATATCGATGACATCACCATCCACTCTCGTTTCAATAAAAAAATATGCCAAGGCTGGCAAGATAAACCTAGCTACTGCCCTTCAAAAAGACCTTTAATCTGTGAATGAATGAAGTAGTAAATGACTCGTAAACTTTAATGCCTCTAAAACTAAGCTGTTCTGATTTAACCACTAAAGAGAAGATTTCTTGCCTACCATAAGAATGAATGAGGCTCCTCTCCTAGAAAGCAACACACTGCACCTCCTTTGGCCACGCTCTCTCAAATAACGTTAAATGTATGACTACATCGAATCCATAGCTGCAGCTACTAGAAAGTTTGGGTTACTATTTCTAGCCAGGAAGTTTTTCTCATTAGAATCTATTTTGCACATTTATAAATCTACTATTCGTCCCTGAATTGAATACTGTTGGCATACCTTCTCGGGTTCTCTTGCTATTCATCTTGAGGATCTTGACAAAATCCAGTGAAAGATCTGCAATGTAATCGATCCTGACTTAGTCACTTTCTCACCGACATGATGTAGCTTCCCTCTAGTTTTTCTACAAGTGTTTCCATGGCAACTGCTCTGACGAGCTTTTATCTCTGGATTCCCTATCACATGTATTTATGCGTGCTGCTAGATTGGCATCAAGATCTTTCTCTTTTACCATCGAAATAGTTAAATGTAATCATCATCTATGTCGATCCAGGATGTTTTTTCCGCCTGAATCCATCCTGCATATATACAAGTCAACCATCCGTTCGTGCATGGAGTACTGCTGCCATTTATGGTCAGGCGCCCCTGCCGTTCACCTCAGTGTTCTCAACAGGCTCCAAAGGAGAGTCTGTAATGTGATAGGTACTGACTTGGCGGCTCGACTGCAGCCACTTTCCCACTGACGAAATGTAACCTCCCTTTGTATGTTCTATAAATACTTTCATGGCTTCTGCTCGGACGAACTTAAGTCACTGGTGCCTCCACAACAGGTGTTTACTCGTGCAACCAGATTGGCAACTGGGTCCCACCCATTCACAGTTAGGTTAGCCAAATGCAGACAATTCTACTCCTGCAGCTTCTTCTCTCGCACTTCCCGCCTGTGGAACTCTCTCCCATATTCTTGCTTTCCTGATGGCTACAACCTCCAAGAATTTAAATGCAATGTCAATACTCATCTGTTAACCACTGGATTCTAGCTCTCTCCCCACCCCGTATATCCTTCCCTTTCCCTCCAACTATGTAACTGTCATCACACCTGCATTCTCATCCTTCTAATGCTCTTTTCTAACTGGTCTGTACTCCTCACTCTCTTCTAATTAATCTTTTTACAGTTATGTAGCCCCCCCCCCCCCCCGCACATCAGTGGCATTTCCGCCTTGCTCGGGTTCTTGCATTTTTATGAGCTGCCGCACCTTCGTAATCCATATTAGACTCTTTCAATTCTCTCCGAATCCTCTGCGCTCTCCTCAGATAGGCGCACAAACACTCTGTAATGTTCGGCCCGAAAGCCAAGCAGTACAGCATACTGTTTGTAAGTTTATGACGGTGTAAATGTCGTCATAGAACTATTTTTCTCACAAACACTACCCAACTGACCCTACTACACTGTGCAGTCGACGAACGCACATGCCCGAAAGTAAAAATATATGGCGAAAATTTACCCATCGCACCCATATGAGCGTTCCGCGCCGATGGAGCTCTGAGGTTGCTTAGATTTCAAACACTTGTATCTAATCCATCATCCGGAGCGTAGGACAACCTAAAAAAAAAACACCAGCAATTATGGAAAACACAGATTATACGACCAGTAAACATGGACGCAAAATCAAGTTTTGTGTGTCATGAACGATACATGTACCTCTGTTTCACCACGGGAGGGGCACAGTCATTCTCAAATAATTGCTGGCTAGGGAAAGAGAAATAGAAAAAAGTGTGTAGCACATAGTTACTTATGGATACTTTGAAACCTATCATAGAAGGATACAAATAACAAAATCTTTTTATGAACGTATTACTTTCTTTATCTCTCTTGTCAAGATATGACAAGATAGAAAAAGAAAGTAAAATGTTGATACAAAATAGTTTATTCAAAATTGTTGTAAGAGGGTTTGAAGGAGTAAAATGTTAGAAGACTGAAAAAGATGGAAGAAAAATTAAGAAACCAGAAAAAAAAGAAGAAAAGAAGAGAAAAGCGGAAGAAGAGGTGAAAGAGATACGGCATGGTGGGAATCGGACAATTTAAATAGGATTATTCAAAAAACCATTCAAACATAGAGATTCTTTCTTAGTATGAAAAGTAAATACTGAAATAAAAAAGTGAGAAAATTAACCATTTGCTAACTTTGTTAACTTAAAAATTATACTAATTATTTACACACACACACACACACACACACACACACAGACATATATATATATATATATATATATATATATATATATATATATATATATAATGAACGGAAAAATAAGGTGAACAGATTATTGATAAGTAATAGAACATTGAAGAGATGTAGCATAATTCCCCATATTGGTTTCCATTTCAAATTTTACGCAACAACAGATTAAGTATGTGATATGTATGTCTGCATGTGTCTGTCTATTTATGTATCTATTCGTATATTAATTATTGTTGACCTGATGACGCCGTCATCTTCCGCTTCAAAATTCACTTCATTTTTGCGTCATCTTCTTAGTTTTGCTCGGTTTGAAGTATAATCGAATCATAATGAAATTCTCCAATCAGTGAAGCGTTTCAAGCATCGACTATTGATTTGTCGGCTAGTAAATAGCAACTTCCTCTCATTTTCGACAATCTATATTTGCATATACGTGGTGCGTCTGATGCTTTCGCACTTATATTTTGAGAAATAAATTGCGCAAGTATGTGAATGTGTATCCTGGCCTTGGGTATATCTTTTCTATTTTCTGTTCACTATTATCAGACAGTTTCACTTGAGAACTCGTTACTGCAAAAGTATAAATATCTTAAGAGACGGCTGCAGTGCATTGTAAATTCTAATAGTTTCAGCGCCAGTTATTTTTTGTCATTAATTGTTCAGTCAAATATTCTGAATTTATTTTGTAGGTAATATAATTGGTGTTTGTTCATAAAATTTTAGATTCGGTAACTTCAGGCATTTTTTATTGATTTTCTTGGATTGGGTTTTTTTTCAATTTTTTCTTGGTGCTTACAAAACACTATCTGAAGTTACAAAGTAAAGAAAAAATAAAATAGAATTTAATAAATAAATAACGAGTTATCGAAATTTTGTTGTTATGTATTTAATAAATAGAATACAGAAACTATGTTTTATGCTTTTATATCTTAAAATATTTTCCTCTCAACATCTAAACAGTTTTGAGGATATTTCAGTCGACTTGTGAAATCATTTTAGGTCATTTTGTCAATGAACTCTACAAAACTAGTTAACTAGTTTTGACAAAAAGCATTACAGAATATCTTGATTTTAATGTTTCACCATATAGAGAGGTATAGTTTAAGAGACACTTACCAGTATCAAGTTAGATTATTTTCTGTCTGTGCGTCTGTGTCTAAATTACTAAAAAATATCTTCGTTATTTAGTAATATACTCTCGCAAAAACAGAATTCAGTAGACGCACAGAATTCAATAGACGCACAGAATACTAAACACGTCATACTACAGAGACAAAAATTATTCCAAACCCATGTGTGGGATCAAACGGTTTTTCGGAACCGATAACTTGGTCATGATCGCTGGGAGCCTGATTTTGAGACTCTTGGACATAAAGAACACGAATAACTTATTGTGATTGGTTGTAATTCGAAAGAGGGTACATTATACATATTTATTTATTTAATTAATTCTTTATAGGATGGGAATTCTTAAAATTTTGCGTTGTGTTAACCAAACAATGTTTAAGCTATGACTCAATATTTAGATGTCTGTAGAAATTTCCGTTGTGGTGTAATACATATTGGCTCGAAATGAATAATCGTAGTAGAGCCGAGTTCGAATTACAGCCGAATTCATTTCTGTAAGATTTTAATCCATCTCTTCTCCCTCCATCTAGCAGGACAGATTTTGTTGGCAACCAGTATATTGCAGAAAGAAGTAGCAACCTGCTGCGGGAAAATCATCTGCCTAGTCAGTCATATCTCTTTCGAGACATGACTGACTAGGGAGAAGAGACATGATAGCCCAAGCGTGTAACACTGACTTACTGAAAAAAAATTTTCAAGAAGAAAGAAACATTTTTACCTCTCTTGATAAACAGGGAAATGTTTCACTGTTTTGATTGAAAGGTTTTCCATTCACACTTGACTTTGTAGTTGGTTCGGTGATTTTGTTAATCTATGAAAATTTTGGAGTGTTTAAGCAAAAAAGAAAAAAAAGAACAGTTTATCAAATTTATCTACATATTAACGCTGTATTGACAGTAGAACTTTCCCTATTTTCTTTGTTACACTTATAGCACACAATAGAAATTGGTTGCAGAAGATTGCTGTTAAAACTAGTTTAAGTAAAACTTGGATAGTTAATATAACAAAAATATTAACAGAAATACTTATTTTATTGCTGGTGTCGATGCAGATCTGCAAAACTGTTTATTAATACCAAATGGATCAAATATAGACGGCCCACTCTGAAATGTAATCGTGATTATTATGCTTGTGCGGCATGGTGCCAGACAAAATATCTTCCAGCAGCCACATTCTTGATCCAGAGCAGTAATACCCCTTAAAGTTAATTGAAGTAAGCCTCTGTGAGAAGATGAATGAAAACATAAAGTTGCCATCTCTAATGAATACTGCAAACACCATAATGTTATCTGGATATATCATCCAACTCTTTCCGAATTCTCTGCTCTGTCCTCAGATTGAAACCCAAGCACTCCAAAATGTTCGTATTAGAGCTTCTAGCGCGAATGCCAAGCGGTACGGAATGCCATTTCCAAATTTCTGCCAGAGTGAATTGTGTTATGGCGCTATTTTTCTGATAAAAAGGTGTCCAACTGACCATGCTGTATCTTGCAGTCGACGCAGTCAAAAACAAACAACGGCAATGTGCATAAAGAAAAATATAAAATTGCAAAAATTTACCAATCGCACGCTGTAAATATTTAAAAGTTAGAAATATTTTTGCAGAACTGATTTGAAAGAAATGTCCATTCAAGTTTGCAGGATTCGAACCTGGAATACTTCTGATACGTAGTCGGACGCGTTATCCACTGCGCCACAAGCTCAATGTACTTCAATGAAGGCATTAAACTTATCTAATGACTGGCTTTCATTTGTTCGTTTTCTTTTACTTTTATTTTCGTTTTGAATGGAAGGGACAAGCAGGTGGCGAGTAACTAAGCTGCAAAGCGACCTCTTCATCAAAGGTGTGCATTTAACACGTGAACTCAAAATAAATACATGTTAGAATTAAACTTGTGCCGAGAACAGTGGAAGTCATGAGTTGAAGCTCCATGATTTGATAAACTTTGCATCCTAAAAAACCCAGTGATATCAATGTCCGGTACAAAACAAAAAATCAGAAGATCAACAAATGTAACAATATGGCTACGAAGATCAGAATAACAGACTCAACACTATAAATAGTGTAAATAATTACAATAACTCATCTAAAAAATATAGAGAAATAGCTAATCCAAGGTTTGGTCTAAAATCGAAAAAAAAAACAAAAAACAAAAAAAAAAACGAAAATATGACCTCTCTTATTAGTAAATATTATTTAAACAACAGTTCCTTCAAATGCATAAAGAGCAAATTTCTCATTGTTTTTTTAAATAGCTAAAGCAAATTCTCAAATAAATTTGATTTGAACTTTAAAGTAAGAACATTTGTAATGAATCGTATTCTTATCTTCATGTGCCGAATTTGAAAATATATTAATTTCTGAAATTTAATCTGCATATTTTCTATATTTTAGGAATTGTTTTTCTTTTTTATTTCGAGACATGATCGCCCAAAGCATGGATCACATATGTTACTTAACTGACGTAGATAAAAAAGGGATGCAGTTTCGATTTCTCCTGAGAAGTATATTTTCTTAATAAGACTTTCAGTTGGTTGGTTAGGCCGCTAGATGTTAATTTTACTTCTTAGAAGATTTTGGAGAAAGGTTCCTACTCAAATACGTATTCCCAGTAAATATAACGTGTATAGTAATGGAAAAATATTGAAGACTGAAATCAAATTACTGAGAAATATTGTCGAATGAAAACAAATTAATTTAAAAATTACCCTATTATAAAGTTGTACGTGGATGCGTGTGTATCTACATTTATTCTCCCTGTATATATGTTTATTGATTGTAAGGAGTTGTAAAATGACTTTTAACATTATTTTAAGAATATAGTGAGATCCACAAATATTGTTAATTTATGATTTCTTGTCATTTAAAAGGGATGGTAAACGCACACATATACACACACACACACACACACATATATATATATATATGTATGAGGATGCATAAGTCTAAACCTAGAGTGCCACTTGTATTTGCTGAATTCTGTCATTTTGTTATATACTGTTTGATCTTTTTAGTTAAAATTGAAGAATTGAGTTACATGTCGTTACAAGTAAAATGCTGACTGTAGAAATAAATATTTGTATAAAATAAATTACTTTATTCGAAATTGCGTGTTTGTACATATCCATTGGGTTTTCTATGAGGGATATAGTCCCTCTTTGTTAAATTGTAAACTGTAGTCTTTACGGTAAAATTTGAAGAAGCTACAGATTGCTACCCCCACAAACCTCCGGAGAAGACGAAGAACAGAGATCTGTTTCCCAACATGGCAAAGTTCCCGCCTGAACGTCAATAGTTGTTGAAGAAATTTTAGCTTAAAAAAAACACGCAACAAATATTCCCGTTCCTAATCGCCTGATCGCACGACTTTTCCTGTTCCTCAAGATTACATTCCGGCGGAAAGATCGTCATTTAGTCAAAACTGAGAGGATCTAGGACGCACTTAACACAGGCACACGTGAAGACTTCTAGCAATGCTTGGTATCCTGGAAAAACAGCTGGAATTGCTGTATACATGCTAAAAAACTTCTTCAAAGACAGTAGAAATTCGGTGAGAATAAGTATCTATTTCTATGGTCATACTCCGTGACATTTTGGGTAAAACACCGTTTAACTGTTTATGCCTGAAAACTGATATGATGTCGTTAAAATGTGTGTGAAAATGTTTTTTATTCAAAAGGTAGCATACATTTATGTAGACAGTATGATGACATATTATCATTTACTTAAATGATTTACAAATATTCAATTGTAATTAATGATTAATATGTAAACGTTTTGCAGCACCAATATATCTATCTTATGGATTTAATTAAAATCTGCCATATTTTTACCAACATCGAAGTTAGCTTTCACTTAAGTGAAATGTTCGAACTTTAATCTGATTATTCAAATTATGGAATAATTTTTGCTTTATTATTAAAACTAACGAATATTTTCTTGTCTCAATGGAAGAGTATATTTTTTCCTGAAGTTTTGAAATTGTTTTCATGGCTGAATATATCTTCACAATTAATATGGTAATTTGTGCAATACGCTCGGCGGTACTTTTAGATATCTGTTGAATTTGTTCCTTCAAATTCCTCTATTGCTTATCGTTCATTTCAGATCAAACCCAGAATAAGATTTTCGAATGTTACAGCCCGAAAGCAATAAACAAAACAAAAAAAAAATGGAAAAATAAAGAAGAAAAAATTATAATTAAATTCTAAAATTTGTACCTAACTACCCGAGGAAGCTCGAAGATTGTTGAAATCGAAGAATTGGGGTAAAAACAATAAAAATGAAGATAATATTTAAAAATATATGTGATACATCTAAAAAGTAAAGCAAAGCGTGTATCATTTGAGACATGTGAAGACTCGATTGAAATAGTCAATTTTATGACAGTCATACTTTTTTTGGAAATAAACCATCATTCGTCATTTTGAAAAGTGTCATTTAATTTTAATCTAAGATAACTAAATCTAACGTTTATTATTTATTGTTTTCTAAAATTTGAGGGTGGTGTTGGCAAATAAAGTAAATTTTTCTTTTTTCTTACGGTGATGACTAACTAACAGTCAAGACTTCGATATATGCAAATAAAAATATTTTCTTTAAATATAAGTTACATAAAAGCTAATGATTTTCATTAAAAGTTGGGCGAGATAACTTATTTTTAAATAATATAAGCATAAAATAATTAATATAACAATGTCATGAAGAAATGAGTTAGTGTCCTTTTACAAATACATTCATTTGTTTATTCGTTTGATAAACGAATAAATTCGAGCCGATGACATTCTTTTCTTGCTCATGAATTTTTGATATCTAAGTAGAAGCATGTTCGTTCATTGGAGTCTCCATCGAAATCACTGTAGATGTGCCATTTCCCGATGTAACTAAAGCATGAATGAAACGGTAATATCTGCATGAATGAACGTGCACGTTTCCATACGTCTTGAATCTCGGTGTGCGAATTCGTTGCTGTGCGCGTGCGCATGCGCATGCGATGACATATGCCTAAAATCTTTTCTTATTTTTTACTTTGCAAAACTTTCGAATGTGAAGAGAGAAAATAACAATGAAAACAAGGATCGCACACGTATTCAAAGTGAAAAAAAAAATCCCCCAAAGTGTCATTTCCTTCGAGGGTTCGTGAGAAACCCCAGGGAAAAGACTTACATTATTTTGTTTGTTCATTTTAATAGCGTTCCTAAAGGCACATAGTTTTATATCCTTTTCAGTTTTTCTATTTTTTATTTGCATTTGCATCAATTCACGAGATTCTTTATTTCTATCTACCACATAGTATTTCTATTCAGTCCTGTTCATATTTGAATTTGTACTCCTATCTATCTATCTATCTATCTATCTATCTATCTATCTATCTATCTATCTATCTATCCCATTGATTCAATATATGTATGTATATATGTATGTATGTACTTGACGACCATTATCTATCTATCTATCTATCTATCTATCTATCTATCTATCTATCTAACTTTTTCTGTTTCTATATATCTATTTATGTATGTATGTATTATATATCTAATATGTATCCCATTATGTATGTATGTATGTATGTATGTATGTATGTATGACGGTCATTATCTATCTATCTATCTATCTATCTATCTATCTATCTATCCCATTCTGTTTCGATGTATTTATGTATATATGTGTCAAACACTGTCTATCTGATTTAATCTTTGTCTTTTTCATAATCATTATATTTTGTTCACTTTCATATTTGTACTCATTTGTATATTTCTTTAGGCGTTTTATTTTTGTTTTTTTTATTTTTTTATTTTTGCATCCTTTTTCTGTCTGTTTTTCCTTAACGGCCTCAGTTCCATTTGCGGACTGCCTTCTGGTACTTAATTATAGCCTTTGATATTTGTACTTTTATAATAAAATATATACACATACACAAACTCCCACATATGTGCATGTGAGTGAGAGATTTCATGTGTAAAATTGTCATCAGGCAGATTATTGATATAAAGTTTATATGTGCTTGAAGTACTAAAATTTTTAAGAAAATTATAACCTTTGAAGCCTTTTGTGTTGTACGTTGCTAGTTAAGGTCTTCCATACTTTGTTACCTTTAGAATATATTTTGTTGTTTCAATAAGCTTAGGCCAAACAAGAAAAATAAATAAACATTTTACTACATCAGGTCCTTGTTTTCATTGTTATTTACTTGGAGTTTACTTGGGTACGAATATAGACAACTAGCACCAGAGAAAAATAAATAACTATTTCCGTTAAGAGCCATTTTTATAAATAAAATGAGGAAATTATCAATATTAATACTCCTGATGATACATTAAAATATAACCTGTTACAGCACTCGAAAAAGATCAGAAAAGTGATCGATTGAGCGATACTTAGAGGAAATAATGAAAATACATAATCACAGAATTTTAAATATTTACTAATATCGCAGATTATAATGTCGAAGTGTAATAGATGCAAGACTGATACGAATATTCATTTGAATAATTCATGTTATAATTGACTTCCTTCCTACAACTTCAGATGTCATTAAAAGCATCATTCAGGGAAAGGCCTGAATTTAATATATAATTTAATATAATGTTTCAGGTTTCGTTTTAACGCCGATTATGAGGTTTTCTAAGGTTATTTCTGGTAATAGCATTTCTTAAGCTTTCCAGTAGTTTACCGAGAGGTCTGATAACTCTGTTGCTCATAATGTCTTAATAAGAAAAACTTAGCGGAGCTGAGAGCCATCAATAGAAAAAAGAGTGTGTCAATCAATTAGAGAAGCTATAATTCATGGAATAAAAATAGTTTAGAAATTTCGTGAGCAAGCGAAAAGCTTCTTGAAAACAATCTGAAAACTATATATCAGGGGTTGACCCAAGCTTTCTAAGTTAAAATGGACAAACGGCAGATGCGCTGATAGTTGCACTAACACGAATCATGACCGAGAGTTTGAGTGCACTGGCATTCGTTAAACTATTATACACTCTCTTCCAAATACACGTTCAAAAGAGTTACAGTATAAATCACATGATGTCTTTGTGGCTGCTGAACAAACAAAACGTGTCTGAGTAAGAATCTGCGATGTTGATTAGCGAGCCTCCCTAGTAGACGAGTGTGTTCGGGAAAGGATTGTAGCTAGTCATATGTATGTACAAGAACAAGGACAAATCATCACTTTCCGGGTCATTTTTATTGATACGAATATCCCAATCTCTCTGATTTAGCCAAGAAGAAAAGTTAGCCATAATATTTTTCCAGAACAAAAAAGAAAAAAAAATACTGATCCGGATGTAATCACACCGGAAACATATCCTAGTATTATACAAACCTGGATGAAAGACTTCAAGAGTAACTCTTCTCTAATCTTGACAATTTTCGGTTGTTTAAGAATACCAGTCGACCGCTCGTATTAATCCCTGTTGCACGTTTGAAAAAGTTTTAAAATCGGTTCTTATAAACCGGATGAAGATATCGAAAGATTAAGACCTAGGTTGATAAAATAACTCATTTTCATATATATATATATATATATATATATATATATATATATATATTCTAAACATATGCTATTAAATATAAGAGACAATGAATGTCTATTATGTTTAATCATGAGCCGTTCTAAACGTCGTATTTTTGCATTAATTTCAGTTGAAAATATAGACAAAAATTCTCCAACATTTGGATAATTATTTATTGGTTTTCTAAGCTTTCGGCTCACATGAGCCATCTTCAGAGAGGTTGTTTAAACTGAAATATTATAAAATCCACCATCACCGACGATTTTATTTTATGTTGACATAAAATTCCGCTTGGCAACGGCAATAGTTACCAAAAATAATAAACGCTGTTCTTAAGTTTGCGATGCGGTTTTATGACGTCACACCGCGGGATAGTGCGAAATGACAACAAAACCATGTAGTCAAATGCAATGTAATATGTTATTTCCTGTTTTAAAGCTGATTTTATTGAGTGTTGGTTGTTTTGATTTGATGTACATGGCCCCCAATATCTGCAGGTTCCTCTTACTGTGTGTATGAGTAAGGATCACCGTATTGTTGACCAAAATCTGTCTGATATTACCTACATGTTTATGTTTTTCAGAGAAATGTTGTTTAATAGTACTCTCATCAGAAAGATGACATGTAAGTCTACGGAAGAGCGTGGTTGTAGTAAAACCAATATATGTACTAGGTTTTTGATTAGTATCAGAGATGCAATCTCTGAATGGACATGTAAATTGGTACACTACATTGGTTTTTTGTAGAGAATTTAGTTTAGTGCTTGTTGGGTTATTATAGACTATGAGGTCAATTGTTTTAAACTTTTTATAATATATGAGTTTAATTTGATTATTACTTTCGACTGGTTTAACATTTCTACGTATTATGTTTTTGAGAGTTTTTGCATCTTGTTTATAATTATTATGTATTTGGTTGCAATAGTATAAGTTAATAGTGTTATGTTTATTTTGATGTAAACCATTATTATTAATATTATCATTATTGTTAGAGCTATTGTTAATTTTGCTGAGATACATTTTAATTTGTTGATCAATAACGGAGTTAGGAAATCCATTATTGACTAGTGTTTGCTTAATGTTGTGTAATTCTTTATAAAATATAGATTTGGAATAAGATATCATCTGTGTGCGCTGAAGTAAGTTTTTTATAACAGCTAACTTATATCGTTGGGGGCATTCACTATTATAATTAAGAAGACACGAATTTATGCTAGTTGGTTTCCTATATAGAGAAGTAGTAAATTTATGTGTGCTAGAATCAATGAATACATCAAGGAATGGGATTTTGTTATTAATATTAAGTTCTAATGTAAATTTGAGGACGGAGTGACTTTCAAATTTGTTTTTAAGATATTTAATTTGATCGATATTCTTAGCTAAAACAAAGATGTCATCTATGTATCTTACATATATAGAGGGTTTATTGTTGTCATTAATTATTTTATTTTCTAGATTTGCCATATAATAATTAGAAAAGAGGGGACCTAAAGGAGATCCCATCGCAATACCATCTATTTTTGTATAAATATTGCCTAAGGGATCGTGAAAGGGTACTTGTGTGGTGCATGCTAATAATAGTTTTTTTAATATAGTGGGTTTAATATTGATTGATGGGAGAGTAGCATGGTTGTATACATCACGGATAATGATGTCAATTGTTTCCTGGACGGGAACATTTGTGAATATGTTTTGGACATCCAAAGATGCAATTATTTGATTCTTAGGTTTTACGGAATGGAGAATCTGTAAAAATTCGTCCGTGGAATTAATACTACATTTACCAGGAAGATAGGGAGTAATTAGTTTGTTAAGTGTTTTGGAAAGGTTATGTATTGGTGTGGGTATTTGAGAAATGATAGGTCGGAGGGGATGATCTTTTTTATGGATTTTTATATTTCCATAAAGGTAGCCGGGCTTATAATCACCTATAATCTTTCGAAGTTTATAGGATCCTATTTCAGCATTGTTTGCAGTAATAAGTTTATTTATATGTTTTTTAAGTTGGGTTGTGGTATTACTAGTTAATTTTTTAAATTATCTATCTATCTATCTATCTATCTATCTATCTATCTATCTATATAGATAGATAGATAGATAGATAGTATTACTAGTTACAAATGTGTATATATGTCTGCGTCTGTCATGACGAATTTTCCTCCCACTTCCACAAAAATACACGAATATACGCAACCCTACATATAGCCAATTAAAAAAAAATTAATCAGTTTGTCTGACGATCGCAAGAGCGTGAAACCCAAGGTTACAAACTCACATCTATCTATCTATCTATCTATCTATCTATCTATCTATCTATCTATCTATATGTGAGTTTGTAACCCTGGGTTTCACGCTCTTGCGATCGTCAGACAAACTGATTATTTTTTTTTTAAATTGGCTATATGTAGGGCTGCGTATATTCGTGTATTTTTGTGGAAGTGGGAGGAAAATTTGTCATGACAGACGCAGACATACATACACATTTGTACACCCATTGACTTGCGCAAAGATACACACACACGCGCGTGTCCGCCCACCGGGGCCCACACAAACATATATGCGAATCGTGTGGGGCTCTGCATATATATATGTATATGTGTGGCGTTGAGCACATACATACGCATTCGGTTGGTATATATATATATATATATATATATATATATATATATATATATATATATATATATATATATATATATATTAAAGAAGTACTTCGCTGAAAAAGCAATGACATTGCTTGATCGGCAATGCTTCTTTTTAGCCGAATCGGTTAAGGCACATCGGATCTAACGACGTTTTCTCTCTGACCAGAGCAACGCTGGTTCGAATCACACCAAAGAATGCATATTTTTCTTTACTTAGATTTCGTTAATATTTGAGTCAAAAATAAATAAATATAAAGTTTAATAAATAAATGGAGTGTCTACTCAAATATGAATATCCACTAAAAATACCGTTTAAATTGAAAATTATATATTTATGTGTGTGTCTATTAAGTGCATTGACAAAAAAAAAAAAAAAAAAGACAGATTATGTTTAAATATAAATATTTTGTGATGAAATAAATATGTGTGTATGCGTATGTGCGGGTGAGTAAGTAATTCTTTTGAAACAGTTTCCGGCAAATCTTTTCTTTGGTACTTTGTATTTACCGTGCCAATATTTCGCGTAATTTTTTTCTTTTTGCGATAAGTTTCTTTCTTTTTTTAAAAAAAAACTTTTATTTTTTACCATGTCTCTTCTTTTAGTTGCCTTCTGCGCCTTTCCACGTTTATCGAATCTCTTTCCCGTTTGTGGCATCCTCACGGGACTCCTCGGCAAAGAACGTCAACTTTCCTCATTGCCTACGTCTCTTTTGCTGACTTGCGTTTACTTCTCTTGCCATATTTCAACGATGACATCACTAAAATTCCCCAATCGTGAGTGCGTGATTTGCAGAATGCACAAGTATACAGAAATAAATAAAATTACACGCATATACATTGATGCACAATTGTGTGTGTGTGTGTGTGTTTGTGTGTGTGTGTGTGTGTGTGTGTGTGTGTGTTCATTAGGATTTAGAATATTTTGCTTAAATTTCTGGATATTACCAAAGTAGCTACTTCTGATCAGTTTTGTTCCAATAGGTCTATATTTTTGTTCTTGCTTATTCTATTATAATTGTGCCTGTCCTGCCCTTTCTTTAGTTCACACAATCATTATATCCTGTAAATATCTCATAAATAATAAGCTATTCTGTTTTAGTCGCGTGAAAAAAGGGGAAAGGACATTACTTAGTTTCATTGAGAAAAAGAAAGAATGAAAGATAAAAGTGGTGAGAGAGAATCCCATCATACTGATGAGGACAGATATTATACATTGATCTTAGCGAATTTTCTTGCTGCCCACAATGGCAGGATGTGACACAAAGTAAGTTTAATGTGAATGTGGGGAGCCCGAGAGCGTACACTCGGTTCATGTTCAATAATCGCCCTGCTTCCGCAACCGTCGGTTGTGCTCACATTAGTATTATTAGTGACCCTCCAACACGTCCACTACAACCACCACAACCACCACCATCACCACCACTACCGCATTCACTTTAGTGCAATGTTGGCGTTACTGACGTGACCGGGCACCACTTAATAATATTTTCAGTCGCACTGTTCACAGACAGAGGCACAACTAAGAGATAAAATCTATTTCATCTACCCTTATGATAGATACTACATTTTAGTCTCAGCCAAAAGGTCGAGAACCGATAATGACCGCGATAGAATTCACCAGTTTTCAGACACGCAGTATTGAACGACGGAAACTGTGTAAGGCAATTGCCAAATGTCTGAATACCATAATAATATTGCCTGTTGAATTATTTTTACATTCTTATTACAGATAAATATTTGCAAGACGGGGATTTTCCCCATAAATAAATTGATAAATAAAGATAGTAATATTTATCGTCTCCTGTCAATAATTCATAAATAAACAACTATTCTATTTTGATTGCATAGAAACTTACTTGCTTTCAGTAAGACATTGAAAGAAAGAAAGAAAGAAAGAAAGAAAGAAAAAAACGAAAGAAAGAAGTGCTTAACGGCTGTTTTAGTTGAAATGAATAAAAATTTGTCAATTTCAAATCTTTACATTTGTACCCACTTCTAAAATAACGACCAGCATTTATGTTTTTTATTGGTATTATGATAGTATGTTAATGCTGTCAAGCTTAACTATTGATAAATATAGGAGAATATCTACAGATATTTTATTATCATAGAACTCGCCATAAGTTTCTTCAATCATTAGCTGAATAATTAAAAATTCAAATAGGAAAACCGTGAACTTTTCACAGGTTTTTCTAGTATAATATTAATATGCTAATCTAACTGGCCCCTTAATGTCTTCTTTACATAATTAAGTTAACTGACCAGAAAACACTATAATTATTTTAGACAAGCATAGCAGAGATGTTGTTTTTATCATGTTCCAGTTGATGTATTCTGGCCATTTCAAAACATGTACCGTATGCATATCAATTCTGAAAATAACAGGTCACTCATTATTCTTCGGAACGAAGCATTATGAACGGAGAAATTAGGACCTAAATCGCTAAAAATCAGTCTTTCAGTCCTAATCGTCATTGGTTGGGTCGGTTGTCATATTATAATAACAGCCATGTAAGAGTTTAGAAATCCTTTAGAACGTGATTGAAACATTCGTGAATTTTTTTTTTTTAACCAGAAGGGGAAAACTAGGAGAAGACACTCAATGATACTAAAAGACGCATTACTTAGTCGTAATAACATGCAGAAACCGGCATGATATCTACTATTTCATGGCAAAATCCTAACTACTATTTATTAACGTTTGCAGATTTGATTTTAATTTGCTCTGTAAGGTTTAAGGGTTGTTTTCGGAGCTAGATTTGTGAAAGAAAAGAAGAAAACAATGATTTCAAAGATGATGGAATGGCTGCTCACTACATACACAGTTTAGCATATGCAGAACAATTCATAACGTTCACCGGATAACATGAAAATTACTAACGCATGAACAAATATTAAACGTTAATGTCAATAGGAAAATAGTGATGGTTTCACTGATTTCAAGGACGTTGAAAATTATTTTATAAAAACAATTTCTAAAAAGACAAACAAAGAACTAAATCAAAATAAAGTGAATTTAATCCTGGAATGTAAATTGTCTATAGAATATAAATGAAATTTCTGTCGATTTATTCTTCTTTTGCGTGGCTTCGTATTGATTAATATCATTTAAATGTTGTTCCTTTCTATTTTGTTTTCCAGTTCGTGTGTTCAATTCGTGTTTTCAAATGATGCTTTCTTAACGCAGTATACACATTTTAATTGTTGAAATTATGGGGACAGCACGAAAACCAAGATTAACACAAAGGCAAGAAAAAGGTATTTGGAAACAATAATTATAGCTAGCTAAGAAATATTACGATTACTACTACTACTACCATTATTGATAATAAAAATGATACGTAATTGTGTGAGTTAGAGTATGCGAGTATGTAAGCGGGTTGCAGCTTTGTAGACACGGGTGGCGGCGGCAAATGTGATATATTGTAAGTATTTGCAAATTGCGTGCCTACAACCTCAGGGAGTCCATTATTCAGTGATGTTGATTAGAATTCAATTTTCATTTAAAAGGATTGATATGTTTCTAATTAATGGAGTTAGATTATTCGACTTTTTCATATCCTTCTTTTATTTATTCAAACGAAGCAAAAAAAAAAAAGACAGAAGAGCGGGAAAGTTGCAAAAACAAATGCGTAGAACTGAATCAAAGATTAACAAAAATCAGAAAAAAGCAAACAAAGATCAGTAGAAGCACCAAAAAAATAGTGAAATAAAGAAAAGCAGAAAAAATTAAAATATTTCAACTAAAAGTAAAAGTAAAATGCAAAAAATACAAGCCGTTGCATTTAGTACATTTTTAAAAATTCAATTTAAATTCAGCAGGTAAAAATACTTTTGACATTTTCGGGTTGGTCATTAATTCTTCAGGTGTTTTGAACTGTACCTCTAATATATTTGAGCAACTAGAACTGAAATTAATCTCAAAGAATTTAGTATGATATTATTTGCATGCCGCATGTATATATTTGTTTATTATTCTGTACACGGATTCCTCGTCATTTAAATACTTGCCAATTCAATCTCCAAGATGGTCTTGCCTTTTCTGCTGCAAAAACAATAATATATATATATATATATATATATATATATATATATATATATATGTGGGGGGGTGTAAGTCAATTAGTAATTATGTCATTAGTTACAAGAAATATTTGTAAAATATTTTTGTTGATGCCATTTCAACTAAATATAGACTGTTCTATGAACTTCAGATGAAACACCTGCAAAAAAAAGATCACTTTTCTCCTCGTGCCAAGCAACAACAACAAAGACAACAACAACAAAACAGAGGCAAATTTTAAGTGCAAGCATTCACAACAATGCTTGCAATATAGATTATTCAATTTTCATCAATGTCAGCAAAACCGTTTATTCCATAATGTTGAAACAGAAATGTTCTAAATTCTTTTGTAGAACGGATAATTTAACTCAAGCATTCTTCACTAAACAAACGGCTGGTCGCTAAGTGAGAATTTGACCCTCACTGTTATTTCAGGATCACTACACGTGTAATAGGTTGGTATCAACCGGGTTCATAGAGATTTACTGTCACTTTTGCACCGTTTGTTATATTTCTAATTTATTTGTAAATATTTACAGAGTTCGGTAGTGTACTGAGAAGAAAATATAATAAACGAATTCGAAAACCAGCTCTATATTTATTTTCTCTTTAAAAAGTTTGACCAAGAAAAAGTTTGAAGAAAAAGAAAACAATCAAGATCAATATTTTCGTAAAATAAAAATCGAAATGGTTGAATTTTAAAAAAATATATATTTTTTATGATATTTTATAACTGGCTGTAAATCCTGGATCGTTAAGCCTTTAAGCAAAGAGTGGCCGTACTGTGTATCAGCTGAGCAATTATTAGTTTGTTACAAAAATAATGGCCGATTTCCGAATCATAATTTTATTTTTGAAATATTAGCTTTGAAATTAGTCAAAATACGAACCATGAGCATCTATACACCTCGACGAGATTATTATTACTCGTTAATAAAAAGTTGTAATGCAACAAAATATTTCAAAGCTGATTCCACCTCTGATTTGGGTCTAAAAGTTTTACCATTTAAAAATGTGATTAAGTGCTTACAAAATGTTAACCAGTGGGTGAAAGATCAGAAGAATATGGAAGATGTGATAAACTTTCGTATTCCAAGTCTGTGAGTTTTTGCAACGTCATTCTTGCAACATGTGACCGCGCATTATCGTTTGAATTGGACCAAGTCTATTCAATAATGCAGACGTGCGTGCATTTCAGCAAGCTGATTGCAATAAAACTCTTCATTAATGCTTTGATTGGCTTCCAGAAATCTTTAGTGGATAACACTAATTGCAGACCCCCAGACAGTCACCATAATCTTTTGCTGATAGGCATATTAATATATATACATAAGTATATCAATCAGTTAAGTGCCATACATGATATACGCTTGGGCGATCATGTCTCGAAAGAGACATAACTGACTGATTTTCGCGCAGTAGGTTGGCATTACTTTGTGCTGTAGTCTGGTTGTCAACCAAAACTATAGAACCCAATTAGTCCGGTTATTTAACCTATTGCTCGACAGAAGAGACGTATTAATACCTTTCCAAGTAGTATTTGTGCGTGAGTGAATGCAACGAATTCAACTAGAATTCCAAATCGTCTCTCCGTGTTCTTGTTCCGAGCCCATATCCACCACAACGCACATCATATAAGCATATACGTAACGAATATACAAACAAACACGCATTCACACGCACAAAAATAAATAATTACATGAGTAATTTTAGCATTAAAAAATTGTATTCAAATTAAATTGTATATAAAATTGTACATATATATATATATATAATTTTAATGGTTCTAAAAATCTAAAAAGTTTGGTTTTGTCCTTCCTGAATGCTTTCCATCATCAGTTCACTTAGTGCTTAACTTTGGGATTTGTTAATTAATTTTAGACGCAATACATTTTAGTTCTTTCTTTAGTTCAAGTAATAGTTTTCTTTTTGATGACAAAATAAAAAAGAAAAAGAGAAGCTAAAATGCATTATTCAGGAGAAAGAAAACAGTCTTCCAAATAATTTATTTCTGAACACATTTGTCTGGCACAAGGCCAACGCTGCTTAATTAATTCGTCACGTCAGAAAGAACAATGGGCTTTAAATTTGTCTCTGAAATATTTTTATTTGTACAAAAAAAAAACAACTAAAAACTAAAAGGAAAATGTCACGGCGACAGTAAAAAACACACAGAGATAAGGAAACAAACGCACCCGCTCTCTCACTCTCTTCATCTCTCTCTCTCGCTCTCTCTCTCTCTCTCTATATATATATATATACAGACACGTATATATATATATATATATATATATATATACAGACACGTATATATATATATATATATATATATATATACACATATATATAGAGACACGTATATATATATATATATATATATGTATATATATATATATATACAATTAGGTCTTCTAAACAGTGAATGCAAGCCCAGGAAACTCGGGGTTGGGTATATCTCCACTTATCTTTCTCTCACTTTCTCTCTCTCTCTCTCTCTCTCTCTCTCTCTCTCTCTCTCTCTCTCTCTAGATAGATAGATAGATAGATAGATAGATAGATAGATAGATAGATAGATAGATAGATAGATGTTACCAAAATAATGCTTCCTTGTAATTTTCACTAGAACTACAACAACTACATTAATACAGATTATAAATTTTCGCGTTGGTCTACATTTCGAATCGTGACAGCTGTGCATGCTCGCCCAGACCATAGCTGGTTGTATACAACATTGTTTTCACTGCTAAAACACATGAGCCGCTGCATAAATTCATAAACATTTATCAAACGTCGATGAATGGCAATGGATGAAATCAACACATGAATCAACATATCTATCTTCACACACACACACACACACGTGTGTGTGTGTGTGTGTGTGTTAATTTTTGTGTGAAGTTTATGCCTTTTCTCAACGAAATTACACGCGGATATTAGTATTATATTATTTACAACTATCGTAGAACGTGTTGCTGTCATTTTGCTTCATTTATCAACAGAAAAATGAATGAGAAGCCGCAGTGAATGGAATCAAAACTGACAAACAGCAGCATCAATGTTAACATCAACCCTCCAGGTGCCAGACTCAGTATTATTCCATGGGATAACATTTGTTCGTAAATTTGGTCACATATTTATATTTTGGGACGATTCGTAAAATTTTGAACCAAACAGAAAAAAGTCTGCAGTAACTGAGAGATAGTAATGATGAACAAGATGAGATATCCATGGATATCTAGAGCAAATTGGTAAGACGCTATCGCGTAGGTTAAATAAAGTGGTTCAGTGCGAATTTTTTTAATTGCGATAGCAGAGATCAGGGCAATAGCCCGTGTGTAAATAACGTCAATTCCCAGAAATGCAGTAGAAAATTATCTTGCAAAATATTAAACATTTACTGTGTATTTCACTAATAATTGTCTGTCATCTGATTATCCTGGGATTACATTGACTGTTAGAATACCTTATAGTGAACGAAAAGTGGATGTAAGTAGAAACAATCATAAGATTAGTGAACAAATGTAATTTATTCTCTTGCTTTCACTATAACTACAAAGACCGGTTACATTATCTTATCCCATAAGCACCAATCATATATATATATATATATATATATATATATATATATATATATATATATATATATATCCGAGTGAATAAGGAACGAAGAAATATTTTTTTGCAACGTCCAAAACATTAATGTAAAACAGTACTCGATATATAATATATAGAGCTGTGAATATTTATTATAAATTATATTTTTGAACATGTAGAAAATTTTATATTTCCACTACAAATTGTACATTTGTTTTTTTTTAATTAAAAATTCTATAGAAAAATTCGATTTCCTAAATTCTAAATTAAGGTCAAATAAGCAAATTTAGATTAATTATAAAAACTGTTCTTAAATACACACATTAGAATTTACCTATAACATTAAATACAGACATGCCTATTACCTATTCACCTATTACCTTAAATACAAACATTTAATCTTTCCTTCTACATAAAATTCTACTTATTACGCACCTATTACCTACTTACCCATTACCTTAAATTTTTAACATTAAATTTTACCTCTTACATTAATTCTTACCACAAAATGTGATCTAATTAAAATTAAAAATTTAATAGAAAAAATCGATTTCCTAAATCCAAAATTAAGGTTAAATTTACAAAATTTAGAGAAATTATAAAAACTCTGCTTAAATAAAAAATATTCTGTACAAAATAAGCATTAAGTCCAATCACATCCCTACCCAACACTTACACCTCCCTACTCTGCTCCTCTAAGAAATCCAAAGGATACAGTCTAGTCGCAAGATAATCAAAACTTACATTCTAACTGCTAATGTTAAATCTGTCTACAAAACTCCCACACACTCATTAATCAACTATATTCACTACCCAAACCACTTTCTTCAAAATTCAAACGGACAATTCACAAGACTTATTCCCTTATCACTAACCCCCACAAACATCCCACACACAAGTTATCAAATATAAGAAAAGAGGCGTTTCATTCCTATCCACACCACCTGAGGAGACATTGTAGTTTCAATGTCGAAAGAAATGTACGATTTTTAGTGGATATATAAAATTGTGTACGTGTTTTAAAATATAATTTATAATATATATATATATATATATATATATATATGTAAAAAACGAAAGATAAATTTTCAACGTTCAGAACATTAATATAAAACAAGGCTCAATACAAAAATAGTGCAATAAATATTTCTTATTCAACTTTTAGTTTAGAACATCTAAATAACTATTACAAAATTGTACATTTTGTTTTGACATTGAAAAAATAAATGACTCATCAGTGATTGTAATAAAAGGTTTAAACAAAAGACCAAGAATGCTGCTGATCATGTCAGTTTAGGCCATCATCTAATTATGTGTAGTTTATCCAACAGATTTTTATTCCTAACTCTGAAGTCTTTTGTTTCCGATTGAGTCTCAACAGCTATTGAATACAGCTATCGAATAAAGACTTGCGACGACAACCAGACTCCTTTTTGAGATTGAAATCAGCAGAACCGAATTTTAGCAATCAACGACTGACTTTGAAACTGTCTTCGAACGCCAAATACACTTGATATGACATGAGAGATGTAGATTTAAAATAAAACAGAATGTATGCTCATACAACGAAACAAAGTGTAACGAACTTAATATTTAGCAAATACCAAATGCGTATCTCTTACCAACATGCCACCTATTAAAATGATACATAAAAAGACAGTCAAAAACGCATACCTCTCTATGCATGTTTTTCTTTTATTTTTTGCCTCCCCACCCTCCTCTCACTCTCTATCGTTATTTCTCTCTCTCTTTATATATATATATATATATATATATATATCTTTGTGTGTTTCTTTATCGGTTTCTATTCCTTTCATTACGAGTTTTTTACTTTTCTTCTTTTCTAACTAAATTTTTCTTTTTTAATCGTTTCACCCCAAGCAAGGCGGTACTGCCACTGATGCGTAGGGGATACATAAATGGTAAAAATTGAGGCAGGAGAAGAGTGAAGAGAAAGACAAACCAGTTACAAGGGGGTGCCAGAGAAAGGGCAAAAGAAGTATGGGAACACAGGTGTGATGACAGTTGCGAAGCTAGAAAGAAAGGAAAATAACAAGATACACGGGCTGATGTAGAAAAGACTGGAGTCAAGTGAATAAGAAATGGGAATTGACATTGCATTTAAATTCCTGGAAGTTTTAGCCGTCAGGAAAGCAAGTATACAGAAGGGAGTTCCACAGGCTGGAAGTGCGACAAAAGAAGCTGATGGTGTAGAATTGTAGGCTGCATTTAGTTGATTTAACTGTAAAACGGTGGGGCCTTGTTGCCAGTCTGGTTGCAGGAGTAAATTCTTGTGGAATGGGCACCAGTGACCTAAGTTCGTCGGAGCAGAAGCCATGAAAATATTTGTAGAAGCCACAGAGGAAAGCCATATACCGCCGGTGAGAAAGTGGTTAGAATCGAGCTGCTAGATCGGAACCAATTTTTTTTTTTTACAAATTCTCTTTTTGAGCCTGTCGAGAACACTGAGACGAACAGCAGGGGTGCCTGACCGGATATAGCAATACATCCGAATCTGATCGATTTATGCGATCTATAACCATCAGTCCTTCTTGAATTTCATCGTCTATATTTTCAAACTTTTCAGGTCAAGACTGATTCTAGCCACTAATTGCCGGCACCGCTGAAGGAGAAAAATTGCAAAGCGTGGAAAGAACAAGACACAGAGACAAACAGAAAAGTATTAAACGGAGTTAAAAATGAGCAAATGGAGAAGCATATTGTCAAACAAAAGACGTTTTTCATAGTCGACACCAAGTCTGTTATGTGTTAATTAGATGAAGATGTTATGCAAATACCAAGACAGAGACGACAGTAACAACAACTCTGGTAGTCAAATTATTTGCAGTGGCACAACATAAACACAGGTGGTACCAGCAGCATCAGCATAAACAATGACAATTACAACTACTACAGCAATAATAATAATAATAATAATAATAATAATAATAATGATAATAATAAAACTTTAATAACAACAACAACAACAACAATAATAATAATAATACTTTAAATATGTACAAGGCATCACCCGTCATCATCATTTTCACCAAACAATGTATGTCGTTATTTACCTCAATCATACAAATGGAACTTATAACTCTGGTGAAATAAACATTAGCAGAGGTATATTTCAATGTGACTCTTTATGTCTCTTACTATTTTGCATATATGTGGTTATAAAATAGCTCAAAAGAAAATATGCCATCTATTTTACATGGATGAGTTAAAGTTGTATGCTAAGAATGACAATGAACTGCAAGGTCTTCTGCAAACTGTAAAATGTTTCAGTGAAGACATTGGAATGAAACTCAATGTGCTAAAGCTACAGTTTTACGAGGACAAACATCCTCCATTAGCTTAGACCCTGCTGTGACAATAAAATATTTAGAGCAAGAAGCTTATACGTACCTAGGTGTAAATGAGAGTGAAATAATTCACCATAAAAAATAAAAGAAATAGTGCGTAAAGAGTACTATAGAAGGCTACGACTGATATTAAAAACTGAATTGAATTCTCAGAACAGAATTATGGCTATTAATAACCTTGCCATTCCACTGGCCCAATATAGCTTCAAGATATTGAACGGGACTCTAAACGACACCAGACAAATCGTTTCTAAGACAAAAAGCTTTTTTCTAAACATAAGATGCACCATCCAAAGCCTGATGTAGACCACCTATACATACTCCATAAAGAAGGAGGAAGAGGTCTTATTCAGCTAGAATTGTCAGACAAGACAACAACTATTGGCTTACTAACATACATAGAAACAACAAAGAACTGAATGATACAATTAGTCAAACAACATGAAAACAGAAAAAATATTCAATAATAAAAGAAAGCAGTAAATACAAACAAGATTTACATTTAGCAGATTCTGTAGAAAAGCAAAATAGAATCCAAGAACCAACTATTGCGGAAAAAATATGAAAAAGAAAGCCAAGGATAAAGCTCTTGAACAGATGAAACAACGCTGGCAAGACAAACCTCTGCATGGCCAATATCCAGAACGTGCTAATAAACTCAGTGTTGATAAAGTTAATACTCATAGACGGTTACGTGCATTAATGTTTGAAACTGAAGGCTTTATTCTTGCTGCGCAAGACCAAATTCTTTTCACTAGGAACTTTCAGGCAAATATTATACATAATACTGTAGATCCAAAATGCAGGTTCTGAGATAAATACCAAGAAACAATAGCCTATCTAATCTCAGGCTGTTCTGTACTTGCCCCAAATGAATATAAAAATCATCACGATAGAGTGAGGAAATATTTACACTGAACAATGTGCAAACACTATGGAAAATATGTAAACAAACACTGGTAGAAACATCACCCAGCACCGGTTACAGAAATAGAAGGTGTCACCATTCTATGGGATTACACCATTTACACAGACAGAAAAATTGAAGCTAATAGGCCGGACATTATTGTTAAAAAACAAAAAGAAAAAAACTTGCTTATTAATTGATATGGCTTGTCCAGCGAATTGTAACATAGCAACCAAGGAATTCGAAAAAGTGTCAAAATAGAAAAAATGTGGAAATTGAAAACAAGTATCATACCACTGATAATGGGTGCACTTGGAATGATGAAAAATGGAACAAAAAACACATTGAAATAATCCCTGGAAACCCCAGCTTAAAAGATAAAAAAAAAGTTGTCTTTTTATGTACAGCCCACACACTACGGATAACTTTGTCTATGTAACGCTAGGGATGTTAGGGAGATATGAAAAAACATGAAATGTAGCCATAACAACACACCATACCTGCCTTAGGTCTTCCTGCAGACTTGGTATGTAGTGAAACCATAGCAGAAATAGAATTATAATAAAAAATGACATAATGATACTAATAACAATAACAGGAGAAGTATGAATATTATATATAAAATAAAAGCAGTGTTCAAGAAAACACATCTGCACAAAATTTATCGGTTTATAAAATTGACAATGAAAAAAAACAGACAAGAAGAAGATGCGATACACGAACACTACCAATGAAACACAATGCCTACATGCAGACACAAACTAATAGAAAATAAATAATGAATATAATATATAAAAAGAGTACTGGCGTATTTACTTAGCAAAAATATATTTTTTTGTGGCACAAGGCCAAAGAGAGTGAGGGAGAGGAAAGGCTGGCTATCATTAACTATCCTCTTTCTAGTTAGTTAGATTGACAACCCATTCAGTCTAACAAGTGACACAATCACCCAAGAAATCATCCTTTTCCATTCTGTTCGAACACGTACAGAAATACCGCATTTTCACAGAGGACCTAATAATACATAGGTGATAATCATTTCTGGATATATATAAGAACTTTAATTGGAGTAGATAGTAAATAACTCCACTTTAATTGGAGTAGATAGACTAATTGGAGTAGATAGACTAAACTATCGCCCGGTTTACACTCCACCCACCTCTATTGTACAGGTGTAGAGGCTGGTCCCTTGTTCCCTGTTCAGGATGTGGTTTCTGGCTTTCACTTTTCCAATCTTTTCCTTTTTTTGTTTTTTCTTTTTCATTTTTTTTTTTCAATTGAAGTAGATAGACTAAACTATCGCCCGGTTTACACTCCACCCACATCTATTGTACAGGTGTAGAGGCTGGTCCCTTGTTCCCTGTTTAGGATGTGGTTTCCGGCTTTCTCTTTTCCAATCTTTTCACTCTTACGTAGCCCCCTGCACATCAGTGGCGTTACCGCCTTGCTCGGGGTGATATGATTAAAAAAAAAAAAAAAAAAAAAAGAACAATTTTGTAAGCACTGAAGTGAGTTGGTCTTCAGCGTACCCTAATTTATACGATAAAAATATGATGTCACAATCGAATGCAGTATGATGCTGAATAGAAACTGACAAAACAGTCACATCATAATGTCGTCCCCGTGGTACGCGGTGAATGATTGATGGTTCTCACGCTGCTAGCTGTGGCGAGAATAGTGGTGTGTGCGATGCAAATGGAGGGAGTCTTGCGAGACGAACACTGTTCTCATTAGAAACTGATTGGATTCTTTGAAATGATTTAAAGCATTTATGTTCAACAAATTTCAGTTAATTGCCGGTACGATTGGCAAACTTGTTTTTGTGAATAAGTTGAATAAGTTTAATCTTGATTTCCTTTCTCCTAAAGTTATAACGGGACGGATTCCTGTCAGATTAAGCTGGTCAAGCTAGTCACATTTTGTTAGCCTAGTTTGCTTTTGTCATGGACAGTATCAAGAATTTTAACCAGTTTTTATCCTTGATTAATATCTTGATTAGATCAGCTTTATATATTTCCTCATTTCCGAATTGATATTTTCTTCTCTTGTCACTAGTGTTTCTTGTGTTTTTTGTGATTCTACTTATCGACAGTATCTTATATCTTAGCTCTTATTTTCTGTAAACTTTTATATATTTTTGTAATAATATTCTAAAAGATTGGGAAAAATATTTTGGCAATGAATAAATCTTTGACATTGTCTGTGTTTTATTAAGGTACCTGCAAAGATGTGATACAGTGATTGGATGGAGAAGCATGGGTCCTTGTGATGATTGAGGAAATTGTTTGAGTGAATGGATCGTGAGCCTGATTAGCTAGGTGTAGTATATACAGTGTTGCCCAGCCTTTTGCTACTTTCCCTTTGGTCTTGTGCCACAAATTTAGGTATCCATATTTTTAAATAAAGTCATAACATAATAAAAAACAATGATTCATTTTGAAATGTGCAAATGACTTGAGCTCAAATATATAAACAAACGGTATATGCACAGGCAGTACTTGCATGGTGAAATGAAAAAAGGAATAAATTACTCTAGTGATTTAACAGCCAGACTGAGCGGACCAGTCAAGAAGGAAAATCTTATCTGATGGCATGTCCTCTTTTTCTTGTTCAAAATGAACAAGAAAAAGAGGTCATACCAAGTCATCAACATAACCGTGATTACAGATGACAAAGCGAAAACCAAAGACGTGAAAAATAGAAAATAACCTGGGACTCACCCGAGAAGAGAAAATGCAAAATATTAAGGTTAATGTAATATCTATGATGGTTGTAGCACTTGGAATCTTTACAAAAGCACTGAGGTAAATATTAGATAGAAACTAAAATCGTTTAGAGATTATGTCAGTGATGGCGTCGAGGAGCATAACAGAAAAAATGTTGGAGAATAAAGGAGAACACCACTCAGTTTCTAGTGATAACCGTTAGATGACTAATGTGAACGAACAATTTTATGAAATATATTAATAAGTTATTATTGTTGTCGATGGCCGCAAAAAATGCTGGTGAGCGATGTTATTACTTAGTGCGTAGGAAACAAATCAAACATAATTGAATGGGCACATTAATTGACTGGGTATTATGCAAAGTATTTGTATTAAACCATACAAACATATAAATAGAGACATTTAGAAATAAAAGCAAAATTTAATTAAAATATTTGAAACGTTCGGATTCATACGATTACATGCATCGAACATAATGGTCGAAATAAGTTAAGAAGAAAAATTATATAAACCGGTTGAGAGCACACGGAATGAAAATACAAGAAAATTACAAGAAAAATACACATGAAGATCATACTAGAAAATTACGAAAACTGTTCGACATAAAATTGAGTTTGGTGACAGTGATACTAGAAACAGCCCTAAAGTCCTTTTAAAATATTAGGGCGAATTGACTCGATATATATCATAACTTTTTCACGTCGGTATCGACATTTAGGAAAGTTCGAAAAGACTTCTCCAGCAATGAGATCAAGAAAGTCTGCAATGTAATAATAATAATAATAATAATAATAATAATAATCTTTGAAGATCTTCAAGAATCTATCAAAATACTAAGTTCTTGAAATGGAAATCTACAAATATGGCCCACGAGGTCATCAATAATTCCAGTTGTAGTTGAAGCCCTCGGATTGATTGAAAAGGGTCCGATTGACTAGTTGAAGTGTTTTCTAATAGTCCATGCCCTCAAGAAATATTATAAACATTTACTCACAAGTACAGCTCACACATTACGAACAGTTTTATCTATGTAAAATGTGTGTGATATTATTACTATTATTATTATTTTACAAAAATGGTCAATGAGAAATGTCAGGAAGTCATTTCTGACTTTAGATCACTGGTCGGGATCCGGAAAGAAATATGTCTACAACAGAAATAAAAGAAATAATAATATTTTAAAGAACATATGAAAATGACAAAAAAAAACAAAAACAAAAACACAACATAATTGAAAAGTAACGAACCCCATTATGACTATTATATTTGAGCTTATATATCTAGAAGCTTGATGAAAATCCTCAATATTTATAATCTTAAGAGAAAACATTTTGTGAATATACTTTTCTTTGTTTTGTTATTTCTCTCTGTCGTAAGCATTCAACTTTTATATTCTCCAATGGGGAAAAATCTGAAGCTGACCAGTGATCAAATATGAATTAAATTGTATTCAGTTTTGCTACGCATATCGTCTTTCTTTTTAATAGCATATCTACGAGATGAAAGTTCATTTGATTATGTAGTTAATTCAAAACAAATGAAAGTGTTCTTGACAATGCATCGTACACGATGCTCTATTGATTAAAATACCAAGGATTTTAAAAATAACTCTCATTTAACTAACTTAAACATTAACTTCAAATAAATAACGGACAGTAGAGATAGTTTTCTAAAAAGTTGGGTCTTTCTCAGTCGGTACATTATTATTCTCATCTGAAGATAGAGAAAGCTCGAAGTCTTCCTACAAAAGCGTCAAAGTACCCTCTTTACCCACATATATAACCACTCATTTTGGCACCGATGTAATCTTATAATTCATTAATACTGAATGATGAGACGAGTGGGTGCTGTTGTCACAAAAGGAAACAGCTGGGGTGTCTACAGAAATTGCCTTTGGCCATTTACAACGTTTTTGCTTCTTTCAAAACTACTCCCCAAGTAATAAAACAGAAACTCGAAAAAGAATAATAACTGAATGGACCAATACAAAAAGAAAAGTGAAATACAACCAGAAAAACACAGCAACAATGTTTAATGGTCTAAAAAGATCTAAAAGAATAGTAAGGAGCCTGTGTCGAAGAACTGAACACTTTCTCTTCTGTTGCATAGACACTAAATGTTTATTCAAATCCTCCACAACTTTCTTTTCTATTTATATGACTGTCTTGTATGTTCTTGTGACATTGTGCAGTGGATCAAAAGTTTCTGCTGATACTTATTCATACATGGCTCAGAAAGAAAGAATGTATTCTTCGAGACATCAGTTGTAACGAATTTTTAGACTCTTTATTAGTTTGTATAAATATGACCTTTCTAGAATGTCCTGATAAAAAAATATGCTTTATATTTTTTTGCATCAATGACAGTAATCCAACAAATATTCTAACATGCAAATTTTCACGTTTTTTTATGCTAATTTACAAGTGTATTATATTCGTATAATCGTAAATTCATCCTTCCCCAAAGGAAGCATGAACAATACGCAAAATTTTCTAGATGTGAAATGAACTTTTTAAGCTGAAGCTATCGGATATTTTGCCTATATCTCTTTAATATTTATTGATTTTTCCTTTTGTTGCCCACTTTCAGAAATTAGACAAATGAATATATTTTCAATTTAGATTTCGAAAACGAAGATGATGATTATTTTAAAGTCCAAAAAAAAAACAGGATAAATATTCTGTATTGTTCACGCATTTTGTTCACCCATTTTGTTTAAAAGTCAACTTCGGTGTCGGCACATTTCTTCTGATTCATGTTAAACTTCGTGTAATAAAGGAATGTGATTTTTTCTTTTATTTTAAAATTTTGCAATGTTGTAATTATTTGTCCTTTAAAAAGGAATGAGCCCATTTTCCTCCAACTTTGGATAAAATAGCAGGGGAAACTGACATTTGTGCCTTGAGGTAACAATAGATCGAGTTAAAAGAAAACTTACCTGAAAATCAGATGAACATTCCTAAGCTATATGGTCCTAGAAAGACCACTGCTGATGCGATTACAGCACAGTAGGGGTGCCTACGACCTTAATTTGTTCGAGGACTCGTGACATAACATGAAACATTTCTATTATCTCTGCTTGTCATTGTTACAAGTTCCTTTCTTTTCTTTTTTGTTGCATTTTATTAATTTATGTAGGCAACTAACTGCTTACAATAATAACATTTGAGCGTCTACTTACTGATAATATGGGAATGCATCAACAATATAGAATGTCGTAGAACGTATTGGCTGAGCTGTTGTATACCGAACGACAAATGTTTAATAGTAGTTTATTAATTAATTACCGAAAATATTTAATCTCATAACATAGACACGCTTAGAACAACCACAGGATTTACTGAGTGAATTGTATTCTTCAAATCAATAAACGTTAATCATTGAAATATTCAACATATAAAATGCCTCCTCTTCACACACACACACACACACACACACACACACACACACACACACACATATATATATATATATATATATATATATATATATATAGGAACTGGGATCAAATATGGATCAAATAAGGGTTAGAATCCGACAGAATGATAGGATAAGGAACAAATAGGAAATGCGTATGAACTTAACGAAATAAATATGGAGAAGAAATAAAAATTCTGGTATTTTTTATTTTACTGGGTCATGTGACTTTGAGTACATCATCATGTGGATTTTTGACAATTATAAACCTAATGTCTCAGTAACCATTTTTACCAGAGTTCATATTACAATCTTTGATGTTAATGATTTTATCTCGCATTTTTTTTTTACTACAACTCATATTGCAAACTTTGACGCCAATGAGTGTCTCTAGTACTTCGTAATGCAGGTTCCCATATTGTACTAATTTCTATGCTTGGTCGGCTTAGAAGATTTTTGTGGCCTAGCATATGCTCTGATTATTTAAGTTTATGTAGTTTCCAGTGGTGTTTTCTATCTATTATTCAAATTAATCCCATATACAGCGGAGATCCCTTTTCTTCCTCTATATGTGGTCAGTTATGTTTGATTTTTCTATCTCCGCTCGTGTTACAGCCTTGCAATGTTCTTGTAGACTTACGTTAGACGTAGCTGGTCACACATAAAGGAAGAAAGGGGATCATCGTGTACAACGGCCAAAACGTCGTAAACATCGCAGTAAAAATGAGGAACATAGTCCGAACAATGTAAATAGTATAGATATATATATATATATACAGATAAAACTTAAATTCAGATCAAACTTAAATTCATATATATATATATATATATGAATTTATATATATATACTTAATAATTTATATATATTTAATAATATATATATATATTTAATAATTTATAATTATTATTATATTTATAATTTATATATATATATATATATATATATATATATATATATATATATATATATATTCAGATAAAATTTAGCTGTTTTCAACAGGTCATTTTGACACATGCATTCTTCAACCCCTTATAAACAGAGAATCACGAAAAATTCTAAACTCAAAGTTTAGCTTTAGTAAAGGAAGGGGTTGGGAGATATTGGTTTTGCTAGAGGCATTTAGTAGTAATTTCCTCTTTGGTAGTGGAATGTATGTGGCTTGACTCTTGAGTAAGTAGACGTATGTGGTGAGGATGTCAGTGCTTGACCAAATTTTGAAAAAAAGAAACCTTATTGTGACTAATTAGGAGAATAGGATAATTATTGTAATTTATACTTATTTTTATGACGACATATACTTATGATCTCTCTTCGTTTATTTAAAAGTATATTTTTGTATTGAAATTTCAAAATTTTAATTTTTTCTGTCAAACATAGATTACATATATCTCTTAAGCTATCAGGGGTCCTAGTATTGCCTATGAGCGTCTATTTTAAATGTGGATTTAAGTCATTTTTTTAATTTCTAGTATTTTCTAGAAAGGGCTGTTTGGTATCTTAAAATAGGGTTGGTGAAGGAGTACTTGTAGGTTGCTTCCAAAATCCCCCCGAAATTCCGATATAAACATTACATTTCTCCTTATTTTCCTTAGGGTAAATTGTGGCTTAAGAGATTACATTTTCCGATCTACATTTACCCTCAACCTAGCAGCTATTTCTAGATCTACAATGACAAGGGGGTATCATTCTATTAGCTGTATTTGATTTCCTACACTTCTTCAAGATTTTGTTATTTTGGGAGCTAATAATGTTATGCATATTATTAGTACACGAATAACTAATCTTGATAGTTTTCCTATTGAATATTTTACTAAGGGGGTCATTTCCATGAAATGTTTACTTATTAATTTAAGAAAGAACTTACCAATGTTAATAGTTGATATTCTACAGAACGGGGTGGGGGGTTAAACCATATAATTTTCTTTTTCCTATGTTTGCCTTTAGCATTTAGCGATTCCGGATTACTAGTGGGCATTAAATAAGTTAATTTATTTTTATATCCGCTATTCTGGAGGGCCTTATCATATAGTTTTTTTTGTTTTTTTTATTCCTAAAGATTCTAAGGTTAGTGGATAATCGGTTAATTCTAATATTAACCGTCCTCGGTATTTGCTTTATAATGGTGTTAGGGTGGTTGGAATTAATATTGATATAGCTAAGGATTTCATTTTCTTTATTGTATGGTTTAAAGGAATTATTATCGAGGTTGAAATTAATGTCTAGGTAATTTATTCTCTTTAAGTTGGATGCGATTTCAATTCTAAATCCTAGCATACTGAAAGTCTTACTGATTTTCTTCTGGATTTTCATAGTCAAAGGGTCATTACTATTTGGGATGAACATAAGTCCATCATCCCGGTATAAGCCTACCTGTTTAGGATTCACAACGTTACCCAGGGTGTCTAGGATATAGATGCCTATTAAATCGGCAACTTGGGCTGAATCATGTGCCCCCATGGGAACGTCAAATTTTTTGTCCAGGAAAGAATCATTAAGGGTAAGGAATGATTTTCTCGCTGCTAGAATAATACTAGTTTCTTCTTCTGTGATCTCTACATAGTTTCTAGCGAAATTAATCGATTTTACTAAGAGATCTCCCGATAAAGAGGGATAGAAATCGAGAATGTCAAATTTAAGAAATGTGGTTCTAATTTTGTCTACAATATTATTAAACCAATAGATAGTGTCGACCGAATATTTCCAGAGGATGGTATGTTGGATGTGTTGGAGCTTAATAGTTATATTTTTCATGATTTTTTTCAGAGACTAATCCTAATTCACTTTTGGTGGGATTTATTAATCTAGATTGTATCCTATTCTCGAAATTTGGTTTATGATCTTTAAACAGGAGGTGTGCGTTTCTCCTACTCTATTCTTAATTTTTAGCTTGTCGGCAAATTTAGCGGTATCTTTCTTAACCTCATTAATTATATTTCCCTCTTTGTCAAGCATATATGCATCACTAACCTTAATAGTTAGGAGTTAAAGTACTGGACATTTGTCATGAATTTACAATCCTTCTCTAACATCCTTTGGAAAGAGTTTGAATGTTTTTAGAATACACACACACACACACACGCACACACACACACACACACACACACACACACACACATATATATATATATATATATATATATATTTCCGTGTGTGAAATGGGAGTTTTTCGGTGTAATACCTTTCAGATAGTACATAGATAGTACACTCTAATTATTGACAAGAAGCGATACTAGACAGATAGTACAGATTTTTAGATACTAATTTTTACCTAATAAATGCGTATTCAAGATATGAGCGTAAGATAAGATAAGAAGTGTAGTTTATGTGGTTATGTAGGAAATATAACGTTACTAATATCGTTGGAAAACAGTCAGTTTATACAAAAATGATCTCACTATTTTTCACACGTACTATGCGATTTTGTGGAAAATTCTTATCTGAATAATTTTGACAATAGTTAGAAAAATAAAAGTAGACGGACCGAAAGAGCATTTTTTTAAAATATTTACGAAAGTTTTACAGAATACTTAAGCACATTATTTCAAATATGTAGCCAAAAAATAAAAATGAAGTTTACATTAGGCAAAATTTAGTGATCAGAACAACAACAATGAGAATATTAATTAGTAAAATGATTCAAATAATAACCGCACAGTATCTTTATAAAGAGCAAAGCTTTTCATGTAATCTGTGAATCAATAACTTCTGCCTGGGAATTTGGATAGAAAAAATATTATACATTATTCTAATTTAAGGAAGAAAAAAAAAAAGAAAAACTGCAGTATTTTTTCCGTCTGTTTCGGAAGTATTTTTTCTATTCATAAAATACACTTCCTAACCTGAAACCAGAAAACATCAATAAAAACTCAGGAGAAAACTGTTTTGTGTGTTAAATTGTATGATCTTTAATAAAATTATCCAGAGTTAAATGAGATGTGTCATTTTAGACTTTCATATAAGATTGTTAGTTATGCAATTATGTAAGGGAAGCCTTTAATAATCGTTATATTTTTATGTTTTTTATGTGGGTGTGGTTGCTTATGGGTGCGCATGTAATGGGTTTGCCATCAAAAACTGATACATACATACGGGGAATATATTTCTTCTTTGCTTGGATGTATAAGTTATTGTTTCAATAAACCTATCGATATTTTATAATTTATTATTTCAGAGTATGTACACATACACGGATATATTTACATAAGCACGGATATATTTATAATGAAAATATAAGTAACTTCATTTTATCAGAAAGGCTTTCATGAATCCTTGACCAGTGGCAGTCCTATTCACATTGAATTTTAATTTTTATCGAGATTACAATGAATAGTCTCCAGTAAAATAATTTGCAATGTTTTACATTAGACCATCATTTGCACTTCATTTAAATTATAAATAATATATTTCTCTTCTTTTCATAACGGAAACCAACAGTTCTGTTCTTCTTTATTTCCAATGATCAATATCCAAACCTGCTGGCAATTTCTTTTTAAACAAACTTTACGTCCGAACTACAAACTGCAGTGGATAATTATGAGCGAAGAAATTAGTAGGAATAATTCATAAAATTATGACACTCTTTAATCAGAGAATGCTGAATATAATGTAATATAACAATCTGGCCCCACCCGAGGAAGTGATGCAAGCGATGGTGTTTCCCGTCGGTGGGGGGGGGGTCGGCGAGCGGCGGGGCAGGTGTTTGTGAAATACATCCTGTCGAGGCCGGAGCGGATGTTGTTTGACCTTATTTCCGATAGCGGCGGAAATGACTGCGGAGGCAGACAGAGCAGGTGTCTCTGGGAATTACGTGGGCGTTGCGTGGGCGAGGCAAAACCGGAAGGAAAGTCCCGGTTCTAGAAGACTATATAAAGATCTCGACACATGGATTCGCCAGCAGAGAACGGCCAGTGGAAGCAGAGAAACACCACAGGCAAGACTACACTCCCGTCAACCCATTCTATGTGCGCTCTCACCCTTCCGTTCTCTATTCCACACGGTTCGTCGTCATTAATAAAAATATAACCTTATATTTTTATATATGCGTGTTTGTTGTTTTGTCGTCGTACGGCGATATATAACAATAATAAAGAGAACTGGAAACAGAGAAATCAAAGAAACAGTTATTTAGATATAGTATAAAAATTGTAGCTTAATAGATAGACAGCACTTTAATATTCAAATTTTAAAAGTGCAGTGTACTCTCACGGTGGCTATCTGTTTAGATAAGCTTTATTACAACTAATTTATAAAAGATGCACGACCCGTCAATTCACTTATTCGAGTGTGCACTTACAATTCTCAAGGTCAAATAAACTGATAAACCAACGAAGTTTTGTCATGTGACGTTTTAATAATAAAGGAATAAAAGTTATAATGCAATTATTTTATTTGTATCATTCATGTAAAATCATTTACCAATATCTTAGAATGTTTTGGACACATAATTTTACTCGTATTCTGATGAGTGCCTATTTTATTTAAAAACACTACACTAACCAAGCATTTAGACTAAGAAGAAATAGTCTACTTAGTTTTGTATGCAACTGGTCAGGCAAATCCTAGATTGTAAGTAAAACATTGAAAATAGCTAAAACATTTTGCTAACTACGAACATTATGAATATAAGATTAACGGTCAGCCCGAGAATCATGAAAGCACCAAAGAGTTGGAAAAAAATTAAAGATTTGGAAAGCAATTGAGGCAAATTAGATTATTGCACAAATGAAGTAATTAAGATTAGTGAAACAAGTGTTGAAGTTGATCCTCAATGAGAGCACTCACAACTCTCTGGTGTTAATAATAATAATAATAATAATAATAATAATAATGAATATTCTGAAATTCTTTATTTGAGAAAAGAAGGAAATTAATTTAAACTTGTTAAAGCTAAACTGCATAAAATCTATCATTTCTTTACTTTCTAACATCACCAGTAATAATCATAATTGGTTATGAACGTAGTTAGTAATGATAGTTAAAATAATAGATATTCGTTCTCTGTGGGATTGTACTCCATTTTTCTCTCTTTTATATTTTGAAAATTGTAACTCAGTGACATTGATACTTTTTTGTTGCAGCATTTAATCAACTTTACCGCCATTTTAGGTTTGCGCCGGAACCCAGTACCTATCTCACTTCTGCCAATCTACACCGTCTTTACCGTCGACCATTGACTGATTTGAGAATTTTACCTCTGAAGTCTATTCTATTAAAATAATCTAATCACGATAAAGAGGAGACAATTAAGATGCGAACTGAAAGAACTGAAAAATCAAAAGGCAGAAAAATAAGAAATGGAAGTCGTGGCTTCGCATAATGCACAATTATCATTAAGTTTTCATTATTATTTTTTTATTATTTTTGCGGCAATACGTGATGAAAGTATTGCCTATTTTGTTTTTCGAGTGCAGACACCTTGTCAGACATTAGTATCGATGTGGGTCATTCGGTTTCATTTGCTTCTATTTTATGGCTTTTTTCATAATTATTACAATACCACACATAGAGACACAGCAATTCCATCAGCACAATTATAGGCACATATATACACGCACGCACCCACTTACTTGCGCGAGATTGTGTGTGTGTGTGTGTATGTTTGCGTGAAGTCAACCTATAGGCAATATATAAATTTAAAAAATAATAATAGTTAATTTTGATTTATTTATCAACTAATTCAATTATTAGCTATAATCACCATCCAATGATTCAAAATGTTTTTGATGCAGTTCATATAAATTAATTTTTGCTGGGAGTAAATGAATGCAGAAAATATAGTTCAATTTCTTCATGGTTTGAATTAAGCTTTTGTCGAATTCAGCAACTAGTAGGTCACTATTAAATCCAACATGATTCCTTGTTTGCATTACCGAAGTTAAACTAACAATTTCTAAATCCTTCAAACTAGGTTCAATCATTTATTTCGTTAAATAAATTTCTCGACTATAAAAACTATGAATATTAAGAAAATTTTGTACAATTATTCCCATTTGTAAACTATAAAGCTTTGTATATTTCATGCTTTCTACAGAAATGCCTTCCTTTAAAAGGAATGAGTCAGTAAAATCACTGAATCATTGTTTTTTTTCTTTCAAACAGCGCAAGCGCGTATCAGAATATATTGTTTTGTTTAATGGTTTTTGAAATAGTGAAAATATCATTTAGTCTATCATTATCAGTTTTTGGACATTACTTGTATATATTACTATTTAATGTTAAATTTTACTAGGCCAAAGTTTGCGCGTGTGCATGTGTGCGTTTACCTTTTTAGACATAACCGCAAATGAATGTACGATGGACCCATTTTTTAAAATAGATAAGCGAAAATAATAAGTAATCATATAAATTTTGTGAGATTGAACTCGAGGTCATCTGACGTGCCGAGAAGCAATCAAAAGTACACTATACCATTACCATTTTCTATCAAAAATCATTGTCATAGGCAAAGATGATCTCAGAGGTAACATGATTTTAGATAATTGCTTAGCTTGCTATTTCTTACGAAATTCCAAACAGAATGGATTGGTATATTGTGTACATTATAGAATAGCAAATAATGAAGCGTACAAAGTAATGTTCGACTTTCGGGATGAGGAAAATTCATTTTCAGTTATTTTTTAACCATTAGGTTTTGTATTGTAGTCAGATATAATTAGGAGTCACTAGAGATCAGTTCTTTATTCAAATATCTATTGTTGTTCCAAAAGATAGAACTTAAATTACTAAAACAATTTATTTGTTTTGTGAAACACTGAAGGATAAAAACATTTTCAGAATTAAATTTCATTTGTTTTCAGTTAGTGTCAATGTAAAATTGAGCAAAATACGTAAGAATTTATGAGTGATTCTTTAGGTGAGGAAGTCGTGCACGAAAGAGTGATACATCCAAAAGAAAATGTTATATATTCAGTTGCTACAAATCAATACAGAGTCTAAGCAGTGCTGTTCAATAGACACTGTTCCGTGTGCATAAGAAAGTACTCATAAGCTATTTTGAGCTACCTGTTGTTTCAATTAAAAGTTATGACGTTATTTTGATTTCAAATTGTGCAGTAGAAAGCATCTAGCTGATAAGTCACTTCTTCCAAGTGTTATCAAAGTGATTATATTAATTGGGGAAGGCAAAACAGATTTATAGGATCTTTATAATTCAAGTTAGTTAAATTACCAAATAAGCTCAGCTTTTCTATAGATACAACGATGCTCAAAGATTACGTCTCAAGCTAAACCTGACTGTTTTCGTAACTACGTTTCCGTGCGTTTTTCTATGGTTGGTTACACAACCAACCTTTTAGATCAAACTATCACCCGGTTCACACTCCACTCACCTCTATTGAACAGGTGTAGAGGCTCATCCCTTGTTCCCTGCTTAGGAAGTGGTTTCCGGTTTTCTCTTTTCTCTCCTCAGACCTCAGTATTGGTGCTACCGTGATTTTCCTGCGATGTGTGTGGTGGTGGCAATGTATCTTTATTGTGAGGGTACCGGGTTGGCAGTTGCTGCTTCCGGCTGGTAGTTAGGAGCCCTAACCCTTGCATAGCCTCAAGAGCAGCTGCTCTGATCAACAGCTGCATAATATCGGGGTTCTTATAGTGCCATGTCACGCATGAATAGATGCCCTTTCAAGCAATTTCGGTTGGCAAAACTGAGGCCAAACCTTAATATGAATAACCAAATCACAAAAAATTCTAAACCAGTTAGACTCAAATCACCAAAACCTTACTTTTGCTAACATCCAGGACATTCGTACTAACTTTTGTAGTGTAGAATCTTTCCTCCACGAATAGTCCCTAGACATCCTAGCGCTCTGTGAGACTAATCTCAAACCCTCAATTCCCTCCTCTGACTTCTCGATCCTTGGCTATCTTCCCCTCTTAACGAAGGATTCCACTGTCCACATGCATGGATTGGGGTCCACGTTAGTGAACACCTGCCTATAACTAGGGTGATATCTCTCGAATCACCTGACCACCAATTTATATATCTCCGTCTGTCACTTCCCAGTTCGCTTAGCTACCATTTCTTCCTTTACCATTCCCCCTCTTCTCCCGACTGCTCCCTTCTAGACAGCATTTCTGTGAATATAGATAAGGCTACTTCCTCCCACCTATTCACTCATATATTTGTATTCGGAGATCTTAACGCCCATCATGATGAGTGGCTTAAAGACTCTGTTACTGATTCAGCAGGCAACCACGCCATGAACTTTGCTAATTCCCAATCCCTTACGCAGGTGGTGGACTTCCCCACATACTTTCCCAGTATTTCCTCAGTATTTCTACACCTGGCTCCTGCCAAATCTCTCAGATTTGCCCTCTCGGCAACTCCGATCATGCTGTTGTCTCTCTCAATATTTCTCACCACTCTCACTCCCCACGGGAGCCTCCTACCCATAGGATCTCCTAGTGCTACCAAAAAGCTGACTCGTTTCGCGATTTCCTATGCGACGTCCCTTGGGGAAAAGTGTTCGATATCCCAGTTGATGACTGCGCCTCTGAGATTTCTTTCTGGGTGAAAGCTGGTGTTGATGCCTTCATACCTACCAGGAAGTTTCGTTTCAAATCTCATTCCTCCCCTTGGTTCTCTCCTGCCTGTTCGGCCGCCATTGTTCACAGGAATCACTACTTCCGGCTATTTCGGAGGCATGCATCTGACCACAATAGGCGCCTATTCACGTCTGCTCGTAATGAATGCAAGAGGATCCTAAATGACACCAATCGGTTGATTGCTGAGAGAATGAGGCAGTGCATAGATGACCTCTAGTTCGGCTCCAAGGACGATTAGCGGTTATACAAACGGGTGCTGAACAGTAGCAAATCTTCTATCCATCCCCTAATCAATGAATTTGAGGTCCTCACAGCATCAGCGGAGAGGACCGAGTGATTCGCTTGCAGATACTCATCCAACACTACATTTGATTCATCTGGAATATCCGCTTTCCTGTTAGAACTGAGGCTAAACTGAACGAAGTATACATTAACCCGACACTGGTATCTAAGGTAATATCAAAACTCGACCCCAATAAGTCGAGCGGAGGTGATGAAATCCCAGTGATTGTCTTTAAGAAATGCGCCCGTGAACTCTCTTCGGTCCTCTCTAAACTCTACAATTACTGCCTTTCTGCTTTCTGTTTTCCTGCATGCTGGAAATCCTTTTCTGTCGTTCCTGTATTTAAGAACTCGGGGGAACGCTCGAACCCATCCAACTATCGCCCTATCAGCCTTCTACCAATTTTCGGGAAAGTGTTCGAGGCCATTATTAATGCTAAAATAGTTCAACTGCCCATAAACTATTTTCAGACAGGCAGTACGGCTTCCGCTTTGCCAGATCCACGGCCGACATGCTAACGACCATCACGGAGTACATGTACCAGGCCCTTGAGAAGTCCGGCGAGGCTCGTGCTGTTGACCTGGACATCTCCAAGGCTTTTGACAGGGTTTGGCATGCTAGCCTTGTAAGCAAGCTACGGGGTTATGGGATCACCGGACGCTTGCTTGATCTGATTAAATCTTTCCTATCTAACCGCATAATGAAGGTCGCCTTGAATAGGCATGACTCCACGTCCTACTGTACAAACGCTGGTGTCTCTCAGGACTCTATCCTAGGCCCGACGCTCTTCCTTATTTTCATAAATGATCCCCCAGACGTGATCAAGTGCCAAGTAGGCATCTACAAAGATGACACCACAATTTACTCCAGCATCAGTAAGAAATCCGGCGAGGCTGATCTTGAGAGAGATCTACATTCTGTGGTGGAATGTGGTAAGAAGTGGCTTGTAAATTTCAGTGCGTCTAAGACCAAGCTGCTGTCTGTCAATCATCACAGGCAACCTCTCCTGCCTCCCATAAGCATGGACCAAGTGAGTCTCCCTGAGAGCAATATGGTCAGGCGCACCTACTGTTCATCTCAGTGTTTTTGACAGGCTCCAAAGCAGAATCAGTAATGTGATAGGTACCGACTTGGCTGCTCGACTCAAGCCACTTCCCCCACCGACGGGATGTGGCTTCCCTCTGTTCTATAAACATTTTAATGGCTTCTGCTCCAACGAACTGGTGCCCCTGCAGCAGGTGTTTATCCGTGCAACCAGACTGGCAACTGGGTCCCACGCATTCACAGTTAGATCAACCAAATGCAGACGACAATTCTACTCCATCAGCTTTTTTCTTGGACTTCCTGCTTGTGGAACTCACTTCCATATTCTTGCTTTCCTGACGGCCACAACCTCCAGGAATTTAAATGCAATGTCAATGCCCAACTCTTAACCACTTGACTCTAGGTTTTTCTACTCCACCCTGTATATCTTTTCCTTTCTCTCCACCTTTGCAACTGTCATCACACCTGTATTCCCATCCTTAAATGGTTCATCTTTCTCTTTACTCTAATTTTTTTACAGTTATGTAGCCCACTGCACATCAGTGGCGTTACCGCCTTGTTCGGGGTGATACGAATAAAAAAAACTAATGGGAGAAATAATAATGTTGTGTAACCTGATATTCAAGCCATGTCATAATTTGGGTGTTTGACTTTACTTATCTGTATATTTTTTTCAATATCGGTGACTTTTTCATATGCAAATTGTATAAATAATATATTTCATTTATGATGTGGTGTGAAAATATTTTATTTACCATATTTGGACTGTCAACATTAGTTTGTACTTCTTCTAATATATATATATATATATATATATATATATATATATATAGTTAGTTAGTTAGTTAGTTAGTTAGGTTTTGGTTACAATTAAATTAGGCCAGTACAGAGCTGTAGTAAAAAGTGTTAAAAGCATTTACATTGTAGAACTTTTGAATATTTTTATCTGGAAATGATTTATTTCCAAATTTAATTTTGGAGGTTATTCAGTTTAAATGTATAATTGTTTAATTGTAACAAACTGGATAGCCACGTGTGGGAATGAAAATTGAAAAATGGAAAAGATCCTGATATAACATGGCGCATAATGACAATCGCCAAATCATACAACGTTGGCAATGTATACAGATTGTGCCAGGGGTGAAAGTTAGCTATTATTTCGTTACCATAATGAAAATAATTACTAAATTATATCCAGATGTAATCATATCTATAAATACATACTAGGATCATACAAACATGGATAAAAGTGTTGCAAGATGCTTGAATAACTCCTTCCTAATTTTAAAAATTTTCGGTTGTTCCAGTCGCAAGTTCGTGCGTTTGAAAAACAGAAAAACAGTTATTGTAAATTGCTTGAAGATACCGAAAGGTTAAAACCTAAGTTCTGGCATTAACTAATTTCCAAATATAGTTTTAGTGCAAAAGATTTAACCGAGTAGGTTTATGCCAACTTCGAAGTATCATGAGGACACCGATATGATGTCTTCACTTATCAGGGACGTTTTATTTTTGCTGTCGATTCCCAGACCTCGTTTCTATTTATAAGTAGCCTGGTGTAATTTGATATTTTTGAGAGCGGTCCCCCTTGCGATTGGTTAATCTTTTTATTTTTATTAAAGTTATATTTTTGTTGTGCAGGCGTTTGATTCCTTTTTAATGTTTTATTTATTGCTTGTAATTTACGCGTGATTGGGTGTCCGCGTAATTGTTTTGTATTGAATAAGTGTTTGATTAATTGCTTTTTTGTCTGGTTTGTTCTAGTTGTTTACTTCTTTTATTTGTTTTTTTTTTCTTGCCGTACTGCATGTTTGAATGTTTAAAACTTTCAACGTGTTATTGTGTTTTAACCGCTTAAAAATAACAACGCCCTACCATTATCCTGATATCGAGCACTTTACAATAAAAAACCTGCTTGCTAAAAAACTTTTTTCAGTAAAACACATGAAAAATCAACAGGCTTGGGGCTAAATTTATCACAACAATTCAAAACTAGTGTGTGTGTGTGTGTGTGTGTGTGTGTGTGTGTGTGTGTGTAATACAAATTTACTTTAGATTATTTATCTTTCTATCTGTTTGTCTGTGTCATTCTCTCTCTCTCTCTCTCTCTCTCTCTGTACATATATATATATATTATATGTTTAATTACGTCACTTGGTGTACTCCAGAGTATAACGTTACTTATATAGTTAGCCTTAAGAATAAATTCTTTAAATTTAAATCATGTTCTTAACTTATCAATATTTTTATTCTGTTTGTAAATACATCCTGCAAAATAAAATCCTTAATTTCAACTTAGTGGACGAAACGTCCCGGTAAAGTAATTATTTGCTTTTGCTTTTACACACACACACAAATATATATATATATATATATATATATATATATATATATATATATATATATATGTATGTATGTATGTATGTATGTATTTTATTCAAACATGGAAAAACAATGTGTATTTTTTGAACCGCTATAGTTTAAACTCAAATATTTAGTGGCATGCATGCCGACAGGTAGTCAGACATCTGCAATCTCTTGCATGCAGATATGTAAACACAATTTCCCTTGCTATCTGCTTAGGGCGACACGTAATGCAATTGACATTCATTTAAAATGTACAAACTTAAGTTCAACTGTTTTGTTCCTGTTTTTACGCGATGAAATCGCGCGTTTCGCATCCCCGTGAAAAACGAACATTCGTGTATCGAATTCGTGACTTTACTTCTTCACATCAGTACTGAAGGAAATGCATTTATTTCCTTCTTTTATAAGAATAATTCACTTACATTAAGACGTAGAAAAGGCAAATTGAAGGCTTTTCAATATTTTATTTCTTTTTTATATATTAATGACAGGAGAATAGAAATGAGTTTCCAAGTCTTAAGATGACAGAGAGAAATAAAGATTTAAAAACTAATTCTAAAGATTTACGCATACTAAATAAAAAGAAAAAGTAGTTATCTCTCTCACTAAAAATACCAGTACTAATTATTTAATTAAAGCTGAAAGTCTAACCATCAATTGTAAAAAGACAAAGCATATAGTCGTTAGCAAAAGTAACAGCTCAAGATACGAGCCCCGGATTGGATATATCAAAATGATGCAAGTGCAGAAACTTAAATATCTGAGTACTGTTTCATATAGGATGGAAAATATGACAACAAAATCCGAAAGAACATTGGGCTAGCAAAAGATAAAAGAATATTAATAACCAGACAAATTATTAAGAAAGTAAAGAGTGCGGTGAACTCGTATATAATGTAAATCTTCCTATACAGTAATGGATTTCAAGAAATTTCTACTTAGACAGAGAGGAAACGAGGCATTTGGCATGTTAAGTCATGAGAGATAGAAGGAAACAACGAGTAACTTCCCTCAGGAACTTTGTGTAAATGGATAATTCATTCGTTTTTTACTGCTTATCAACCTTGTTTGGGGTTATTTAAAACCGAAACATTTTTGTGGGTTGTAAGAATTTTTTGGCGACAGTAATAATTTTATGGTACAACATTTATTATTTAACCCATAGCTGGGAGGAGAATAAGTGAATTCATACCTTTTCCAAAAGGCATTTGCACGTAAATGAATAAAACGAACCTCATGGAATTCGAACTCGGCTCTCCGACTTCTCATTTCAAGCCTTTATCCGCAACATCACATTTACATTCAAGCTGGCCGCACCTTGTAATCCCCAGTTGTCCCCCATCTAAGCACTGACTAATTTCAACATTGCGTAACTTCAGTGATCGGACGAAAAACGCTGTTGTAACCTGATATGGCCGTAAGCTATAAATGAATGCGAGAAAACGAACTGTGTGCAGAGCAAAATTACATTACTTAAAGCTACGAAGGATACGAAATTGTGGAGAGCCTGATCACCCGGGTTCTAAAGAGACTTGGCCCACAAAAAAAAATGAATTCTTTAAAATTTATTGTTTAACAATAAATATAATTTTCTTTGTCTCGGTGGTTCATAATCTAGTCTTGCAAACTGCTGTAAGGATTTCACATATACACACACAGAAACACAATAACATAAACACACACACAAATATATATATATATATATATATATATATATATATATGAATTATTTTATTTTATTTTCATTTACTTGTACGTTTTACTTCATTCACACGATCAACATCAATATCTGCACTAACAAACAAAAATTATTGGTTGGATGCAAAATAGTTTTTGAGAAGTGACAGACCTATGTTTTGTGGATAATGTATTTTGATCAATACAAATATATGTGTATGATCTTAAGTAAAATATTAATTTAGAAGATGAGCTAAAAATATTTTTCGAAAACATTTAAGGTTTCCCTAATATTTAATATTGTTTCTTTAGTACAAGTAGACTTTTTCTACAGGAAATGTTTTCAGATTAAAAAAAATATAATCTTGTGTCAAAGGAGATATCATGTACTGGATTACATCCAAATTTTGCTGGGTTAGGTATTTTACGGTGTACGAATACCTGTGATTATAATATCTCTGCTTAAAATGTCCCGCGGGCATACCAATATAGATCCGGTAATTATTCTTGTTGTTGGATGGTGAAATGTGAGCTTCATAAATTTCCTGTGTGGATTTACATTTGCCCTCCACCGGGCAGGCATCCACAAAGCTACAACTGCATTTATTTAAAATTTAAAATTCCAGACTCAGAGTCAGTATTACATAAATTCTAAAGAATTACATAAAGAATTTATGTCATACTGACTCTGAGTCCGGTATTCTTTTTCGAACCCAGGTAAAAAATACCAGACAGCTCTTTCACGGAGATTCTAGAAAATGAAAGAAGAAGGGCTGAACCCTGTAATTAGCTGAAGACTGATAGATTCAGCCCGAATTCCGAGGAATTTTCGTGATAGGTGCGATCTGTGTCTGCAAGAAAAAATTCTAATATTAAAGTACCCATACAAGCACCTACTCTTGAATTTTAGAAAGGAATTCATTAGTAAGCGCCGCCATAGAGCGAAATTTGTGAACATTTAAATTTTAAATTCTAATTTTAGTTTTTAAGAGAGTAAATATAAATTTAATTGTTTTTGATGAATCAATTTAATTTTCAAATAGTAATTTTAACCGCTCTACCTTCCTCTTCCTGTCTCCTTTGATTATCTACCTTTATAAAATATGGATACTTTTACTAATTTAACCCTCGATTTCTTCTGCAAGTATATATGTCTTTTTCACAGCATAAATTTTTATACATTTTTATAAAAATTTTTAAAATAATCTTTAGAAAATCTTTTTAAATTAAATTAAATTTTATTTTATTTTTCATTTTTATTTTTATTGTTTATTTTTATTTTATTTATATCTAGATTTATCATTAATTAGATTAACTTAATTAAATTGAATTAAATCATATATCTGCTTTTTCCCCCTAAATATGTTTTTCTAAAAATCTTTTTTCTAATACTTTAACCCATTTATAAACGCTAGTCTTGTTTGACACGTATCGAGCGTCTCTAAAATATGAAATGTTTTCCTTTTTTCTTTTTCTTTTTCTTTATCCTTCTTACTCCTTCCCTCCTTTTTCTTCTGTTTTGTTTTAACCCAATTCTCAATTTAACACCACTTCCTATTCCATCCTTTACCCCTTTCTCTTTGTAATGCCAGACAAAGCCAAATTTTCCAATTTTTTTACTTACAACTCTATCTAAAAGTAAAATTGTCCAAAATTTAAAAATAGACGTTGATTGCTAACCGATTTTTTGTGACATAAATTTTTTAATTCTTAACCTTCATTTTTTATTTCTTTTTATTTCATTTTGAAATGTGGTAGTTGCCGATGAAATGTGAAATCTCTCTTAGGGATTTCATGTTGAAATGATCATTTAACAGTTTTGAACATCGAAATTGATTTTATTTTATATATATACAACAGTCCTTCTCTCGGTCTATCTTTAGATAGACAGGTGAACAGACAAATATCAGAATCGGCTTACTCTAGAGTGTAAATAGAGGTTTACAGATGGGATTTATAGACAACATTTGGAAACACAAAGAACATAAAAAACAAAAAACACTCAATCTCTTTCTCTCTTTGAATATAAATATACTATCATCAGCCAAAGATTCGGCCGGTATATCCTGGTCGAATAAAACTTTGAAAGATGTTGTTCCATAGTTTTATGCCGTACTAACAAAAGGATCATCACTTTCACGAAGGCAAAGCTTGCTTTTATCACTGAACATTACAGAAAGTCAATTGATTTGCCAGCTGAGCCTTTTTCCACTCCACTGGTGTTATGGTGGAAGTGGGTATCTAGCGGGCGTTCTCGTAAGCCTGCGGCAAGTCTACGATTCCTAACGATCCGTGTTTCCTTGAGACACATTTGCTCTGATCGGTGATGTGGTCGCCATGCTGTCTGCTACGGCTTCTCTTTTAACATGTCGATCTCGTCAAGTGTTTGTACTATTGACTGTCCGAATTCTGTTTTCTGCTTCTAGGAATTTTCTCTTATTCTTTTGTCAACATTGACGTTCCACCGACAAGTTACGTCCTAAATAAGAGGCAGTTTTCATGTAAGCCATTAATAAAATAATCTGCAAATTGTTTTAATTGAACAAAAGAAGCTCATGTGATTTTTCGTGCTATGATATTCACTTCGAAGTCAGCATGACTGAATTAACACTGTACTGCTAAGTAACAAACTTCTCTACATTAAATATTTCGCACACACACACACACACACACACACACACACACACACACACACATATATATATATATATATATTTCATTTGTAAACAATTTATTATGCAACTCAGATTTCGACCTTTCGGTGTCTTCAGGTGATTTAAATAACTGATTTTACCGCTTTTTTAGAAACACTTAATTACAGGGATATTTTTATGAAAGCGCATTTTTCAAAATTAAGAGATGTTAAAACATTTTCATCCATGATTGTATGAAACTAATAGATATTTTTGGAATGGTTATACTTGGTCATAATTTCTATTCTTTCATTTAGTAATTCATTTTTGCTTGGGAATAGCATAATAGCTAACTTTCTTCCTGATCATAGAACCATGGATGAAAATATCCTAAATCTCCTAATTTTGAAAATTGCGGAAAAGTGGAAAAAATTTGACATTTTCAGTGTCCCTCGTTTTCGTGCGTATGTGTAGTCGCATCAATGCCAACATCGCTTTACTCCTATAAAGTCTGAAAGGATAAATATCGTCGCACGAATACGTTTTCACTTTCCAATTTGTTGTAGGTTTTCAAAAAGAAAAAAAATATATATATACAAATATATATATACATATTTTGAAAATCTACGACATGTATGTATATATATATATATATATATATATATATATATATAGTAACATGAATTATATATATACATATAACGTGAATTATGAATTAATATATTAATAAATATACATGTTATCCAACGTCGATGGCATGACTGAGCTTCATGCATTATGCACTCATCAGCTGCATTTTTCAAACTTACAGTTTAATAGATTTGAATTTAAATTCACTCGATGTTTATGGGAATTAAATCATATAAATAAGTTACTGCTTTTTAAATAACAAGATTAAAAAATTTAAACATTCTAAGATTACATGTAGATAAAAGATTAAAATTAAAAATTAAAATTTAAAATTAGAATTAAAATTTAAATTAAAACTAAAACATTAAAATGCGAAATTCATAAAATGTAGAAAATCAAATATTTTAAGATTACATGTAGATAAAATTACAATTAAAATTTTAAATTATAAATTAAAATGTAAAATGTAAAATTTGAAATTTAAATTAATAATAAAAAAATTAAGTATTAGAATGCAGAGAGTAAAAGTTAAAGGGGCGTAATTCATAATTATTAATACTATTTACGGGGGAAAGAAAGAAAAGGGGAAAGCGGATCAGTGAGGATGAATGATAGAAAGAAAGGGGCAAACGTATATAGGAATCTATTTCAGTCAGAGTCTAAGAATTTAGATATTTTTTTTCTATAGCAGCATGTGGTCATCAAATCATTTTTTTTTTTGTTAAGTAGATTAGGATATGGTATAAGATGACATGTTTTTCTAAAAGGCATAGGTTACACCTATCTTCTTTACCGTTGTAAAATTTGGATTTAGCTACGATATTCTAGGTAATATTTGGGTTCTTGTTACTCTTTTTTTAATTTCCAATAATATATGGCTATAGTAGTGCGTTTGATGTATATACTGTTGTTTAAAAACAACATATGAGAATTAAATCTCATCTTCCATCTGTTAGAAGCTCTTCCTATGTAAAATTTGACATTATTATCTTCTGATTGAATTCAAGCCCTATAAACAATACCTTCGGACATTGAATTGTCAACGTACTTTTAAATTTTTCTAATATTAGAAATGTAATAATATTTTTTTCAAAGTGATTTGTGTAAATATTTTCTCAAAATAATATTTTTAGATACCTCCGGTGTAGATCTTAGAAAAACTGAATGATCCTGATTTATATGCAGACAATTTTTAATAAGGCATTCATTCTTATATATACACATTAAAAACTACCTCGTTTACAGAGCTGTTCACGTTTGTCTTTTCCCTTACAGTGGCAAAAATACTAATACATGCCTATGAATTTTTAGGAACATTTTTTCATAGACGAAAATGAGATGGTGCTGCTTTTTGGATGCTTCTTGTAATTTCAGGAAAACCAAAGAAGCAAAAAAGAGAATTACGGTTGAATCAAGTTGTTTAGCATATATCGTAGGCCCGCCTTCTTTTTGAATAGGATTTAATTAAACCCAACGGAATGTCAAAACATCACTGTATTTTCTTGATTAGTTGGCCTTATTAAAACCGAAATAATTACAACATGCTGATTCCAGAACCATTTCCTGACCTTTCGTTTTTGTTAATCTAAGGTTCACTGTTATGAAAAAATCTAACAAGAATTGATAATTGAGTAACGATAACAAAGAACAAAATAATATTCCTTTACATCATTCCTTCCTACATGCGTTAAACTTACAAATTTCTTCACCTTATCGACTAAGACGAAGAATCGGATATTTTCTTTTAATCATATCACCCCGGGCAAAGCGGTAAGGCCACTGGTGTGCAGGGGCTACGTAATAGTGAAAAGATTGGAAAAGAGAAAGCCGGAGACCACATCCTAAACAGGGAACAAGGGATGAGCCTCTACACCTGTTCAATAAACGTGGGTGGAGTGTGAACCGGGCGGTTTGTTGATATAAAATAAAAACAATCTTAGTATGGAACAAGGCCAAACTTAAGAGAATTACATTTGCAAATATTGTGTTAAGTCAAGATTTCCTGCTCGGATGGAAAATCACAGCTTTACAGGGTTAAGCAAATAATTATCCTCTGGCAACAACCCTAAAACACCACAGGGAGATTATAGACATCTTGTACAGTGAACATGTGACAAACATAGAAGATCAGAAATACCCAGAGCGTAAGTAAACTTTTTGATGTGCTAAGATGGCACGGCCACGTATCTCCCATGCATTAGGCAAAGACCAAGTCCAGGAACACGTTGATGAGCAAGTCAAAGAGAAAATTGGATGGTATCACTAGGAAACGGAGATGAATGAACCTTGCAGGGTCTGAGGGAATAGTAGATGACTGAAAGAGATGAAAAATAGCGATGTCTATTTTAGGATGTATTTTTTGGTTCCTTTACAAAACTCGCTCTAAATGAGTTTAAAATATGTGTGAGCATTTAAATCTAACTGAATGTTTTATTTATGCGACAATCTTTTGCTCACTCTCTGCTCGGTTACGGCGTCTAATTGCTTATATTGTCAAGACTTTTTATACTTTTTATTTTACTTCACTTAGATAATTGAATTATATAAAATAAATGATTTTTCATTATTAAGCAACTTATTGATCTGCCAATATAGCACTCATAGAAGTTTGACTGGATATGCGTGGGTAAGCTATCGATATTTTCCCACCGAGATTACCGCTACTCCATCAGTTTTCTCATTTATTTTCATCCATTTTCACACTAAATAATGTCATTAACAAACGTTTCTGGCGATAGTGAAAATAGGTTCGTGGATTAAATGCTAAGTATTACAATTTTTAATCTAAAATGTGTCTTCGTTTCGACACTTAATCTGTATGTCATGCGTTAAAAATGAGTAAAACGACAACAGAAGTCAGGAAATAATTCAAGTACTAGTGACTGAATGTAGTGAATATATGCTTACTAAATATTCAGGCCTTACTTTTCTTCTATCGATTACAAAGTTCTCGCTTTTTTAAGTATTCTCTTTTCTAGAATTTTCTGTATATGCAAGCTCATTTGGGATATTTTTTTATCATTTCATACATTATTAACACAAATGACTTCATGTTTGTTGTCTCTTTCTTCTGCCATCCTCCCTGTGTTTGTTTTAGTCAGAGATTAAAAATCTGGTCTGATAAGCTCAATTTTGTTGTCCCGATCATTAGCTTTGAGACAATGGAATGTCAAGGCTTTTTTTACCTCTGTATTGCATTTGGTGATTTTTAATTTTTATCCAGAATATTTTCATTTTCGCCACAATACAGAGGCAGCAGCAAAAATTGACAATTTTGTTAAATCGTTGAAATAAATTACGATTTCGGAATAACCAGCATGTGTGTTCACTTTTGTATAGAGAATATCTTCTTAAATTTTGATAATGGCTGAAAAAAAATGTCAACGACAGTTACAGACCATAGAATGCAATTTTTCCAACTAGAGAGCTAACCGACCAAAATCATTATTTAAAAAAGAATAACAAATTTGATAACAGAATAACATGTGAAAGAAAACTCGATTATTTTGTTAATTCTCTCACTTCACCATTTCAGGATCTTTACCTTTTATAAACATCATTGTGAATTGTTGCAAGTTAAACCAATTATATTTCAAAAGGTTTACATAGAATTTAGACTCAAATGTCAGTATTAATCGAGCGAGATATATTAATTTAATTATTGAATTGAATTACTTTAATTCGAAAACCTCTGAATGACGTGCTCACGAAAATATAGCGGAAATTTAGTTGCAAAAAAATTCATATAAATTTAAAAGAGGAAGATAACTTCGAAAATATACTTGAAAGCTATTGGCGAATGAGTTTGATGCTGTGTGAATTCCCTACAGTTGTAACATAATGTCAGTGTAAGCTTAGCAAATATAAACCGAAATATATTTTATAAGGAGTTGGAAGTATATTATAATTAAAATTCTTTTAATTTGAAAATTGAGCTGATTTAAAACTCTGTATTTCATTGGGAAAATTCAAAGGTGTTTTCAATTGTCTAGGCTTTCGAAAACAATGACAATGAAAAATAGTGAGAAATATAACGGAGTAAAAAATAAAATTTCTTCTGCTTATGACTGTAAAGGAATTTGCAATCAGAATATTTTCAATACATTTAATGCAGCTAAAAAACACCAGTTAGTTAGCGGAAGGGTTGAATCAAAATAAAGCATAATAAAAATCCCGGAGGAGCAATGTTAATTTCATTCGAAAAACGGTTTCCATTCTACTCGCCAGCCAATAATTTAGAACTCAAATCTTTTATTGTATATGCAATTGTTTCTTTCATTGCTGTCATAGCTTTGCATCTTATTACTCATATATATCAATATTTACTAAGAGCATACCAGAGTGAATCAGTAAGCACATAACCACACCCGCAGTTATTAGCTTAATTTCTCTCTGAAATTTTCAATATATAGTATTCTATTTGTATGAATAATATCCACAACTGAATGAAAGAGAGTAATTAATGTTCTTTTAAAAACTGTTTTTCATCATTGAGCTACAAACTAAGCCACAAAAACAATTGGATTATTATACACAAAACGTGCTAGTTTGCTGGCTAGCCATTACGCCTCGGTGATGCGCCAGAAAAATATATACGTACACTAGTGTAACACATGACCTTACTGGTGGGATTTCCAGAGTGAACGGAACTTACAGTTTTAAGACTAAGTTGCCATGCATCACATTGGATAGAATCTTTTACAAAGGCTATTTTTATTTGTTTAGTAGCAGTATTATGGGCACAGATTTATAATGAATTTGGACTTTTGAAAATATAAAATACATCATTTTGTCTCTTAAGATATCTAAATGTCATATTTATTTGCAAATACTGATCGATTTTCCATTTTCAACTTTTGGTATTAGAAAACAGCCGCTATTTCTATGATGACTTTAGCTTTTTATTTACAATAATTAAATAACAATAAAGACTTGGGAGAAAAAGGTCCCTAAACAGATTTCATGGAAATGAAAAATAGAAATAGTTTTATAATATACCGACCAGTCAGCAAAGGTTGGCCCTTGTTTCCTCAAAACATATCAAGAGACAAGAAATACCAAAATTTTAGGATGTGATGCGAGACTGTAGATTGCGAAGCAATGAAATATGACATGCGCGTTCTTTGATTTTTTTTATCAACATACAGTAAGTATATTTTTTAATGTGTCTTGGTTATATATAAAGGAGGTCATCAAATGAGATAAACAAAGTAGAGTGGATGGTTATTACATTTTGAAAAAATTGTGAGTGTGAATTCATAGAAAAATGTATCAATGTATTGCCAAAGAAGACTAGACAAGTCAAAAATTTAAACTGCAAATGAATAATACAGAAGGATAGAATATAAAAAGTGAAATATTTGAAAAAATATAAAGTAAAAATAAATCATAAAGTATAAGAATAATATAAAAAATACTTAAAAATGTTAGTTAATATATAAGAAACAAATAGATGAGAATGAACATAAGTGAAGTTTTAGAAGCATAGAATTAAGATTACATATTCAATTCTTTTAAAATATAATAACCTACCAGCCTTTTTATTTTATGACCTTCTAACTTAATTTAATTTTCTTTCAACACCTTATCTATCTATCTATCTATCTATCTATCTATCTATCTATCTATATATATATATATATATATATATATATATATATAACCAAATAAATTAACCAAATTTCATTGCTTGATGATGGTGTATTAAACAGCGAAACTAAGTTGTAGCATGCTATTATCATAATAATAATAACTATGTATATATATATATTTTAATATAAAACTTTAATCCAAAGAGAAAAGCAGGAATGTAAATCCCAAAGTACCGATATTTTATATTTTATTTTATTATTTCATATATATATATATATATATATATATATATATATATATATATATATATATTTGCATATAAATATATATATATTATTATTAACATATCTATATATGTTATCTTCCAAATATTTTTCTCCTTTTAGTTGTGGCCAGGATTTATTTTTAGATCACGCTTTGAAAGGAGAAGCACAGTAGCCAGTCTGTTTCTTTTCTTTTAATTTTTTCTTTTATAACAGATACAGTTCCTTTTTTTAATTTTTTTCTCACCATCCCTTCATATATTGTAAAAATATGAATTTTTAATAGCAATAATAAAATTTGTAATCCAGAAAATTCATCATGCAGAAAAATATATAAATAAATATTAATGAGCGCCTAGTAGTTACCAGCTGTATTAATCTGCTGGATGGCTAATCTATGCTGCAGACATCTGATCAGCTATATGTGTGTTGCTTCAACATTCACATATCTTACCAGTGGTTTATATTGCAACTCTGTTGGACAGACCAGTTAAAGCTTCCGGGAGAGAACGAATCATCTGGCGTGATCAACAGTTTGAACAAACTGCTAATCACACTCATATACACTCATACGATGAGTTCAGAATTAACGTCATTTCAGCTACAGTAGCAGTTTCCCTAGAGAAAAATGATAATAGCGTGATTCCTGTTGGGAGATATTTTTTTCTTTAGCAGCACTTCTCGAACTTGGCCGGCTGTTTTTAACTTTACTGCAACTCAAACATGTTTTCCGATTGTAAGTAATAGCTATAAGAAAAAATATATAAATTGGTAATTGCCAGAGCAACTTAGTTTTTGGTCATAATTAAATTAGACCAGTACACAGTTACATCAAAAAGTGTTCGACACAATATATATATATATATATATATATATATATATGAACTACCAATATTTAATTTATTTGTTTGAGCATTGTTTTTAATCAATATTCGTATTTGAGTATATATCCAGTTTTTAATTAAACTGTATATATATATATATATATATATATATATATATATATATGACTCCACCGGCCTGAATATTTACGATAATTTGATTGTTTTTAGGCAGAATTCAAGCCTGCGACGCCTAAAACAATTATTTCTGATCTTTCACTTAGGAATTTTTTTTTGTTTTGGAAATAATATTATTACTAACTTTTCTTTTTGAGACAATCTGCAGACATCATCACCATTGCAAGTTATGACTATTTTTTATTATACTCCATGCTATATCAGTATGCCGGATTAAAGATAAGAAAAAATGAAAACTAAGAAAAATGCTTTTCAAACTTTTCAAAAACTTCGATTTTAAAATATAAGTCGAAATGGATAAAAAAGATGTCCGTTATTTAGATGTAAAATTTAATCTATAAACTGGTGTAATATAACAATCTGGCCCCACCCGAGGAAGTGATGCAAGCGATGGTGTTTCCCGTCGGTGGAGGGGTCGGCGAGCGGCAGGGCGGGTGTTTGTGAAATACATCCTGTCGAGGCCGGAGCGGATGTCGTTTGACCTTATTTCCGACAGCGGCGGAAATGACTACGGAGGCAAACAGAACAGGTGTCTCTGGGAATTACGTGGGCGTTGCGTGGGCGAGGCAGGACCGGAAGGAAAGTCCCGGTTCTAGAAGACTATATAAAGACCTCGACACATGGATTCGCCAGCAGAGAACGGCCAGTGGAAGCAGAGGGACACCACAGGCAAAAACTACACTCCCGTCAACCCATTCTATGTGCGCTCTCACCCTTCCGTTCTCTATTCCACACGATTCGTCGTTATTAATAAAAATATAACCTTATATTTTTATATATGCGTGTTTGTTGTTTTGTCGTCGTACGGCGATATATAACACTGGCAGTGTTCCCCCATACACTAGATCTAACCATCCTACTATCATAATCAAACACATCCCTAAGGGATTGGAACACAGATTATCAAAAATATTTATTTTCTTAAATCTGTCTTTGATTAAAGCCAAGATTATGAAAGGGCTTTAAATGAAAGTGGTCATAAAAACAAATTAGAATAAAACACTAGTTAAACAAACAAAGCAGAAGTAGATAAACAAAGAAAAACATATTTAGGATCCGCAAAAGTTATTAAAATCAGATGGAATATCTCAAATCTACATTTAATTTGAAAAATCTTAAAAATTGTACCAAACTGGCTAAACAGTTGTGGAAATTAAAAGAAAAACATGGTGAAGACCCTGATATAACATGGAATTTAATAAAAAAGAAAGCCAGATCTTATAACTGTGGTGATATCTGTAGACTGTGCGAGGAAAAAAAGTTAGCAATAATATTATTTTCAGAAAAAATATTACTAAATGAAAGATCAGAAATAATGTCCAAACGTAAAAGAAATATTTTAGGATCGTACAAACCTGAACAAAAAGGCTTAAAATCCCACTAATTTTGAAATTTCAGTTTATTTTAAACTTCTAGTCGTGCATTCTTAAAAGTCCCTGTTGTACGTTTGAAAACGTTGGAAAATCAGTTATTTCACTTTCCTTGAAGATACCGAAAGGTTGAAACCAAAGTTGCGTAAATAACTGGTTCCCCCCCCCAAAAAAAACAAATATTCAAAAGTCTTACATCATATATGTATTGAGCACTTTTTAATACAACTGTACACTGGTTTGATTTTATATATATATGGTGGCGTACATTGAGTGCTGGTCTTAATAAAAATTCTACTTAAAATAGGCTTGATTTATATTATATATAAATACATATTTGAGCTTCAATTCTCTTTTATGTAAGTTGTATTTTAAGTAAAGCAAGTTTTCTTTCTTTCTTATTCTCTTATTATTATTATTTAATAATAAGTTTTCTCTTATTTCTATTAATAATAAGTTTTCTCTTATTATTATTTAATAATAAGTTTTCTTTCTTTCTTATTCTCTTATTATTTTTTACTATATCTCCTTTTGACGATCACTTTGGAGGCTGCCCAAATACTTTACATCCGGCTTTCACATGACTTTTTCTATGACTTTTTGTCATATTTATCCGTTTTTTAAAATTTACTTATGCTTGATATTACGTGTTAATTGTCATACAATCACACTAGTTTGTCGTGCGGTTTTTTCTTTTATTCTTTATTTCTTTGTAAAGCACATTGTCCCTAAATGAGATTAAGTTTTATTAATGTGGCATGTTTATTTTTTATGCTTATGAAATCTCGTCGTTTTATTAGTCGTTTTTATTAGATAAAAGATATATCTTTTTAATTTTATATAAATATTTTTCAGATTTTCGTTGGACTTTTTTGTTGTGTGTATAAGATTTAGCTATAATCAGATAAATGTCAGTTTATTCTATGAGATAATCAGGTAAGTGAGTAATCACTGTGTAAGTTATTTGAATTTTTGTCCTTATTGAGTAACATTCCTAAGTAGGAAATATTTGCGTATGTATACGTGCCTATTATTTTTGTGCATTTGATTTCCTATTCGTTGCACAAGTATTTTTCTCTTTTGATACAGTTATTTACATGTCTATGTCAGAGGTCAAGGGAATGTTAATGCAGTCTGACAGAAACTTCATTGCTATGCTATATGTTTACAGTGTATGAGTCACATGTGGTTATGAATGGACTAACGATTTACTTTTATTCTGAAGTCATAGATCGCAGTGTATTATTTTTTTGTATGGATGCTATTTTCTTTATCTACAAAATCGTGGACTTTGACTTGCAAATTCAAATGTTGACTTTCATAAAGAGTGTAAAGTGAAATGAATGCTACAGTTTTGTTAGTTCGTTTCACGGAGATAATTTCTGATTAATCCATTAGGAATGTCATTCAGACATTTACGCATTACAAGCGATATAGTTTCTAAGGTTAGATTAAATATGCTTCAGGTTTTATCTGAGATAAAAGAAATTGGAGAAGGACGGCTGATTCGCATTGATTGTTATTTCTTTCATTTCCATGACTTCTGATAATAACCATCTTTAACTAGCTGCACATTTACACTCCTTCTACTCTATTCGAAATAATAGAATTACTTAACCGATCAACGTCACCATCAACGACATTTGGCCAAACGATAACCACAGCGCTACGCGCTGCAATCCATAAAAATGCTGTGATTTTGTGCCTCCGTTCTCGTATACAAAATGCAAAGGTATGCAATTCTAGTAAGAGATTAACACTACATTATTTCTGTACTGTAATGTTCAGTACATTCTTATAGCCATAAAATGTATGTTGTTAAGATGTGAACATGCTTTTCATGTTTCCCTTGAGCATGTTTACACAGAAAGATAGCTTGAATAAATTTTAAGTTAGAGTCATGTTTGTTTCTAAAACAGAATTTATGGAAAATAGCATAAGAGTACGAGGAGGATTTAAGGAAAATGAAAAAAAAATTGACAGTTATACAAAAATCAGAAAGACACAAGCATCCAAGATGTCGTTCTACATAAGAAGCTTGCGAATGTAAATCCTCCTTCCGTTTACTTGCTTCATTGATAGCTACAAACTTCAAAACTCTAAATGCAACTTCACTTGCCATCATTTATCTTCTTTAACCCCGTTCATATCTTATCCTTTCTTCAATTCCCCCTGTACCCAGTCTTTTCTCACACTGTAACCGCTTGCGTACTAGTGGTTATTCCGCCTTGCCTAGTGTGAAATAAAAAATAAATGACGCATCTACCATGACATTTTCAGATATATTCAATGAAATTAATTTACTCGCACTATTGTTTAAAAATCAAAGTTAATTGCAAATACTTTTATTCCGAATAAGATTTTTAATGATAGACTTAGATGAAATAGTCCCAATTAATAAAATTTGTCCCGAGTATTTAATTAATACTAATTCTACTACGTTTATGGCAAATTCTGGGAGTAGATAACTCTCAGAAATCCAGGTGCATTTCTTAGCAAATTCGGAATTCATTGAGCAATCAACCAATGCTACTCAAGTTAAGCTCTTCTTCACACACTGGATCAGATCTAAGTGAAGTAATGGTATCACTAACCGTTTCATTTTTAGGAAATATTTGGCATTCATTCTGCTAAAGAATTACTATGATAGATCCAATAAAAACAAAGAAAATGAATTATATACTAGTCGAAATAATAATAATCTTGTAAGCGCCAATGACTCTCCACCCCCAGACTGGGGCCTGCGTATAAAAAGTAAAATTCTTCCTCAAAAAAGTTCGTGAAAAAGAACATGGCCAGATTAGCACACCAAAACACCACATGCAGCCATCTGTAATCGGGGGCGGTAAATAGAGAATCAACCAATACGATCTTTACCCTTAATGCTAATTTTTCTTTTTTTTTAATTAATGAATTCCTTAGTGACTCTTCCGTTAACCTGTAGTGCGGGCAGGGTGGATGATCTTCACTATCATTCTTTTTCACCGCACTCTATAATCCTCGGATCAAAAATACCAAATATAGAGAACTGTGGTAGGAACAGGAATAAGACCCTATCTCAAGTCGAACATGCTTGCCAATGTCTGCAGGGACATCTTTCAAAATAATTAAATTCTCAAATGCAGAAATATATAAGATAAAATTAAATATGAAACAGAATACATAAACCTATAACTCGAACTATAAAGAAGTGAGAGTGCTCGTAAATAATAGGACAGAGGATGAGATAAAACCTAAAATAAATGAGATGCAAAATAATAATCTCTCAGGAAATAAAACTGTAGAATCTTCCTAGGACAGAAACAACTGAGTTTATTCAGATTATGTCACCAAAGAAGAATCAAACGACATTAGGGTAAAATTCCTTGAAAGCCAATTAGTCAGTTAATTACCGTACGTAATACACGCTTGGGCGATCATGTTTCGAAAGAAACATGACTGACTAAGTCAAAGATTTTCCCGCAGTAGATTGCCATTACTTTCGGCGGTAGACTGGTTATTAACCAAGGCTATAGAACCAAATCTGTCCTGCTACTCAACCCATAGCTAGAAGGAGATATCTCAAGAAATCTTAATGTTTCAACCCGCAAAGGCAGCGATATCAACCGGAGGTATGGAATGATTATAGTAAATGAAATTCTACTGAATAGAAATAGTTAAACAGGAACTTCATGAAAGGCACATAGAACAAAACGATATGAAAAGTGTTGTGAGTTTTATTGACAAAAGAAAATATTCTAAACTGGCCTTAAGAAATTTTGCAGGGAAATTGTAAAAGCAGTATTGAAAGTCAAAAAGTACAAATATTTTTGGAGAATATTTGGATCAGCCAGAAAAATATAATCCCAGTACTGAATGGATCTAACAAAAAGAAGAACGAATGATCAATAAACCTCTACAATAATGGGAAAATATAATTAAGAATAATGTTAGGCAATCTCCAACGTAACCCCAAAATATAAATCCCCAGGAAATCCTAAGGTAAGTTTTGGTTCTATCATCTATCATCAATTCGTAAAATATTTGCACAAACTTTATCAATGTTAGTTAATCATCTCGATGTAGAGCCATAATGGATCACTGAAAGTATTATATATGTCTTACCAAAAACAGGTGAAACAGATGAACCCCCACAAAAAAAGAGGAAAAAATATAGGCTAATAAGTTTGTCGGACACATAAAATTTGGTCACGTTTATTCTGTCGAACTGTACATACGTTTTTTTCCCGCTGAAAACAACACTTGGAAATGAAAAGATGTCAAAGCGCTTCTTATTGTTGAAAAGATCAACTTTTAATAAGTAAATGTAATTTTGCGATTTTGCCAATCTCATCTTCAATGTAGTCTGCATCAGTGTCACTTGTGTTTGTGAGGCATCTTTGTAATTGTTTGGTTGGTCTGTGTTCTTGTCGTTGTTTGGACCTTTTAAATTACTCCTTGCCGCCTTCTTACGGACATCTGCATAGAGGGACCTATGTTTAGTCTTTGCCTTCTTTGGCAATGTTGAGAGGGCAGTTTCTTCTGTGGCTCTTACAAGGTTGTTTCGTCATTTTTCAGTGTAATTATCTTATTATCTACTACCAATTATTCTGCCAAAGTCTGTCTGGTGATCCTTTGGACTATTCCACCTGTTTCATGGGGTTTGAGACTGGTAGCTTAAAGGATCTGAGACTGAGAACAGTGTGCATAGAGACACTACGATCAGAGCAGAGGTGTATGTTTGTGCATTATGGACACTGTCTTTCTATTTATTTTTTTACAAAGATATAATCAATTTGAGAACGAGATCTAGATGGGCCTGGAATGTTCAGAGATGATTTCGATATTTCATGAACCTCGTATTTGAAATTTAGAGTTCAAACTCTTGAATCAGCTTTATTCCATTCCGGTTTGTCTCCTTGCTGTAGGTGAATGAAGAATCATCCTTCCTTATTTGGCCAGTGAAATTGTCAGCTAAGACCAGAAAGTAGTAGAAAGGGACACTTTTAGTTACACCTTTCAGATCAGAGTAGAGAACATCAACAAGCTCCTCATCACTTGTTCGTCAGTTTAAGTTACTGTAGACCATCCGTCTTTTGCACTTCATGAACTTCTCTGCTGTCCCTGTATCTACCTCTTCACAGATTCTCGGTTCTAAAGAATTTAGCGAAAGCTGATAATACATTTCATGAGAAGCAAGGTTGGAATTCGGAACCGAACAAGCAGGTGCTATAAATAGTGCTGTGAATGGATGTCATGGACTTCTTTCGATGGCTGGTACAAACGTGGACCGTCGTCCCTACATACGAGACATCATCTCAAGATTGCCACCAAGTCTCAAAACCCTTTTTCAGCCATAAGGTAAATTTATTCAAGACACTTACCTGATATTTTTTAAAATTTCCACGGGTGAAAAGAGTGGATCATCTGCACGTACGCAGTTCAGAAGTGGGCAGAGTATTAGTTCAACTAGAACTGTCTTAGAAAACTATAAAAATATTTCTTCAAATATATCTGTAAACTTAAGAATACTGGATGATGATCTATGTTTAAGAACATGATAGAAATAAGATAAAATATTCAGTAATAAAGAAAGTGAACAATTTTAAAGGGGAATTTAAGTTGGTGAAGAAGTTAAAATAAGTCATAATATACCTTGTGCAGCGATAAAGAATCTGAAAAAAAAAGCAAATGCAATGCATCAAAAGCAGAAATGATGATATGTTAATCCTCTTTATGATCCATACTATATAGACAAACCCCTTGCCCATCAGTGGGTACATAAAGCAGAGTTAAATGCTAAAACCGAAGCTTTTATTGCTGCTGAGCAGGATCAATGCTTGCTAACTAGATATTACCAAAAACACATACCGAAAAATTGTGTTAACCCCAAAAACCAGATTCTGTGACAAATCCCCAGAAACAATCAACCCTGTTGTATCAGATTGCGCGACGTTAGTACCCACTCAATATAAAATCCGGTATGGCAGTATAGATCAATATCTGCACTGGAAAATAAGCAACTTTTAAGAGAAGGAAACTGCAAGAATCTGGTAAAAACATAACCCAGATCTGGTTGCAGAGACAGGACCTGTAAAAATTTCATGGAACTTTACAATGTACACAGAGAGAACAATCAAAGGTAATCGTCCAGACATCCTGATCAAAGACAGCAAAACAAGAATGTGCTTTGTTATTGACACTGAAGTCCCTGCTGATTGTAACGTATCTTCAAATGATATCAAAATACAAGGATCTTGAAGTGAAAACCGAAAAATATGGTATGTGAGAATATCAATAATCCCAGATGTAGTTGATTGGAAAAGGTTCTGCTCGACTCACTGATGAAATTCCTCGAAATCTATGTTTTAAAGAAATACAAAAAATTGTACACAAAAGTACAGTTCACACATTACGAAGAGCTTTATCTATGTAAAAAGTGTTTCTTTGACAGAAAATGACTTAGGTCTCTTATTGGGACTTAGAAGGAAATGTGTATAAAACAGAAATCCAAAAGGAAATAATAATAATAATAATAATAATAATAATAATAGTACTGGATGAACTGATTATTATTAATAATAATAATATATAATAATAATAGTACTAGACGAACTGAGTAGAGGAATAAATGTAAGAACTAGGAAAAGCAGAAAAGCCGAAAGAAAATATAACATTAGAAATGAAAATGAAGTCTTATCAAATAAAGAAATAATAAAGCAAAAAATCCAGCTGAAGGCTCAAAGAATAAGACGCTGTGAGAAAAGAGCAAGATTTTACAGAAAAAACAAGATTTTTCAAACTGATACACAGAGATTTTACAGGAAAATAGGTAAAAAAAGAATTGAAGTGACAGTCCCCCCCCCCCAGAATGGAAGAAGTCACACAGTTCTGGGAAAAGATATGGGCTTGCCCTAAAGAACACAGCAAGGAAGTACATTGGATTGCGCAAGAGATAGAACGAATGAAAAATAAACCAGAACAGACATGGTCTGGAATTACAGAAGATGATGTTAAATTTGCACTAAAAAAAGCACACAATTAGAAATTCCCAGGTATAGATAAAATTCCTAACTTTTGGCTATATTATTTAAATACAGCACATAAAAAACTAGTCAAAGAACTTCAAGAAATGGTTGACGATCCCATTAAAATTCCTGCATGGATGACCAAAGGAATTACATTTCTTCTACCCAAGAATGGTGACACAAACAACCCGAAAAACTACAGACCAATTACATGTCTTCCGACAACATATAAACTATTAACATCTATTTTAACAAAACAGACATATTTATTCTTAGAATACCGCTTAAACAAAAAGGGTGCAAACGTGGCTGTTATGGATGTAAAGACCAATTGCTAATTAACAAAATGATCCTGGAAAACTACTACAGTACAAAGAAAAATCTTAGTACTGCCTGGATAGATTATCGAAAGGTATTCGACAGTGTGCCACATTCCTGAATTTTAAAGACTTTAAATATATACAAGATATCGCCCGTCATCATCAATTTCATCAAACAGTGCATGTCTATATGGAAAACAACCCTTTACCTCAATCATATAAATGGAACCTATAAGTCTGATGAAATAAACATCAAAAGAGGTATATTTCAAGGTGATTCTTTATCTCCCTTACTATTCTGCATATCATTAATAGCACTAACCAATCAACTTAATAAGACAGAATGTGGTTATAAAATAGGCCAAAAGAAAATAAGCCATCTATTTTACATGGATGACTTAAAGTTATATGCTAAGAATGATAATGAGCTGGAAGGTCTTCTGCAAACTGTAAAATGCTTCAGCGAAGACATTGGAATGAAATTCAATTTGAATAAATGTGCTAAAGCTACAGTTTTACGTGGATCAATACAAGAAACATCCTCAATTAGCTTAGGCTCTGCTGTAACAATAAAAGAATTGAAACCAGAAGAAGCTTATAAATACCTAGGTGTAAATGAGAGCGAAAACATTCACCATAAAAAAATGAAAGAAATAGTGCGTAAAGAGTACTATAGAAGGCTACGAATGATATTAAGAACTGAATTAAATTCACAGAACAGAGTTATGGCCATTAATAGCCTTGCAATCCCAGTTGTCCAATATATCTTTAACATCTTAAACTGGACTCTAAACGACATCAGGCGAATGGATGCTAAAACAAGAAAGCTTCTTTCTAAGCAAAAGATGCACCATCCAAAGGCTGATGTAGACCGTCTATACATACCCCGTAAAGAAGGTGGAAGGGGTCTTATTCAGCTGGAATTGTCATACAAGACAACAACTATTGGCTTACTAACATACATAGAAACAACAAAGGATTGGATGATACAATTAGTAAGGCAACATGAAGAAAGAAAGAAAAAATATTCAATAATAAAAGAAGGCAGTAAATACAAACAAGATTTACAGTTAGAAGATTCTGTAGAAAAGCAAAACAGAAGCCAAGAACCAACTATTGCGGCAAAAAATATAAAAATGAAAGCCAAAGATAAAGCTCTTGAACAGATGAAACAGCGCTGGCAAGACAAACCTCTGCATGGCCAATATCCAGAACGTGCCAATAAATCCAATGTTGACAAAGTTAATACTCATCGATGGTTACGTGCGTCTGGATTAAAGTCTGAAACTGAAGGCTTTATTCATGCAGCACAAGACCAAAATCTTTTCACTAGAAACTTTCAGGCAAATATTATGCATAATAATATGGATCCAAAATGCAGGTTTTGTGATAAACACCAAGAAACAATAGACCACCTAATCTCAGGCTGTTCTGTGCTTGCCCCAAATGAATATTAAAATCGCCACGATAGTGTTGGGCAATATTTACATTGGGCAATGTGCAAACATTATGGAAAAGCTGTAAACAAACACTGGTATGAACATCACCCAGCACCGGTTACAGAAATAGAAGATGTGACCATTCTATGGGATTACACCATCTACACAGACAGAAAAATTGAAGCAAACAGGCCAGACATTATTGTTAAAAACCAGAAGGAGAAAACTTGTCTATTAATTGATATGGCTTGTCCAGCGGATTGTAACATAGCAATCAAGGAATTTGAAAAACTGTCAAAATATAAAGACCTGGAAATTGAAATAGAAAAAATGTGGAAATTGAAAACAAGAGTTGTGCCAGTGATAGTAGGTGCACTTGGAATGATAAAAAATGGAACAAAACAACACATTGAAAGAATCCCTGGAAACCCCAGCTTAACAGATATACAAAAAATTGTCTTATTAAGTACAGCCCACACACTAAGGAAAATTTTATCTATGTAATGATAGGGATGATAGGGAAAATAGAAAAACATGAAATGGAGCCATAACAACACGCCACTACCTGATCTCCCCGCAGATTTGGTTGGTAGTGAGACCAAAGCAGAAATCGAAATATGATGAAAAATGACAATAATAATAATAATAATAATAATAATAATAATAATAATAATAATAATAATAATTATTATTATTATTATTATTATTATTATTATTATTATTATTATTATGTCATTTTTTCATCATAATTTTAATTTTTAAGTACTAAAATAAAAGAAATCTATGTTAATTTCTATAGTAATATTAGTTCATTTACATTTATTGTGTTTTCGTTTTATCTATATAAATAAAAATGTACTTGTCCGTTTGTTACTATCCGCAAATCTAGAAAACGGCTGCACCTATTGTTTTGAAATTTTACTATAGCATTTTAATCGAATACGAGCGTGTTTTTATAAATCTTATATTAAAAAATATATATTTTGCAAAGTAGATTAGAGCCAATGACAGCCGAACCAAAAACTTTCATTTTCAATGTGAACGTCTTCACAGAAAACTTTATTATTTCAGAGAAAACAGAAAAATTCCAAATATTTTTATTATTTCTATTTTGGCAAGCGTAAACAACAGAATCCCTTCTCTTTTTTTAAAAAACATGTTTTCTATTCACTTTTTTTCAACGAATTATTATTGATATCCCATTTATTTCGTTGGTTTAGTATTTTTTATTTTTTTAACTTAAACCATTTTTATTTTCGGGCCTAAATGACAGACTCTCTTTAAAAAGTTTTCTTTTTTTCAACGAATTATTATCGATAAGACACCAAACTTTCATGTAAAAAAAAAATTCAAAAAAATTAATTTAACATTTTTCTGGGGTGCTCACTTCGTCATACACGTTCATAGTAAAATTAATCCCCTATTTCTTTTGCTTTTGTTTTTGGTAAATATCAAGGGTTACTTCCCCTTTTTTGTTGTTTTGGCTTTTTTCAGAGATAAGCGGAAAAATACAGACTTCCTTTGGTCCTTCCTATATAGTCAAAAATGAAGAGAGAGGGAATTAAAATTTTGAAATGGTGATTTTGGCTAATTTGTTTTTCAGATTCCTAATCTCAGTGCAAAAGTTCTACTTCAATTCATAGCGATAATGCCTCACAGAAGGTCAAACTTAGGTCGTCGTACTCGCAAATCGGAAGAAGTGCGACGAGTTGTTGCAAATCAAAGTGAGGAAAAACAGGCATCAGCGAACGCTCGAATAAGGCAAAGAATGGTTTAGATACGTGCCGAGGAAGCAGCAGAGTGACGTGCAGCCAGACTTGAGGATGCACGATTGCGAGCACGACAGTTGCGTTCTGCAGCTTCAGATCTGCTTCGTTCTCAACAGAATGAACGCAGCAGGCTGAAAGACGTCATCGAGAAACAGCAGTTCAACGTCAAACACGACTCTCTGCAAGCCAGATAATCTCTATATCTGCACAGACAATGGGACAACTAAAAATATTGTGTACCCACAAGTATTGCACTTTCTCTTTTTTTCCATTTAATCAAACTGAGCCACAGCAACACGTGGGCGGGTATAGCTAGTTTTTAAATAAAACTGGTGTTTATGTCGGGATTTTCTGATAGTAAATAAATTATGCACTCTATTTTCACGTTATTAAGAAACATTTCTTCTGTGTTTATGTCTTTTGCTTGTTTTGTTGTAACTGTATTCATATGAACGCCCGTGCATTAGTTTACAAAACAACACTCGAAAAATCTACCATTATTTATAACCTTATGAAGAAGGATTTTTTTAAAATAAAAGTATCGGTCAAATTTTGACGATCGCAAAATAAGCAAACTTACTTCATAAACAAAGTATTTTTCTATGAGTTAAATTGATTTGCTGCTGCGCAAATAATATTCTGACTTTTAATTAATGATGAGAACAGTTAACAATATTCCTATGATCACAAATTATTTTCAGTTATTATTTCCAATTTCAAGAGTGGGAAAAATATTCGCATGGGATTTTGAAATTTAGAAAACATATTTACGTAAATAATAGACAATTTTCTCAATATAAAAAAATCAAAACATCATTTGACTTAAATGCTTGTTTATTTTAACATATGTGTTACTTTTAAATTCGACTAATGCCAGGAGCGTGGGGCACACTGAATTGAATTCAGGTCAGTAGACTAGGGAAAAAGGAATGAATATTAGATGAATTCCACATGATAAAAAGGAAATAACAAACAATGCCAAAGTTTGGTACAGTGTTATGGGACCTACTCGTTGTACCATAATGAACTCTTCTCATGACTATAAATATCGGAAGACTGTCTTATGTGGACGTTCGGCAATTGATGATTGACAGAGGAATTGAGTTGGTCGCTACTTGGCAGTCAGCCTGACGTGTAATACTTTTACTTGTTTTTCGTAAATATATCTTTGTTATACTAATAACCGATGGTGACGAAGATAGATACTCAACAGACTTCACGCGGAAAACCAGAAAGAAAAAAATTATCCAGTGTCTAGAACACTGGCGACGAAGAAACAAATTCCACGCGGGAAATCAGAAAGAAAGGCAAAATTTTTTTCAGCCAGTGTCCATAAAAAAAACAAAAACTGCTAGAATTACAGTATTTTTTGCTGTAATTGTAGTTTTTTTTTTTTTCATTTTTTCGTTGTTGTCCAAAGTGGTATTTAACCAGTTCTAACATAGTAGCTTTAATTTCTTCCACGTTTAACTTTCAAATTACGCTTCTCGCGTACTTTTAGTTGTACAAAGTTTTATGTCGCTCGGAGGAAAAGCGAAGAGAAAAAAAAACTAACGAAAAACGACAAAAAAAAACAACAACAAAAACGAAGAGCGACAACTGAATTGAAGAAAAACAACTAGAACTACAGCAAAAAAAAAAAAGAAAAAAAGAAGATTAACATCGGAAATTACTGCTACGAATAGTGTCGAATAAGGGTCAAAATATCGAGAGCGAAACTACTTTTTTACAAAACGCTATTTGGAGTGCAATTGACAATTTCACTTCTGCTCCAGACGAAGATAAAACCTTCGCTTCAGATTTCAGAAGGTATGAGGATTTATACGAAATAGATTGTGGAAAATGGTCAGATGCCAAAAACTTCGCCTATTGCTCTGGAAATTAGTGACTACCGAACATAATAAATTCGTGAGCTATATCTTAAAACGAAAAACTAGCGATTTGAATATCGCTGACGCTGTAAATCTCCTAACAGAATTATTTAGCCGGAGGACTTCGTTATTCCAGAAAAGGTGGAAGAGCTTGAATGTAATAAAAAAAGACAGAGAAGATTACTCGACATTCGCATCTGAATAAACATAGTAATGATTTTAAGTTGGCTAAACTTAGCGCAGACAATTTAAAATGCCTAATATTTGTGCAAGGACTTGTATCAACTAAAGATGCAGAAATTAGACGTAGATTCCTAACCAGGTTAGAAAGTGAGCCAAATTTGACTTTACAAAATATAGCCAAGAACTGCCAAAAATATATAAGCATTAAAAATGATTCTAGAAATATTGAAGAGCCAGGTGTCGGGCATATAATGAAAATACATCGAAATTCCACTTCAGAAACAAGTCAAACCAAAAAGGAAAATTATTTTCACTCTCTTTAAAAAAGAAATCAACCACTTGATAAGCAGAAAAAGTTTCCGCCTAGTCCAGGATTCATTACTGAGGCAATTATCTTAACAATATGAGATATACACATGGGGCAGTGTTGACAGTAGATCCAGAAAGGAAACTACAAGAACTTTTTCCGATTGTAAAGGAAGGTAAGCAGGAAGGATTAAACATCAATTGTAATGTATGCTTTTCAGCCAAAGCAACAGCCCAAGGTACGAACTAGAAATGTGAGACACAAAAGTCAAGCATGTACAAAGGTTTAAATATCCTCAAATTGTATTTAGATTATTCAGACTATTGTCCTCATCTTTGTTGCCATTTGTAAGACGTTTCGGCCGTTGTACGCTCCGGTCTATTTCAGGTGCTAGGAATTTCGAACTGAATCTTTTATTACAATCACTTGGGTATATGGTCTACTTTCCTTAAGTAGAGCCTCTTCTGGTAGTTATGAGTTATCTCCCTCTAATCCTGTAAGTTATTTGTTCGCCATGGCTTTGGGTCAAGTCACAGGAACTAACCAACGTCTATATCTACTGGGCCATGTGTTTTTAAGGACAAGAATAACTGAATTTTTGGGACTCATAAACCTAATGTTTAGTAACCCTTTTTTTAATCAGAGTTCATATTGAAAGTTTTTGATGTTAATGGTTTTCTCTAGTATTTTTTTTATCAGAGCTCATATTGCAATTTTGACAAGAATGATTTTTTTTCTGGCACTCCATATTGTATTTATCGCTTTGCTTGGTCGGCTTAGATTTTTGTAGCCTAGCATCTGTGCTGATTCCTTAAGTTTCCTTTATATTATTTCAACTTCATCCCATAGTCGGCGGGATGAAGTCCCTTCATATTTTAAGGTCCCTCCATATTTTAAGGTAAGGCTACAATAACATCGCCAGGTCGTAACAAAAGGGAAGGGAGAAAGGGGATAACGGCCCTCTATGGGATGAATTTGAAATAATAGAGAATGCTACTGGAAACTACGTAAAGTTAAGGAATCAGCACATATGCTAGACTACAAAATTTTCAAATCTGACTAAGCATAAAGAGAAATACAATAACAATTACGAGAGCGTAAGAGAATTATCTCGCTCGCTTTTCTTCAAAGAACTTAATAACTTGAAACAAACGCTTGTGAATAACGGCTTCCCTAATTTTTCTACTAATTACCATATTATACTTTTTTACTTCAATAACCACTAGCAAAAACAAACACACGGAAAGAAAAACAATAACATTAAGATTTTCTACAAAAACGAAATTAATAGCAATTATAAACAGGAAGAATCTTCATCTCGAAACATAATCCGAAAATACGCAACTTCCGTTGACTAAATTAAATAAATAAATTATCTATTACACAAAATTTAAAACTGTTAACCTCATCATCAAAAATAACAATACACCTGCAAGATCTAAACTACAAAGAATCAATATTATTTACATGTCCTTTGAAGAACTGTGTTCTTGATCAATCCGAATTCGTAAATAATTACATAGAGCACATTATTGCTCGGTTGATGGGAAGGCTCACGTTGTATCTCTCAGACCATAGTTCAATATTATTATCGCACAAGAAAACTTATCAAACACCTTCCGTAATATACTTGTTGTTAATACATAATCACATCATTCACTTTTTAAAAGAGGCTAAAATAATGGAAGCATTTTTAATAAAAAAGAAAATTCAACGCTTAATAATATCAACAATGTACGCGGCAACAGTGTGCTTACCGTGTGCGGAATATAAAACACATATGACTATACACACATACATAAACACTGTACACATTTAGTCACAAGTAAAACAAAATTAATTCTCGATAATGACTAAAAGTATAGCCTAAAGCGCACGGAAAAACAAAGGATTTAGGCAATTTTTATGCAATTTATTTTCTGAAAAGAAAAAACAAGTTAAGATCACATGAAAAATTATGTAAAAATTTAACGATTTATGTCATTTTTAATGAAACCTGCATAAAACAGTGATTAGTGCCTAAATACACACTATATATAAACATATATATATATATATATATATATATATATATATATATATATATATAAGTGGACACTAAAGATAACAAAATACGGAGGCGACAGTCTGTTTCATGCAAAAAGCAAACGTCAGTCTATATATATATATGTACGCTGACATTAAATTTGAATCCAGAAGAAATAGAACCACTTAATTGTTTTACCAAGATCAAATTAAATCTATAGACTTGTAACGACAAAATTTCAATATATCCTGCCTTTTTTTTATATAATCGTTTCTCCACAAGCAAGGCAATACCGCTACTGGTGAGTAAGTAGTTACAGTGGGATAAAAGAAAAAAAAAGGAATAGGGAACAAGTTACCGGGCATGTAGAATAAAGGATAAGAGAAAGTTGGGAATCAAGAAGATAGATGGCAACTGACGTTGCATTTAAGCTTTTGGAAGCAAGTAAATGGAAGGTAGTTTAAAATGCGGGAAATGTGAGAGAAATAACTGATAGAATAGAAGTAGAGGTTAGATTTGACTATTTTGATGGTAAAAGAGTGAAACCTAGTTGCCAGTCTTGTAGCATGTAGTCAAAGAACTAAGGAAAAAAGTTAATCGAAGCAGAAGTCGTGATAATATTTGTAGAAAAAACAGCAGGAAGCTATATCTTGTCGCTGAGAAAGTGACTGAAGTCGAACTGCCAAATCGGGATCGATTACATTGCAGATCCTCCTTTGGACTTTATCGAGAACCCCGAGAAGAATAGCAGTATCACCCGACTAGATATGGCAACAGTATTCAATACACGGACGAATGGCAGATTTATAAATGTGCAAGATGATTCGAGTAAAAAAACTTCCTGGTCCGACACAGTGACCCAACATTATTAGCAGTAGATTTAGCGATTGATTTAATGTTGTTGTTCCATTTAAGTTTGGATGATAGTATGAGGCCAAGGACATGCAGTGAGTTGTAGCGTTGTTCATAAATATGGAAGGTTGGAAAATTTCTCTATAGTGGTCAAGGAAGAGCAGCTTAGTTTTGGAAGCCCTAGAATTTACAAGCCATTTCTTACTCCAATCCATCATTGATTGAAGGTCCTTTACAAGAATAGCAGCAAGGTTTGAAAACATTAAAATGGCATTAATTATTTTTTTATAAACTCTCGTATCTCAACAGGTGTTTACTCGTGCAACCAGAATGGCAACTGGATCCCACCCATTCACAGTTAGGTTAGCCAAATGCAGACAACAATTCTACTCCTTCAGCTTCTTCTTTCGCACTTCCCGCCTGTGGAACTCGCTCCCATATTCTTGCTTTCCTGACGGCTACAATCTCCAGAAATTTAAATGCAATGTCAATACCCATCTCCTAGCCACTTGACTCTAGCCCTTCCCCCACCCCGTATATCCTTCCCTTTCTTCCCCCCCCCTTGCAACTGTTATCACACATGCATTTTCATCTTTCTATTACTTCTTCCTAATTAGTTTGTAATCCTATTCTCCCTCCTCTAATTAATTTTCTTTCAGTTATGTACCCCCCCGCACATCAGTGGCATTTACGCCTTGCCTGGGGTGAAATGATTAAAAAAAAAAAATACGCACTCCTCCGCGCGCACACCGAAATTGTAAACTTATGTGAATTTGTGAGTCAATGTTTTCTTAGTGATTGAAAAAAAAAAACATAAACAAAAACAAAAAAACGATATATTTGTCGCTGGTCAGTTTTTTTACTATTATGACTTCCTCTTGCCAAAGAAGAGCCATTCTTGATACAACGCTTAGTCTTTCCTCGTTTTCCTTTATCTTTCTGAAATCATCTCTCTCTCTCTCTCTCTCTCTTGTTCATTCTTTTTTCATCTCTTCTTCATCTCTAAGTGATACTTTATTTTTCATAACTGTCTTCAAAGCCGTTCTCAGTCCGTTCTTCCATCACACAAAAGTTTTGCAATTTTCTAATTAACAAAACCAAATCAACCTCATTTTTAATTCGTAGATTGTCTGCACGAGAATTTCTTACGTTTGGCTTCACTTATTACGCGTACAACGCCGTAAATCTTAGTTACTGCCACTGGCGCATCTCATAAATTTACACCTACTCTTCATTTCTCTCTGACAGCTCTTTAAAAATGTTCATCCTGCCTTTTCTGCGACCTCTATCCCCATTATCCCTCTACGGAAGAATAATATCTCTCTTTCTCTCTCTCTCTCTCTCTCTTTCTCTTCTCTTTTGCATGTTGACAATTCACAAGGTTTCACTTTTCTTCTTTCTGCATGTCGCTTGGATCCCAAGGGCGCATGACTAGGCGCATGCACATGTGTGAATGTGTAAGTTTGCTTCGACGCATGTATTTTCATGTTTTAGAAAATCATAAGGCTTTAGTGTAATTAAATGAGAATAGGCGAGAAATGTAGAAAGAAAATCTGAAAGAAAAATGTCTGTGAACGAGACAAGCAAAAATGAAGAGAGATAAAAATGCAAAGAAGTAAGTTGGAAAAACTTAAAAATTGTCTTTCTATCCCTCTGCATTATTGTTTGTGTTGTTCATATTATTTTTATATTTTGTTGCTGTTGTTGTTCTTTTCTTTTTATTATTATTATCATTATCATTATCATATATTTATCATTATTTTTATACTGATAACATTAATGACATCATATTAATTACTTGAGAATCTATAATTATTCTTGCTCGGTCTTTTATTCGTTGCTGGTAAGTAAGTTCCGAGTTCATTTTATTTTACCTTATCTAGTAGAGTGAAAGTGAATGAAAACAAGAGGTTTATGAACAAAGAAAAAATCGGAACAAGGGAAAAGGAACAAATGAAGAGAAAAAAGGAATGAAAGAAGGAAAATAAAAGGAGAAATTGTAAAGGTAGGGATAAAAATATGATAAAAAAACAAGTTTATTAATATAAGAATAAAGAAAAAGAGATTGGAAAGAAAGAAAGAAAGAAAGAAAGAAAGAAAGAAAGAAAGATGGAATTTAAAATAAATAATTTTCGCAAGTCTAATAAGGGCAAAAATAAAATGAAAAAAGAAATTTAAATAATGCAAAGAAAATAAAATGAAGGAAAATTGCAAAAAAATAACGAAAACAATCATAAAAGGAGAAAAATAGAAAAGAACCACTGTGGGGATTGGGGAAAATGAAGAATTAAAGAATGATTGTGCGACATGACAAACAATCTTTGGCATCTGCAAAGCAAGTCGCAAAGAATTGACTGTCTGCGGAAACGCCCGATACGCTGATTGTGCAGAAAGAAAAAAAAAGAGGAAAAACATCAAAACAAAAAACCAAAAACGACAGAAAGCTTAAGTGTCGCACAGACAAGACCTGGGATGACCAGACATTCCCTCTGCTCAAGACCCTTATTTAAGTACCACCTTGCCACTGTGATATCACCCTCATCCACCCTGTAACCTCAATTGACATCTTCAACACCATATCGACTAGCGACCGCGCCACCTTCACTCTCATCAACCTAATCACACTCGTTATCATTTCCATTGCTTGATTACGTTTGTCAGCAATGTGAAGACCATTAGAGACATAACCACGACCGCTTCATCAGATATTGTCTCCATTTTGTCTCTTGGGTGGTTTGGAAAGCAACGAGTCCAGGCACTACTATGGCGCAGATGGTCCTCTTGACTCGTTTTCATAAGTACGGTAGCCATGTCTAAATATCTTTCTTTCTTTCTTTCTTTCTTTCTTTATTTATTTATTTATTTATTTATTTTCCCCTTTCTTTTCTTCTAATCCTTAATTTTTTTCTTTACTTTAACATTCGTTCTTCAACATTTTTATCGTTTTCATCTTTATTCCTATTTATTTTTCTCATGTATATCTCGCTCTTAATTCACTCTCGCATTTTTTACTTTGTTTTTTTCTTTACTTCTTCCTTCCTTTCTTCACATATTTAACCTTTCAAATTTTTCGGCTTTTGAATTTTTCAAATTTCTTCTTTCTTATTTCATTACCTAATTTCTTTAAGTTTACTTTCTCCAAATTATTTAACATTTAAAACATTTTAAGATTTATTTTTTTTTATTTAAATATCTTTCCTTCTGTTCCTTCCACTTCTCGTTTTTATTTAATTGTATTTCTTCTTTCCTCCTTCGCTTTCTCCTTCGCTATCTCTCCAATATCTTCCAGCAGAAAAATAAGAAAAAATATAAATTTTGAAGAAAGATAAGAAGAATAGAGTATTATCTTAATTAATTACTAGACCATAACTTTTGAAATTTGTGTGTAAATTGAGCAAACGAATAACTCTCACATACCAAAGTATCATCAAATTTTACGGATCATATTTGAAATTTTCTGATGAAAGGAATTAATAAACCATCCAGCATGAAATGTAGTTACCGAGAAAGCTTTCACCGTAATACCTAATTTGTTTATTCAGCTTTAAGTAGCTTGGTACAAGGTTAAAAGCATAGAGCACCCAGTGAGGATCGACTACTAATGATCAACCAGACAATTTCCTTAAGCAGTGGCGTCCATTCTAATATCGTTGTGAATAAAGTATTTTCCTCAGATATATTGAGATAATTAGTAGACATAAATCTTGAATATGTAAATGTGTTCTAGAATTCTTCTTTCAACGAACTGGAATCAGCAGCACCTCTCACAAGAGAGACAACCGGAAGAGAAAATCTATTTTGACCAAATCTCTTTTTCTCTGGATACGTTTTGTTAGGTGATATTCTTCAATTTATTTATTTTAGAGGAACAAAAAGAAGAATGAAAGAGAAAACGTGCGCAAATTCAAAACTGGAAACAAACACACCTGAGAAAAGTCGGAGTATGTGTCGGCAACAAAAGAATGTGTGAACTGCAAAAGAAAGTGAAAGAAAAATTGCTTCCAAATATAATGAAAACACGTACTCTTTGCTGAGAAATAAAGAGAAAGAGAGAAACAGACAGAAAGACAGACAAACAGATATATCTACACTTATTTATAAATGGAACTTTGTCTGTGTGTGTATGTGTGTGTGTGTCTGTGTGTGTGTCCGTTACCTATAGACTCCGAAACTGTTGAACCGATTTTCTTGAACATTTACACAGTTGTACTATAAGCATCTGCGAGTGTTCTTAGCTAGGTTTTGTGTCGAGGTACCCCCTATAAATATCGAAAATCGATAATCGAAAAAATCGGGTTATAGAAGGAATGGTCCGATTTTAATCAAATTTGATGCACTCATAGACAAAGACATAAGAAACGATATTCAGAAGTTTCAAGGTTGCAGTTCTTACAATAGTGCAGAAAATCGATAACATATATATAAAAGGCAAGAAGTTTGTGTGTGTGCCTGTTTATCTGCCTGTATGTCTGTATTTTTTCAGCCCTTTTATTTTAGTTTTTGCTTCGGGTTTGGCTCTAAGTAGGTATAATTATAGTTCTTAGTCTCAGCCATGATACCATTAACTAAGAGGACTCATTTAACTTTCAAAATTCAGTTTACGACGAAAAAAACTTATTTGATGTCGATACAAGGAAATCAAAATTTGACTTACATCCATTCATTTTCTTTCAGTCTACGGTTTCGCTTTAACTGGAAACAACTATTGGATTTTAGTCTTTCGTGCCAACGTCCAAAGAGTCCGAGCTCCAGGACCATGAATTAAAGCTTTGATTACACCCGAACAACGTTGGTCTATACTGCTAGTATATATATATATATATATATATATATATATATATATATATATATATATGATCGAGTTGAATACGTAGAATGGAATCCAACAAAATGATAGACTAAAGTAAAGAACAAAGTAGGAAACGTGTTAGGTTTAACAGGTTTCACTTTTATTAAAGTTTATTCAGAGATCGGGTTAAAGAAGAAAAACCTTTTAGAGATACAATTAAAAATGAAAATGAATCGTATATGCGCTATTTACAAAAATTACACAAGAATATCTTGAAATACTAAGGAATAACTTTATTCACTAAAATCAACATTGTCTTCAATTACAGCCTCCAGACGATTCAGAATCTCCTGCATCTCATCTAGAAATATCTTTGTTTAAGTTGTTGAATTCTCTATAATCCTTGCATCTTTCGTGTTGCTTGTGCGGCATGGAGCAGAGTCTTGTTGCTAGACATAAGTTTTTCTAGCAGCCACCCTCTTGACCCAGAGTAGCACTACCTCCTCAAGTCACTTAGTCTAGGCCTCGGTGTTGTCTGGGGTCCTTGCAAACAAATTCGAGACTTTTTTTTATCAAAACAATCAGAGTGTATTATCCGAGATACCGTTCATTATTAATCACCATTAGATTTATCCAACTCGTTTCAAATATTCAGAAGTGTCATCAGGGAGAAACCCAAACACTCTAAAAAGTTCGTATTGGAGTTTTATCCACTAATTTCATCCGTTTCCAAATTTCTGGCACAGAGGTTTGCGTCATGGAGCTTTTTTTCTCACAAACGGTACTCAACTGACCCTACTAAACTGTGCAGTCGACAAGAAACAAACAATGCACATCGGTGAAATTTTAATTATAAAATGGAGGCGATTTACGAAACAAACCCTATATATATATATGTGTGTGTGTGTGTGTGTGTGTGTGTGTGTAAATGTGTGTGTGTGTCAGTTCATGTGTACGTCGTGATTGAAATTTTTGATAAACTGTCTAAATAAACTGTTTATTTTGTTTTTATTCAACCCCCTTTGACCATCTGAGCAATTATATATATATATATATATATATATATATATATATATATATATATATATATACTGGGTACCGTAATTCTGAAAGACAAGATTTTGTTGGCGACGTAGTGACATTTTCAAGAACTCTTTTTAAAAATTCGGCTAAAGTGACGTAATGTACCAAACACTTGCATAAAGCTAGATCACACCGGAAATCATGCGTGTATATATATTTCATACAAATATTTTGTACATATATGCGAATATATTATATTTGATAAATATTTTGGATATATATCGACCAACAAGTTCTTCCTGTTTAAATTTATATTACTTTTTGCCAATTTTCATTTGCGTATATCACAACTAAATGTGTAGCGAAAATGTTTAAATTTTCATTTTTTTTTTTTTTGAGTCTTTTCATTATCGGGAATGTGAATTTTATGAGGGACATACCCAGAAATTTTAGTAAATTCATCATAATATTTTAGGGTTACCATAATTCGAATTTAAGTATGTGTATCTTATGCAAGTTGACAAAGCTTCAAAAACTCTACATCTAAAGTAGAAACTGCAATGGTTCTAACCTGACATTCCGGTTTGAATTACCTTCCGCCGTCATAATGTAGCTTCTCTGTGACTTTTCTATAAATATTTTCATGGTAATTGTTCAGATAACCTTTCTTCATTGGAACCTCGACTTTACGAATGTAAGCTCAGTAATAGATAGCAGCTAGGTCTCATCCTTTTGCAGTTGAAATCGCTATATATAACCGTAGGTTTTATGCCAACAGTTTTTTCTCTCACTTGTGAAACTCTCTTTTGGCTTCTTGCTTTCCAGTCAACATTCATCTTCAAAAATATAAATACAATGTCAATTGTTATCTTTTGTCTTCTTAATTTCTGTTGTATTGTCCTCTCTCCTTAATAACGTATATTCTTTGAAACTCTGGTAACACTTGCGTCTTAGCGATGCTGTTGCCTTTCTTGGGATGAAATGACTAAAATATAAAATAAATTGACTACTCCTTTATATCGATCATCTAAAACTTACTATTCTCACGAAATAAATTTAATGCTAATTCCATTAAGCAATTTCTTCAAAACATTCACTTGCATAATCTTAATATTTGCACCTATGCCTCATTAGATGTTGAAAATCAATTTACTGGTGATGCTCTTCAGAAAACTGATATCATACTTGTAGTAAGATTTACACACAGATAAACGTCATAGTAATGGGTTCAACTCTTTATCATATTTTATTGATTTTTTTTAATCATATCACTCCGAGCAAGGCGGTAACGCCACTGACGTGCAGGGGCTACGTAATAGTGAAAAGATTGGAAAAGAGAAAGCCGGAAACCACATCCTAAACAGGAAACAAGGGATAAGCCTCTTCACTTGTTCAATAGACGTGGGTGGAGTATAAACCGGGCGATAGTGTAGTCTATCTACTCCAATTGAAAAAAAAAAAGAGAAAAGAAAAAAAGTAAGAGTAAAGGTTTGGAAAAGAGAAAGCCGGAAATCACATCCTAAACAGGAAACAAGGGATAAGCCTCTTCACTTGTTCAATAGACGTGGGTGGAGCATAAACCGGGCGACAGTCCAGTCCATCTACTCCATTTGAAAAAAAAAGAGAAAAGAAAAAAATAAGAGTAAAAGTTTGGAAAAGAGAAAGCCGGAAATCACATCCCAAACAGGAAACAAGGGGAATAGATGGACTGAACAATCGCCCGGTTCACACTCCACCCACGTCTATTGAATAGGTGTAGAGGCTCATCCCTTGTTCCCTGTTTAGGATGCGGCTTCCGACCCTCTCCCCTCCAATCCTTTCACTTTTCTTTTCTTTTGTATTTTTTTTTTCAATTAGAGCAGATAGACCGTACCATCGCCCGGTTCACAGTCCACCCACGTCTATTGAACAGGTGTAGAGGCCCATCCCTTGTTCCCCGCCTAGGATGTGGCTTCCGGCCTTCTCCCTTCCAATCTTTTCACTTTCTTTTTTGCTTATTTTTTTTTTTTTTTTTCAATTGGAGCAGATAGACCGAACTCATTGCGCGGCTAACTTAGAAAACAAAGGTTAAGAATATTTTGCTGAAATTGTGTAATGCATTAATGTTATATTCATATTAACGAAGACCTACATGAAATATATTAAACCTTGAGAAAAAGGGCTGCTCTACACTTCACATAAAATTAATAAAAGATCCGCTTTGCTAGATATTTTAGGAAACACAATCGTAATAACAGTTTTACTACTTTGTTATATAAAAATCCATAAGCAAAAATTCTTGCCTTCTCAAAAAAATATGCCGATAAGATATTTTTATTATAATGAATGTGATCCACCCTGCTAAAAATTTCGACTCCACATGCATCATTTCACAAAAACATTTATTGAATAAAACAAAAATTTGTTAAAAATAGTTTTCAACCATGTCGTTGACGTAAAAAAATAATTTAAAAGAAATTATGAGAAAAACAAGACAGCATAATATACCCAGAAATAAAAGAAATATCATTATTTTATTATATTGTCACAAGATATATCTTAAATATAAGCTCAATGAAAAACCCATTAATATAATTTACCGTTACATATTACCTCATGATCTAGCAAATGCGCACGAGTTACCATTTATCGCAAAAAGTTTATAAAATCCACAGAAATCAATATGATGATCATCATATCATCGTGCTAAATGTCCATAGAGTTGCACAAATTTCTGATGACATCCATTCAAATTGCATCGAACATTTTGTATGATGTATATTCTCGAAAGGTGTCTAGTTCTGTTATGACTATGTGATTACTAAGAAGTGCTTCACTAATAAGCCCAAAGTCGAAATCGTGACCAAAGCAGAATGCGTTCTTTGTTGAAGCATGCGACGAGCGATGCGGGATTTGTGTCTCGATACGTGCATAAAACTTTAGGTAATATATCCGAATATATTTGCCAATACTATAGTTTAAGTAGTAATTCGCTTTAGAAATTTTTTTATAATTTTCGCATTATATACGATTCACCTTTCATCTTCATATCAAATCAAACTTGACTCCACCATTCAATTTGCACAGTCCTCATACTGTGTCCAATGGATTCTTGCGATTTTCTTTTAGTCTAAACCCTACTTAGAGACCTGCGTAACTTCGTTGGACCTGCCAGGAATAATACTTCTACTTGTATAGCTCTTTGGGTTGCTAGGATTCGCAAGACCAAGCACTGCACTGATTCGAGAAACATTAGAAAACAATATCACCGTACCATGAAAACCAGCTTTATATATATATATATATATACGTGTGTGTGTGTGTGTGTGTGTGTGTATACAATCATGTATATGGATTATCATGCACTTAGGGAGATTGTATCTCTAACAATAATAATAATAATAATAAAAAGAAGAAGAAGAAGAAGAAGAAGAAGAAAATTCTTACATTGATCATACAACCACCACACCGTCTAGAATAAATTGCCGCCTATCGCGTGTATATTGATCGTCATATTACAAATAATCAAAATACGACTATCAACACAGAACAAATATTAGTAAATAATAAAATACAAGACTGTAAAGAATGCCACAAAATACTTAAAAATTTCAACATAAAAAAACACTTTAACTCAAAGGGAACGTCAGTTGAAAATGGGTTTAATAAAAATGTCAAAATACCGTCCTACATAGGATGCCAATTGCAAGCTATACATATTTATTAAAATTAGAAATATAGCGTTCCTAAAGTTGTCAAGATATAGTTAATAGAACAATCGTTACGGATATATGACAACTAATAAGCAAAATAGAAACAATTTATAAAATATTAAAAAGAGAAACCTTATCTGGAGTATTATATATATATGTGTGTGTGTGTGTGTGTGTGTGTGCGTGTGTTTGTAGCTATAATTATATATGTGATGATTAGCACTGTTTCATAAATATAAACGGACTGAGTTGGCTATCTAAATTTTGAATTTCGTTTTTATATATATATATATATATATATATATATATATATATATATATATATATATATGGGCTATGAACACTGTCGTATGTAGACAAGCTGTGACAGTTGTATTGCTTATTGCTTTATCGACGTGTTCATGCACAAAAACGTTTTATGGTACATAAATGTCAATGAAAATAAGTATAAACACATATTTTCATCTATATATTTGTGTTTGTGTGCGCGTGTACGTGTGTGTATGTGTGTATGCGTGGATAAGTGTCTGTATGTATTATTGGCTACACTCGGTTAATTACGTCTATCGTTGCAGACAGCCAGTGACACGGAAGAAAAAGCTTAGGAATAATTGTAACTTTATTTTTATTTTCACTCCACGTAAATTCGCTTGGCTGGCTTCTGTAGGGCAGGGGATGAGATGTATCAAGGTTAAACAGAGCGATGCAATGATTACCAAGCGCACACAGCGATTGTCACAACATCAAACAAGGAAATAAAGTAGCGGTTGCTCGAAAAAACAATGAAAGTGTGAGGTCACTACAAGACAGTAATATGGTCAGGTGGTGCCTTTTCATTTACTTGTTATCAGTTTCACATCTCATCCTTTAAAAGGTGTTTCTAACTCTGGGAAATCTTCAAAACCTTCTTTACTGTACGAGAGCTTCCTTAAATTAAGGCGTTTGATTACCTGTTTTCAGTCCTAGATGTTCGTTTCTTTTGAGGGAAACGAATTGAAGAGGATGCCTGCTTAAAAAAGAAAAAAAAATCTTTATCCGAATAGTCGATGATTAGGCTCTATATTGTCTTCTCTAGATATCTGTAATCTGAACATCCGGTTTTACATCATTATTTCACTTCCAAAAGAAATTCAAAGTATTAACCTACTGAGAGTTTGAAATCTCCCTCAGTATCTAATTTTTTCTCCTGTTATGGAATAAATTTTTTCTTGTTGAAAATGTTATTTGCAAAAAGAAAAATATTGCTTTCAAAAGAAAAAAACCTGTATATTTGTAGACATTTATTACATCATTTTAGGTTGGTACAAGACCGTACGATTATGATTCCCCTTGCAATTAGCTGAAGGTGACAATATAACTGAAAGAAGCAAAATGATCAATATAAAAAAGGTGAAATGAATCTCATGAAGTAACAGGATTTCAAACATATAGGATCTAAAAAATAGACCATTTTTAAGTTTGAGCAATAGACGGAAAGAAAAGATATAATTCAATATTTCGTAATACTGAATTATTAGAACAGGACAAGCATGTTATAAAAGTATTGAAATTAAAGAAACCACAGTTAAATGTAAAACTCATTCATTTTCTTTGTTCGCGGGGTTGTTTTTCACAATGTATTTTACCGTGAACACCCCTGTCTTCATTCATGAGAAAATAAAATACAACCAAAATAAAATAAATAAATAAAAATGCCAATCCATCAAGAAAGTACATGAAATATAAAGAGGTAATCATTTTAAATGAAACACTTACAATTTCAGAGAAGAATTCCGGGGACGATTTTGAATAATAGGTAAAAATTATTTGTAAATAATGTTGAAGTAAATTGTCACAAAAATGTATGCCAGACAAAATCAATCCTTGAACGCAAACTCTGTCCGAAAGAAAACCTATTGTCTAGTGGAGTCAGATATGTGCAGATTATGTGAGAAATCGGTTGTAAACCAGACCCATATTGTGAGAGAGTGTGAAATACTTGATCAAAGGGGCTAAAAGATGCACCACAATAAAGTCTTTCTAAATTTTCATTGGTGACTCAGAAAAAAGTATGGCTTTAAGATGAAAAAGAAGTATTGACCTGAAAGGGATATGGCGAATGAGAAAGGAAAAATTTTGTAGGATTTCCAAATCCAAACTGAACGTACGATTCGAAATGCACAATTTGATATTACTGTGGTTGATAATGCCATTAGAAACTGTATGCTCAGATGATAAAAAAACTTGTTAAGAAAGCAGCTGAAAAACTCAGTAAATACGCAGATCTTTTTGATGACGCTGTATATTTGTGAGATACGGATACTACCATCGTCTCTATCATCATTTGTACTTTATGTTCCATCCTCAGGACTTTGAAAAGTCACCTGGAAAATGCGCTTGTAATCAATCCCTATGTTCCAACTTTACTGACATAGGCATGAGAGCATTATAATATCAGATATCCAGTGTAACCAAAAGGAGAAAACTTGTCTATTAATTGATATGGCTTGTCCAGCGGATTGTAACATAGCAATCAAGGAATTTGAAAAACTGTCAAAATATAAAGACCTGGAAATTGAAATAGAAAAAATGTGGAAATTGAAAACAAGAGTTGTGCCAGTGATAGTAGGTGCACTTGGAATGATAAAAAATGGAACAAAACAACACATTGAAAGAATCCCTGGAAACCCCACCTTAAGAGATATACAAAAAATTGTCTTATTAAGTACAGCCCACACACTAAGGAAAACTTTATCTATGTAATGCTGGGGATGATAGGGAAGATAGAAAAACATGAAATGAAGCCATAACAACACGCCACTACCTGCCTTAGGTCTCCTCGCAGACTTGGTTGGTAGTGAGACTAAAGCAGAAATCGAAATATGATGAAAAATGACATAATAATAATAATAATAATAATAATAATAATAATAATAATAATAATAATAAAAAGAGCAAGATTTTACAGACAAAACAAGATTTTTCAGACTGATAAAAAGAGATTTTAGAGGGAAATAGGTGAAATAAGAATTGAAGTGACAGTACCCACCAGAATGGAAGAAGTTACACAGTTCTGGGAAAAGATATGGGCTTGCCCTAAAGAAATTAACAAGGAAGTACATTGGATTACGCAAGAGATAGAACGAATGAAAAATAAACCCGAACAGACATGGTCTGGAATTACAGAAGATGATGTTAAATTTGCACTAAAAAAAGCACACAATTGGAAATTCCCAGGAATAGATAAAATTCCTAACTTTTGGCTATGTTATTTAAATGCAGCACATAAAAAACTAGCCAAAGAACTTCAAGAAATGGTTGACGATCCCATTAAAATTCCTGCATGGATGACCAAAGGAATTACATTTCTTCTACCCAAGAATTGTGACACAAACAACCCGAAAAACTACAGACCAATTACATGTCTTCCGACAACATATAAACTATTAACATCTATTTTAACAAAACAGACATATTTATTCTTAGAAAGAAATGACATGATACCGCTTGAACAAAAAGGGTGCAAACGTGGCTGTTATGGTTGTAAAGACCAATTGCTGATTAACAAAATGATCCTGGAAAACTGCTACAGTACAAAGAAAAATCTTAGTACAGCCTGGATAGACTATCGAAAGGCATTCGATAGTGTGTCACATGACTGGATTTTAAAGACTTTAAATATATACAAGATATCGCCCGTCATCATCAATTTCATCAAACAGTGCATGTCTATATGCAAAACAACCCTTTACCTCAATCATATAAATGGAACCTATAAGTCTGATGAAATAAACATCAAAAGAGGTATATTTCAAGGTGATTCTTTATCTCCCTTACTATTCTGCATATCATTAATAGCACTAACCAGTCAACTTAATAAGACAGAACGTGGTTATAAAATAGGACAAAAGAAAATAAGCCATCTATTTTACATGGATGACTTGAAGTTATATGCTAAGAATGATAATGAGCTGGAAGGTCTTCTGCAAACTGTAAAATGCTTCAGCGAAGACATTGGAATGAAATTTAATTTGAATAAATGTGCTAAAGCTAGAGTTTTACGTGGATCAATACAAGAAACATCCTCAATTAGCCTAGACCCTGCTGTAACAATAAAAGAATTGGAACCAGAAGAAGCTTATAAATACCTAGGTGCAAATGAGAGTGAAAACATTCACCATAAAAAAAATGAAAGAAATAGTGCGTAAAGCGTACTATAGAAGGCTACGAATGATATTAAAAGCTGAATTAAATTCACAGAACAGAGTTATGGCCATTAATAGCCTTGCAATCCCAGTCGTCCAATATAGATTTAACATCTTAAACTGGACTCTAAACGACATCAGGCGAATGGATGCTAAAACAAGAAAGCTTCTTTCTAAGCATAAGATGCATCATCCAAAGGCTGATGTAGACCGTCTATACATACCCCGTAAAGAAGGTGGAAGAGGTCTTATTCAGCTGGAATTGTCATACAAGACAACAACTATTGGCTTACTAACATACATAGAAACAACAAAGGATTGGATGATACAATTAGTAAGGCAACATGAAGAAAGAAAGAAAAATATTCAATAATAAAAGAAGGCAGTAAATTCAAACAAGATTTACAGTTAGTAGATTCTGTAGAAAAGCAGAACGGAAGCCAAGAGCCGGCTATTGCGGCAAAGAATATGAAAATGTAAGCCAAAGATAAAGCTCTTGAAAAGATGAAACAGCGCTGGCAAGACAAACCTCTGCATGGCCAATATCCAGTACGTGCCAATAAATCAAATGTTGACAAAGTTAATACTCATCGATGGTTACGTGCATCTGGATTAAAGTCTGAAACTGAAGGCTTTATTCTTGCAGCTCAAGACCAAAGTCTTTTCACGAGAAACTTTCAGGCAAATATTATGCATAATAATATGGATCCAAAATGCAGGTTTTGTGATAAACACCAAGAAACAATAGACCACCTAATCTCAGGCTGTTCTGTGCTGGCCCCAAATGAATATAAAAATCGCCACGATAGAGTTGGGCAATATTTACACTGGACAATGTGGAAACAATATGGAAGATCTGTAAACAAACACTGGTTTGAACATCACCCAGCACCGGTTACAGAAATACAAGATGTCATCATTTTATGAGATTACTCCATCTACACAGACAGAAAAATTGAAGCAAATAGGCCGGACATTATTGTTTAAAACCAAAAAGAAAAACCTTGCTTATTAATTGATATGGCTTGTCCAGCAGATTGTAACATAGCAATCAAGGATTTCGAAAAACTGTCAAAATATAAAGACGTGGAAATTGAAATAGAAATTGAAAACAAATATCGTACCAGCGATAGTGCGTGCATTTGGAATTATAAAAAATAGAATAAACATAAACAAACAAAAAAAAAACATTGAAAGAATCCCTGGAAACCCCGGCTTAAGAGATATACAAAAATGTTTTGTTAAGCACAGCCCACACACTAAGGAGAACTTTGTATGTGGAATGTTAGGGAGATATGAAAAAACATGAAATGGAGCCATAACAACACACCACGACCTGTCTTAGGTTTTCCTGCAGACTTGGTAGGTCATGCGACAATAGCAGAAATAGATTTATAATGAAAAATGATATCATAACAATAATGCAGAAATGCAATAATAATAATAATAATAATAATAATATTGATGATTTGAGAGAATATCTGAACCAACTCGAAGGAACTTTATCAAAGGTAATCAATAAGTTCAATCAAATTCCAGAATAGATCACTGTACGTATTACATATCTCCTAATAAAAACGGCTGAAACAGTTATGCCCAAAATTATAGGCCAATAACATGTCTTCCCACAGCATATAAATTGATCAAGTCTGTCCTGACGAACTATAGTTACTCTTTTCCCAGTGAAAATAATATTTTCCTCTGGAACAGAAGAGATGTTGAAAAAGTCCATGTAGTTCCAAACATCAACTTGTATTACCCCTAAATGCAGGTTCTATGATAAATATCTTGAGATAATTGACTATGTTGTATCAGGCTGTAAGGTATTTGCACACACTAAGCATAAAACACAGCATGACAGATTGGGTCAATATCTGCATTGAAAAATCTGCAACATTTACGAAAAGGAAACTGCAATGTCAATTTAAACTGAAATTTCCTTTGAAAATTGTTATGTTCACCATCCTGATCTGGTTACAAACATAGGACCTGTAACAATTATATTTACAATACACACAGACAGAACAATCAAAACTAATCGTTCAGACACTGTGATCAGAGACCACAAAACAAAATACACCTTAATATTAGCATCGCTGTTCCCGTAGACTCTAATGCATCCTTGAAGATCCTCAAAAAATATAAAATGCAAATACCCGGGAATCAAAATCTCAAAAATGTAGCACGTAACAGACTAAATGCAGACATTTCTTTGATGTATTTCAAAAACTAATTTCAATTGATTGGAAGGCTAAAGTAGCTGAGTAGCTCCTTTTTTAGTTATAATAAAATACTTTGGCATTTCCTCTTAATAGTAACATAAACATTTTGACGATAAAACTTTTTATTAAATTTAGGGCCGTGTTTCTTCATTATATACTCTTTTTAAGAAAAATTTTGAATGTAACTAATATAAACTCAGTTGATTTATGGCCTACAAAGCAAGCTCTAAAAGTAAATATGAGCTAAAAACTAGACGCAATTGAATATATATATAATTAAGAATTTATGATTAAAACCAACATAAGATTTTTTTATAGTTTTCTAAAAGAAGGCATGAATGCAATTGTCCCTGAAATAGTTCCATTGCTAGCAATCAGAGTGAATCATTTTGAAGAAAGAGTGTAAAAGTCGTCAAAGCAGCAAAAAAAATCTTGCAATCATGTGTAAGCGTCAAACCATAAAAAAAACATACATTATGACCATACATTATGCAAATAAAAGCCCACGACAACTTCACCTTTTGAATGGATGTGATTATGAAAGGAGAGGATATAATTTAATAAAAAACAAAAAGCAAAACGAAAACGGTTGAAAGAAGAAATGGAAGAAAATAAAAGAATAGATTAATATTTTGAATGTATTCGTTGACTTACATCCGTTTTCTTCTTTCACTCCATTTTTTCTTACGAAACTGAAGGTGTAAAAATGAAATTAAACAGAAAACATGTTTTGTGCTCGATTAAATATCCAATTACTCCGAACAGTCTATAATTTACTAAAATGATTCAGACACTCGACGGCCAGCTACTGATCAATGCTTGCGGGTCATAGGAAAAAATCCGTCGGTCAATGGAGAGAGAATAGCGAAAAAAATAAATGAAATAAATAGAGGAAACAAATATATTGGGAAGAAAATTAAAGAAAAGAAAAAACAGAAAAAAAGACAGGAAAGTGAGATGAGAAGGAGAGACACCAAAAAGAGAGAGTCAATGAAGGAAAAAAATAGAAAAATAGAAAAGGACATAAAAAAAGGGAATATAGGAAAGCAAAAGAGAGGAAAGCGAGATAAGGAATATTGGAAAGAAAAACATGTTCACTAGAGAAATAGATAAGAGAGAAATGGTAAATATACGTAAAGAGAAAGGAAGACATGAGAGGGGTATATGAAAAAGAGATATGTAAAAAAAAGAGATATAAGAAAATAGCAACATACGAAAGTTATGTCGAAAAAGAACAGAAAAGAGGGACATAGAGAAAAGGATTACAAGGATGAGAAGCAGAGAAGAGACGATAGAGAGTATCAAATTAGCTAAAAGTTCCGTTGGCATTATTATGACAGCCTAGATAAAGTTTATAACAGTGAATTTTTATTTGTGAATTGCAGTCACATTTCAATAACGAAAGACATGTCAAAAATCGAAGCCAAGAATTACAGGAAAGTGTCCCATTATAATGAATTTGTATCAATAATGAGCTTTTTTTACTGAAATAATATATTTTAAAACATTTCAACTGCTATTCACTAATAATTTAAGCGTAAATCCTACATATGAAATCACTTTAACTTTTATGCGTGCACTTATTATTGATAATAATTACATTTGAATTTAATTCATTTTAAGTTGCTTATTTACATGGATAGATTTCTATAATTGATTATTGGTTTTTCTCTTATCTTAAATTAGTTTAAGACCGAAGCTAAAAACTATATTTCTACAAATCATTCACTTTACGTGTTTACATATGTGAGTGTTTAAGTAAGAGTCACTATCTATCTATCTATCTATCTATCTATCTATCTATCTATCTATCTATCTATCTATCTATTAAATATACATTTCATCTTAAGTAAATTGAAAAATATTCAATTTTTACACTTCCCGTCCATGGAACTCATTTCCGTATATATGCTTCCCTGATAGCCACAATCTCCAAAAGTTTGAATGAAATGTCATTGCCATCTTCTATCTCCTTGATTTCCACCAATCACTTATCTTTACTTCGAAACCTCCTGAACCTTCTTTTTCTCTCACAATAACTCCCTGTGCCCCAGTGGCGATCCTGCCTTGCTTGGGGTGAAATAATTAAAAATAAATGCATGTGTGTCTAGCTAGAATGCTTTTGTAAAGCAACCATTAGTGACTCATAATGAGAAATCGAATTCTGGCCGAGTTCATTGCATACACTTTCACACAATTATTTTTCAGAAAGGCATGAATCGATCTCTTATCCTCCCTAGATGTGGTTTATTTAAGAAAGTTGATTGAGTATTCCTGCATTGAGGTAACAGCCAGTCGTGGAGAAAGCGATCTCTAAATTATTATTCTGCACACACACACACACACGCGCGCATATATATTTTATGAGTATTATTGCAAAAAAATATTCATTTGTGAGGCCTGGTTTTAATAGACGTTACACATGATGTCACACTAGACTATTTCAAACACCCAGTTTCGCAAAGAATACCAGGATGCAGAAAAATAATTTCAAACTACCATGCAGATACCACATTGATTCTTGAGCATGAGTACGAAAGTCGAAATTACTTGAACAAAAATAACAAGATATGAAATTTGGACAGTATATCCACAACTTCGGACACAATACTCAACACTTTATGCCAAACCTGGAAAAATACAATAAAGAATTAAACAAATATAACTCGTCGGTTTTTTTTAATCAAACTTGTACGTATTAACTTTAATTTTTACAAGGAAAGGATATGAGAGAAAAGCGTCTAACATGAGGCTTTATTTATAATTTGATAAGGGCATCTGATTTTACTACCAGCTTCTCGAGCCATACAGTAATCGCATCATCTGATTTCCCCAGGAAATCTAGTGGCATGGAAGACAGAATTTCTTGGTATCAAGTTCTTCCAAAGTTTTGCTTTCTTAAAGTAATCATACTCCTTTAATAAACCGCAAAAAAAGTTACATAGCGTTGTCAGTACTACTGGTTGGCCACTCATACATCAAATAAGGAGTTTTCAATGTCTGTCTGTCTGTCTGTCTCTCTCTCTCTCTCTCTCTATATATATATATATATATATATAAGTGTGTGTGTGTGTGTGTGTGTGTGTGTGTGTGTGTGTGTGTGTGTGTATAAGCAGAATCCATCTCTTGTTAGTGACAATTGTTTTACTGCTTTACTTTCAGGAACTTTTGTCATGATTTTCAAAGTACATCATACAAGACGAACTCTGAAATTTTTTCAACTACATTTTAATTTCATAAACATACATTTCGGCGTTGCGCCGATGAGATTTTAACGATGCATCTCGAAATTTTACTGATGTAAATGATGAACGGTAAGTTGGCCACTGGTTTTTGTAAAGCGACGAGCAATAAACGAAAATTTGCCTATATGGCGGCTTCAAATAACATTGACCTTCACACACACACACACACACACACACAGAGACACACATATATATATATATATATATATATGAAGACCAAGATAATAAATATTAAGCAATGCTTAATAAAAATCTTTCTAATTTCACAAATGCAAAAAAGAAAACCGAAAAGCATCGGTTGAAATAATTTTAAGAAAGACAAAATAGTCGGTAGATCGAACCTTCGCGATAAAAAAATATATAAATATTGAAGACTACAGAAAGGAAAAGTTGTCATCTCAAAATGAAAAAATAAGTTTATACCTGAGGATTTTTAAACAAAAAATTGATAAAGCACAAAATTCACTATAAAAGAACAGAAACAAAACAATTTAACAAGACGAAATAATAAATAAAAATGTAACAACTAAAATCAATCAAAAGGTATCAATACGAAAATAAAAACGAGAACTAACTACAAAAATCATTCAAGAACTTAATTTAAAAAGAGTTAAGAATAAACGCGTTTTTTGTATTTATAAAAAATGAAACTAAAGTTAATTACAAAATAAATAAATAAATAAATGAAGATGTCAGCAAGACAAGAACGCAAACAATCTAAATCTAAAAACTCTTATAAATCCAAAACACAAAAGAAACAAGTAAAAAATAGAAGCAAAATGATAAACGGGCAAGGAAAATAACACATGAAAAACGTAGCAAAGGAAATGACAGAAATTGCCAAAAAGACATTGATTAAATCATTAAAAAAAGTCTAAGTCTCCTTCCACTTTTCAAGAGTGACTAGACAATGCCTTAAATGAATGGATGGTTGATGACATGCCCGTCTGCTTGTCTCACTGACCGAACGGCTGGCCAGACAAACGTTCGAAATGATAGTCGGAAGCGAAAATCTCCGGAAGGGGCAAGAAGAACCGGAAATGGACGTGCGACGGATGGGAACTGATAAAAAAGAGGGAGTAAAAACAGATGAGCAGGAAACTTGAGAAGTTCTATAGGGAAGGCGAGGCAAGATAATGCGTTGCGTTGCGCGAAAGAATTGTGTATTGTGGAAAAGGTGGAAAATAATAACTGGATATTATATTTGCTTTGTTTTTATTTTAAATTTGTTTACGTTTTTCTGCGTATTTCTATAAGAGGTACTTCCACTATTTCGCTGTAAAAATGGCACAGTATGATGAAAAAAGAGCCAAAACGTTAATAAAAATAGGTTTTATCATGAAAATGTTTATGTGCTTAAGACCAAAGTATTTTTAATAATTTTATTAAATTATTAATCGTTTCTAGCATTTTTCGAAAATCTTAATAATTTTTTGACGTCTGTTATATCTAAAATATTTGAATTAATGGTATTTCAATAAATTAAATTCTGATAGCAAACTTTGATTTATTAGTTAATCGCAGGACTCATTGGAAAATGTAAATCATCATAATGATTTTTTTTTGTTTAAATAGTTACCCTTATTACCCGATTAGTAAAATAAAAAACGAATTGAAACTAGGAGTTTCTTTAAATAGATAAACTTTTAATTCCTTTTATAAATAATATATATTAATGACATTATAGACACAATTTTTTTTTTCTCGATGAATAATTACTTTTTTATTTTTTAAAATTATAATTTTATAAATTATAAAATCTTTTTTAAATTCTTGATCGCATTAGATGATACTGTTATTAAGTGAAAACTATATTTACTAATCAAAAATTGCACACGCAGACACGCATATATTTATAGAGACAGAAGGATTGAGACATTTCTCTAGATATAATATAATTAATGGCTGAATATGTTTACAACAAAAATTTCATCTTCAGGTTTCACTGACAACTCAAAATAGACATATTTCTTAAAAGTTGCTGCCCGATAAGAAAGGGCTGAAGAAACGAGGCAAAAACAGAAAATGGATCTACAAGGATCTGCTGTTGTGATATGTAACAATAAGGTCTTGTAATTTTGTGAGTCACTGGTGCGGCGTACTCGTTTTAACCACAACAGTATACTTTAATGAAATGTCCTCGTGAGAGTAAGTGTTTATGGGAAGCACATTAGTTTGATTCAAATTAAAAGCATTTTGAATTGAGCTCATTAAGGACCGGTGCATTTGAAGTTTAACCCAGTTATAAAACAAAACTAAAACAAGCAATTCAATATTAAGCACTGGCGAAGGTTGCAGGAGCATGTAATTTCACAAAACTTTTACTAAGGTTGCGCACGTCAACTAAATAAAGTATTTATACATATATGCATATAATCTCCGACGATGTATATATATATATATATATATATATATATATATATATATATATATACATTATATGAATAATTTCTTACAATATATGTATATTTAGAGATAGATAGATAGCTAGCTAGCTAGCTAGATAGATAGATAGATAGATTGAGAGAGAGAGAGAGAGAGAGAGAGAGAGAGAGAGCAGCGTGTGTGTAGTCTCAGATGTTAATGTATCTTTAAGGAAGTACTATAAGTAAGCTTGAAATTCAGTGTATGTCATTTCGCTGAGGTGTAAAAACTTTTCCATAGCTTTAAACATGTCGGATTTCCTGCCGAAGAAAGTGCATTTGCGCTGAAATTTTACTGTACTACTTTATTCAAAAGAAATATGTAGCTAAGGCGCAAAAAATTCTTGTTGAGGTTTTTGGTGACCATACTCTATCGGGGAAAAAACATGTAGCGATTGGTTTAGACGGTTCAAAAACAATTATTTTGATGTCGAAGATAAAAACGCTGTGACGCACTAAAAATTTTGAAGACAAGGACTCGTCTCTCACACGTTTCTTACTAATTTTTGTAAAGAAAACATTACTTTACATGAAAAATCAGCGAGAAATTATTCAAGGTCGTAGTATATATATATATATATATATATATATATATATCCTTGGTATGGACATATGTGTATGGGATATACGTATGTTTGCGGAATATGTATGTGTGTGTATGTGTGTTTGTAAGTAGGTATATATATATATATATATATATATATATATATATATATATATATATGCACTTTTTCTGACTATATGTGAGGTTTGTTTGGCAATGTGGAGAGTGACTTGAAAATTGCGCCCATCCAGGAAACAGGCTGCCGCTTCTTGGCGTTGATCTCAATGTACACTTTTATATTTACATACGTTCTATCCCTCATGTGCATTTTTCCTTATATATATATATATATATATATATATATATATATATAAAATTCGACTAATGCAGTGGAGGTGTACACTGGACATAATCAAGTGGTTTGAAAACCTTGGGGAAAAATAATGCCACCTTCTTACAATTTGACATCGTGGACTTTTACCCATCGATTTCTGAGAACCTCTTCAATCTAGCCCTGGAATTCGCGGAATTCTACTCGGACATCACAAAGGATGAAATCAAAATAATTCTGAAATGTAGAAAATCAGTTCTCATCCACGACAACGAACATTGGACAAAAAATTCAACGGATAATTTTGATTTATCTATGGGAGCCCTGGGTTCTGAAGAATCTTCAGATCTGGTAGGATTATTCCTATTGTACAAACTGCGCATGAAGAAATCGACATGAACAATATAGGACTATACAGAGATGACGGACTCATGATAATAAATAAATCTACTGGATGTAAGGTTGATAAAACTAGAAAATTACTTCATAAAGTCTTTAAATCCTTTGGTCTTAACGTAGTGATTAACCCCAATATTAAGCAAGTAAACTTCCTAGACATAACATTAGCCTTAGTATCGAACACTTTCTAACCTTACATGAAAAACAATGCTAACCCAATATATATAAACCCCAACTCTAATCACCCACCATCCATTATCAAGCATATCCCATCATCGGTAGAACGCCGCATTAACACACACTCATCCAGTAAAGAAATATTTGATAAGCACAAGGTAATTTACGATAGAATCCTTAAAGAAAGCGGATATCAATCATCAAAAATTAGCGTTGTGGAAAAATTCAGGAGTTCAAAAAGCAAACATAGAAACAGGAAAATCATATGGTATAACCCTCCTTTTAATCAATCAGTTAACTTCAAGCTGAGACATAAATTTCTTAAACTAATAGATAAGCATTTCTCTAAAAATAACCCTCTAAGCTACTAAATCTTCAATAAAAATTCAAGTAAACTAAGCTATAGCTGCTCCAATAATCTAGAAAAAATAATTAAAGTACATAACAGCAAAATATTAAAAGCACACAACAAAAATAACTCCAACACTAATACCAGTCCGCTCCATAATATCAACCTCTGTAACTGTAGAAACTCAAACCAATGACCATGACCAATAAATGTTTCACGAAATCCCTGATATATATGTGTGCGATTTCATCCATGGAGAATCATAAAGATGAAAAGATATATATCGAAAATACCATGAACGTATTTAAAAAGCGATTTTACAATCACCTCTCATCCTTCAGTAACAAAGAAAAACAAAACATGACGTTTCTTTCCAAATAGTTTTGGAAGTTAAAAAACAAAAATAAAACGCCTAAAGTTAAATGGAAAATCCTTAAACAAGCAAGAACAGCTAAATCTATAAAGGAACTATGTTTCCTTTGTCTTCAAGACAAAATTGAAATCATTAAATATATGAATAGTAACAAGCTTTTAAACCAGAGGCATGAAACCACAGTAAACTGCAAGGACATTAAAGAACTAACCTTACAATCATGCTAAAAATACTACAATAGCCAGAGCTAGGACCCCCTAGAAATTTTGCTAAAAAATTAAAAATTCTATAGAAAAAATCAATTTACTAAATTCTAAAGAAAGGTTGATTATACATAATTAGATTAATTATAAAAACTTTCCTTAATACACACATTAAACTTCAACTATTACCTTAAATACAAGCACACCTATTACCTATTCACCTATTACTTTAAATACAAACATTCAATCTTTCCTCCTACATAAAATTCTACTTATTACGTACTTACTACCTGCTTACTTATTACCTTAAATTTTTAACATTAAAATTTACCTCTTACATTAAATCTCACCAAAACGGTGATCTAATTAAAATTTAAAATTTAAAAAAAAAATCGGTTTCCAAACAGTGATCTAATTAAGATTTAAAATTTAATTGAAAAAATTAATTTCCTAAATCCAAAATTAAGAATAAATATACAAATTTAGATTAATTATAAAAACTTTGCTTAAATACAAAAATATCCTGTACAGAATAAGCATCCTACCCCTAACCTGTTCCTCTAAGAAATCCTAAAGGATATAGACTAGTCACAAGATAAAAAAAAATTACATTCTAGCTGCTAATGCTAAATCTACCCACACCACTCTCTTTAAAATTCTAAAGGTCAATCCACATGACTTGTTCCCTTATCACTAACCCTCCTGCCAACATCCCACACACAACTGACCAAGTATAAGAAAAGAAATTTAAAATTAAAAATTTAATAGAAAAAATCGGTTTCCAAACTGTGATCTAATTAAAATTTTAAATTTATTAGGAAAAATCTATTTCCTAAATCCAAAATTAAGATTAAATATACAAATTTACATTAATTATAAAGACTCTGTTTAAATACAAAAATAATCTGTAGAAAATAAGCATCCCACCCCTCACCGGCTCTTCTAAGAAATTCAAAGGATATCTAGTCGCAAGATAATAAAACTTTACATTCTAACTGCTAATGTTAAATCTGTCTACAGATCAAAGACTCTCATTAATCAACCATATTAACTACCCACACCACCTTCTTCAAAATTCTAACGGTCAATCCACAAGACTTGTTCTCTTATCACTAACCCCCACTAACATCCCACACACAACTGACCAAATATAAGAAAAGAGGCTTTCCATTCCTATTCACACCGCCTGATGAGACATTGAAGTTTCAATGTCGAAACAAATGTACTATTTGTAGTGGATATATAAAAAATTATGTACATGTTCTAATATATATATATATATATATATATATATATATATATATATATATATATATATGACAATATATATATATATAGATTTAGATATATTTATATATATGTGTGACAATTTATATATAGAAAGAAAGAAAGAAAGAAAGAAAGAAAGAAAGAAAGAAAGAAAGAAAGCCTCCTCTCTTATTTACTTCCAGGGAATCTGCAAAGATTACACAATAACACCATGGACAAAGAAGGTTTCAGCACAAAATTCACTATTTTTCGAGATTGTCTATATATTTCCACTAGCTATAAACAAGATATCATGCAGTGGCTCCCTGATATACACATCGATTCCGTGACTTATAAACACAGTACGTACTACCTGTGTTTGGTCTCCGTAAGCGTTCTGCAAGAGTAAATGAATATTGATGGATGTAATTTTCATTTCATGGGGCAAATCAATAAACACTGCTGTTTCGTGCGTACATTCATGTCAGACACCGTTTTGCTAGATAGATATTTGTAAGAAGACAAAATATCATATGAGTTATTGGTTGGAATGTACAGCTTCTATTACCATATAACCAACCTCTCTAATTTCACAGGCCAACAAACTAGCAAGCATTAATTTACAATCTTTGTGTGTATATATAAATATATATATATATATATGTATATATATATATGTACATACGTGTGCGCGTGTGTTTTTTGCTTACGTGTATAGTTGTATATTCCTTTATAAATACGTATCAGACACTTCTTTTAGTTTGTTTCATACAATCACATATCTTTATGTAATTTCCAGAACAGAGTAGTTTGAGTCGTTCTTTAGCCCGTATCATTTTTACAACCTTGTCTTTTTTTTCTCTTTCCCTTGGTGTCTGTCGTTTCTGTCAGAATCTGTTGTCACGTGACCTTCATTCAACTTAACGGACACCATCTGATAAAATAGGGGGTGACATGAGTTAGAAAATGGATAATTAAAAGAAAACAGGGGAAGGGACGAATGAATGGAAATTTTGAAAAGTAGGACGGGAAAGGAACGAAGAAGAAAAATAACGAACTTAGGAAGTTAACAAAACGAAAAAGAAAAAATGGGTAAAAGTAAAATACAAAAAATAAAATGAAGACAAATCAGACATTGAAAACTGTAGATAAACAAATGAACAAAGACAAAGAAAGGAAAGAAAATGATAGAGATATAAAAAGGAAAACTGTCAAAGAAATGTGCATTGTGGTATAGTGGATATCGGCTCGGAACAAGAAACCGGGTAGCCGAGTTCGAATTCCAGTTGAATCCATTGCATTCATTTACGCACAAATACCCTTGGGAAAGGTATTAATCCGTGTCTTCCCTCCAGTTATGGGTTAAAGAGCAGGACAGATTGGGTTCTATAGCCTTGGTCAGCAATCAGTCTACCGCAGAAAACAATGGCAATCTACTGCGGGATAATCTTCTGCCCAGTCAGTCATGTCTCGAAAAAGACATGATCGCCCAAGCGAGTTTCACGTATGGCACTTAACTGACTGACTGTCAAAGAAAAATCAAGTTATGAAAATGAATGTATAACATAGGTGGAAAAAAGAAAACAAAATGTCAATATATAGAAATCATAAGTTTATTCAGTTTAAATTTTAAAAAGTTCAACATTTAAAAAAAAAATTTAATACAGATAAAACAATTATTTTAGGGAATTAAACCAATATATTGGGAGAAAAAATTAGATGCAGGTATATTATTATTTACACTATTTGAACAATGTCCTCATCTTTGTTAACTATTGTTTTGAGGCAGATATATTAATTCGTGAAAATATATTATTCTATCCGAATACTTTAATTTTGAATATTTGCGATGTTTTTTCTTTTATTTTCTTTCCTCCACAAGCATCTAGATTGCATTTAATTATGTACGATCCATATTAGTTATTAGGGGATAGAGGAATTTCGATAAAATAATTCAATAAAAAAGCAATTGCAATTCATATCTAATAATAGTTCAAAATCTAATAATCTCTTTTAAAAAATACAATTTGATTTCATACACTTATCGCTCACGTTGCCTAATTTCACCTTCATAAAAATGAGATAATCTATTGTTGTGATAACAGGAGCTAAATTGAATATCTCATTAAAGCGGTCAATACCTTGCGTTTTTATTTTTTGTTTCATGTTAGCTTTCTTTGATTATTGTTAGAAGTTTATATTCTTCTGAAAAGCTGAATTTCTCCATTAAGCAAAGAGCCTACCCGATAACGTTTTTAATAAGCTTTATGTTATTTTTGGTGTGTTTTAGCTTGGCTTTTTGATGTCCCACATTTATTTTCAGAGTGCTGTGTTTATTTTTTGCATATTTTTTGTGGTGCAATGATGTTTTCTGTGAATAGATTGTCTTTCTTCAAAGATTTTCTTTTTATCCTATTGTTATGTAAGAAGAAAGTGTAGATACCGATACGTGTGGTCGAACACGGAGTCCTAGGTAACAAGCATAACCGTTGAATGAACTATAGTACTGAAATCACGTAACCATATATATAGTATGTAAAGCACTCGACAGAAGTCTGGGTTTGTTCTCTGTTGTGCATCAATCTGGTAATGTGCGTCATTGAAGAGACTGTTTCTGAGTGAATTACTAGAGAGAATTATTCCACGAGCATTATTCTGGATTATTCGAAGGATTCGTTTCGTACGTTGAATTTACGAGAAGATAATGAAATATTATAACTCGCTAATAGCAAGTTACCAAAAGTTCCTTCAAGTATAATAAGAGAAACTAACGTTATAAAATCGATATATATTTTTCTGTGTCTCCTTTGGACCTTACTATAGCTTGACATATTACGTTGGTTTTGTAGACAGTTTCAATTTAATAGGTTTTGGGGTATTTTTCTGCAGTTACAGGTAAAAATTGTGGGATTTGTTCCCTAACTTTTAATTTGTCTAAATTAGAAATAAGATTTTACGAATTCGAAACAAAATAGGGGCAACCGTTTGATTTGGAAATCATTATGTAGAATATTATTCGGAATAGACTGTTTAGAACGTTAGAATTAGTAATTAGTAAATATTAGTATTGTATTTCTACGGCAGCTATAGCTGAGTTTTAGAGTGTTTCTGTTAAATATTTTGTGCAGTATGTTTAATTTTGGGAAGTGTATTTCAATGCAGTTGAAGAATATTTTATGAACAAAGTATCAGAAGTTATTTACAAATGAAAACATGTAAATAAATTCTTATAACGCTCCATACAACCACATCACGTCTCCACAGCTAAAAATTTAATAACCCATGACTTCAAACAAATAAATTTCATTAAAAGCAAATATCAATGTTGAGGCTTGGAAAAAGAATACAAACAATAAATAAAAAAATAAATAAAAAAAATGCAGGTAAAAATTAAGATATACAAATCCAACTGCAGGACGATAAATAACTAAGGAACATTAGCCATAAACTAGTAACAACTGGTCCCTCCCGGTCCCATTTCATAAGTTTGGAGCCTTCACAAAGAGAAGTCCTATATAGTCTGAACTTCACTTCAGTTGTAAAACTGCCAGTCACGATTTCTCTTTCTCTTTTCTTTTCTCCCAATATATATATATATATATAGTCATCCGCAAACAGATCTGTTTCGCTGTATCACAGCTCATCAGTACGGTTAGACTCAGATTGCTTTTAACCCAGGATTGAAACCCGACCGAACTGGCGTCAGTCGGCAATTCTACCACTGAGCTATGGGCGCTCCATATATAATTGATGCGTGTGTTTTTGGATGTTTGTATAATTCTATATATTAATGATGAAAAAGTATTTATCCTACACAGAATATTTATTTACTCACTTGTTGCTAATGCACTTTATTCAGTAGTGGATAAGAATCCCTTTGGTTGAATATTATAAATAAATTCTGATAAAATCGTGTCAGGCTACAGATTTAGCGCCTCCTCCCTTTCGTGTGTGTATATATATATATATATCAGAAGAGAAGGAAATAGAAGGAAAGTGAAGACAGACAGAGAGAGAGAGAGAGAGATGAACAGAAATAAAACTGAATCTGTTTTCATGTATAAAAATACGCAGATAAAATATATTATCAGTTGTGCAAAGAACCAACCGAAAGTTGTGTTGCTGATTGAACAAAAAATATAAAATAACAAAACCGATACTGAAATCAATACGAGAAGCAATTAAAAAAATCCCAAAATAAAACCCTTCTAATAAATAATGGTAACTTAACTTATGGTCTTGCATAACACACAGAACATGATATTCACTGAGAGACCCGATCCTGTTGTTTTGTGCGTATTAACATTAGTAAATATCTGCATCTATATCCGCCTGTTCTTTTCCATTTAACACTGTCATTAGACGAATGCATCGAACTAAGTTTATGGAAAAATACAATAAAAATGATTACGTATGTATCAAATTAAGTATCATAATTCTAAGTTCAGCACAAATGGAAGTTTTTTCCTCGTCGTGTTTTCGTTTAAGACGCAACTTGATAGCAAAAGATACTCAAAGTAAATAAATAAATACGACATAAAATGAAAAATGCTAAAGAAATTTGATTCTTAAACTTACTTTCCGTGAAACAAAGATGGCGTAAATTTTGTCTCATAATCACATCAAGCGAATCATTTTTTGTTGTAATGACAGATGACAACCGCCCTAATCAAATATAAACAGTTGTTGATTATATGTTTATTTTTCGATGTAGACAAGTGACACACAGACGTACGCATGCTTGAATTGATTCCAATCTAATTCCAACATATGTGACTGTTCGCAAGTATATAAGTATGTCTATTTGCAGCTAGCTAATTGCAGATACCTGCTCTGGCACATTGATTTTCTTTAACACCAATAGACTCACAGGTTATACTGCGACTATGCTGAACGGAGCTTAGCTACAGTTTCTAGGAGATATCGCATAACGGTAGTAATCAACTGTCGGAATAAGCATATGACTTGCGATTTTGTGCTATATCATTATAATTCCAATATTACTCATAAATCAATTGCCGGTATTGTTTTTTGATGGTTCACAACGGTGCCGAACATCGCTTAGAATTGTTTCAGGTCGGTATTTCAAGATGACCCCTGACAAATCGACGATACTGAGATATGAACTGGGATTTCAGGGTCGAAACTCTAACGTTCCAAACAGTCTACTTCAAATAATATTCTACATAATGTTTCCCAAATCAAACCGTCACCCATCTTTTGTCTCGGGTTCGTAAAATCTCATCTCAGTATTTGAGTATATTATTTGTAAGCAACACAATACTTTATAGAAGTCTGAAAAACAGGAAGAACACCGTGAAAAGTTGATGTACCACTTAAAACAAGGAAGCCTACTTCACAAAGAAACTATTCAGCCTTTATAATTCAGTCGACAGAACAGTGATACTGGAATTTGAAAAATCGCTGATACCAATTGCTTTGGTATTCATATCTTGAGGGAGCCGAGTCGCATATTTTTCGCCATGACGCACCTCACCAATGGGATTAGATCATTTTTTACTCTGGCCTTATTTAGTATTTATCCGTATATTTAAGAACAATCTATCCATCTATATATAGCAAAGGACCCGCAATTTCTAAAGACAAAACGAAAAACGAAACAAAAATCATTATATTAACTATATTTTTAATTTCCTGCTAAATTAACTAAATAAACCACTTGATTTATTCAGAAAGAAAACATAGATTAATATGAAATAGCCAATTAATATTAAAGTTTATTTGAGATGGATTACGCGAAAAGTGAATAATTATATGCTTGATCCCATCATCTTAACTTTTTCTGGTGTGCATCAAGTTTCCGGCATAGCAATGATATTAATACCGGCAAATCATTTAACGAATACAAAATACCTAGAGTTATCGCCCGGTTCACACTCCACCCACGTCTATTGAACAGGTGAAGAGGCTCATCCCTTGTTTCCTCTTTAGGATGCGGTTTCCGGTTTTCTCTTTTCCAATCTTTTCACTCCTATGTAGCCCCCTGCACATCAGTGGCGTTACCGCCTTGCTCGAGGTGACATGATTAAAAAAAAAGTTTACTTAATTTTTGTATATCTTCTTATTACCCTAAAAATAAGTCATCTGCCATGAGTTGCCGGATTACTCATAACTCTATTAATGATACTTTTATAAAGGAAGGGGAATTAACTGCATATGATACTCATGTTAAGAAGATGGGAAGATATTAAAGACGTTTTCTTGATTTTTCTTTCTTGAAGTGCATATACGTTCTTAAACCGTTCGTTGCTACGGTCACGATAACTTATCCTAATCAAAATCCTGTTTTAAACCATTACGTACATGATATTTTTATTTATAAGCATCACGGGATTTTGACCAGTACTTTGGTTGCTTAATTTTGCGCAAGAATTATTATACAAGTTGTTAAAAAATTTGCGAATGTTTTATGTTTGGGTCTAATAAATAGAAATGTCATCCATTTATTCCAATGTAGAACTGTTTGAATACAATAGAAAATACGTATTTGTCTATACTTAGTATTTACATTATTTACATGGTTCGAACGGTTGTTCTCATCTTTACTGTCATATTCACGACGTTTCGGCCGTTGTACGCTCCGGCCTTCTTTAGGTGATTGTAATTTCAAACCCAAACTTTTATTTCGATCACTGGGGTATATTGTTCTCGTTCTATGAGCTTTGCTACCTTCCGGAGGTCATGAGAACACATGGTCTATTAGATAAAACGTTGGTTAGATCCAATGACTTGACCCAAAAGAACTTTGATTCCTGTCTGACTTTATGTCTTAGTGGAATGTCAGATTTCTGAATCTTAGGCTGATAATTCATCTGTCTATATTTATTCAGTGTGAAGCAGTGACTGTTCCTATTTAGGATCTGTGATAGTTTCATCTAAGTTTTAGAGTTGGATTTTTTTTTACCTTATTATAGCTACTACCCTCAACTAGGATTTGCAATTGTTGAGCTTGTCTATATCAACTTAAGCGCTGTCTTTGTTAACTAGTAGTATAATCATAACAATGTCATTCTGCAAGTTCTTTTTTTTTTTTTTTTGTCAACCTTTTTTTCTCTTGTGACATTTCATTTAGGTGGTTTGAACTTTTTCTAACTTAGATCATCTGCTTAGTACTTCGGGATTTTCAAGGCAACTCCCTCTACTGGAACTATCATGTCTAAGTATAGAACCTGTATTATGGTGGTGGCGAATTTGAAGCTCTTGTCCAACACCGAATCTTATGAGACACTCAACATTGACAACTGTTATTACCGAACCGCGGTGAGCCTTGTTGCTGCCCCGACTCTGTGTTCGTCTGTGATATTTTCCGTATTTGGCGTGCCATGACGCTTTGATGTTCTTTATTGCAAGACTTATCAAGGTTGTGTTGTATTCTAAATTTTTTTGATTCAAACATTATTTTGGTAAGTAATGTACTGATCTGGTCGAAGAGTTCATGTTCGAGCTAATTTTTCCTCCAGCAGTTGTGGAAAATCCGTTTCTATACGAAAGCAGGCACTGAACTTTCCACAACCTTTTATTTTCTCCTGGAACTTACCGATGTTTTAATTGATAAGCTTGGTAGAACTGACCACATCTGTATAGCAATGTCAGATGGTGTGATATCCGAGCCAATTTTTGATGGAGTTTTCTTTTCCGATTGGCTTCATTGGTGTAACACATTAAATCTGTATTGATTCGATATTCTGTTTGAATTTCCGGATTACCATTAACCATTAACATTTAGACTCTTAGCAACTCTTTTTGTATAATATTAGTTTTCTATTTTTAGTTTCTGCTTTTTATTTTCAGCTTAATTCAGTAGTGAACTTTATTAAGATTATTTAAATTGGAGTATAGTAGATTATAATCGAATTGATTATAAAATCTTATATTACATTTATTATTTTATTTACTGAATATATTAATCATTAATAAAGAAAAAAATAAAACTGTTTTAAATGCATAATTAACAATTTTTAATATAAAATCCCAGCATGGAAGAAATAGAATTACAAAACGACTTATCATAGAAAAATGAAATATTCTTCCTTTTTTTTTAATTTTTGTATTTTAGAATATTTGTAATTTATTTTCCCCTTTTCTGCATTGCAACTCGAGAAAAATAAAAAAATTTTTTACAAAATCAAACAGGAAAACAATATAAGGGGATGTATTTTTCACAAGAATTACTGTGTCATGAAGTTTTTGAAAATACCGATTTACCTATTGTCGACAAATTGAAATGAGTGACTAGTTTGCTATTTTATTATCAATGCCACTAAGATACAACTGACTTCAAATTTCTTAGATGAAGTTAATATAGCTCATTTTGGGTGTGCATTTTTTTAAAAATCTTACTTCTTTGCTTTTTATGAAGAGCTCTTCAGTCATTATTGCAAGATCTTTACCTTAGCAACATCGATTGGGAATAAAGAATCCTTCGCTATTATACTTTACAGAAAATTATCCAATGAAAATTCAATATTGAGTTGTCTTATTTAGATACCTAAGTTTTAAACTGACTTTTTAAGAATAAAAATAATCTTTCTCAAAACTTTAATTTTAGATTAATTGAAAGCTAAATGATTAAATTTACTATTTCTAGTACGCAAAATACTCTAGTGTATTTCAAACAGAAAATATTCATTGGAATCTAAAGTTTTTAGATTTAAAAATAAAAATAAAGTTTTTCGGAAATTTTTTGAGCGATCGGCACATTTATAAACAAAATTTGATTTTCAGTTTTAAAAATCTTGCAAAAATAAAATATACATCGCCCACACGTTATTTTTTGGAAAATTAACAAATTTAATGTTAAATTATCGGAATTGAAACAAATATTTCTTGTTTATGACAGGAAATTTAGAAAAAAAGTATTTCTTAATCATAAAGGTCTGACTCATTGACCTTTCAAGTAGTTGATGGCAACACCTGTTATCAAGCAATCTGGAGGCACGTTGACCAAAAATTGACATAATCCAAGTGAACGTTTCATAAGGGGAGCCATCCTTGAAACACATGACCTTTTAATGACAAGTTTCCATAGTAAAAATAATGCCGTTTGGCATAAATAAATAAAAAATAGAAATTATTTTAAAAATTTTAATTCTAAATGATTTGCATTAAGTTTTTGAATTTTCGATTTGTAAATAAAGTTTTTCTTTTAATGAATTAATAACGTAAGAAACTGACTAACTGGAAGAAAATTAAAAAATGTTAACAAAGAAAAAATGAGAACAATTTTTATAAAAATTTAATATTCATCGAATTTTTTCCTTCTTCAGAATATGATATCCTAAAATTATATTATTTATAAAATCAATTAAAAGATTATCTACATTTAAATTCTTTAGTATGCGTTTTTGATTTTACTATTAGGAACAGATTTTTGGCAAAATGATCTCGTAATTAAAAGCAAAAGTTATATGATTCACATTCCCCAATGAGTCTTGCGCTTACCTAATAAAAAATTGATAGATAATGTTTCTAGAGGTTTTATGCAATTAATTTGAGTGTGGGTAATAAATGTAAAAAACATTTTTATTAAGATTTTCTGAAAATAATGACTGCATAAACAATTTCATCATTTGTGAATAAGTCCTGAATGTTTCATTAAAATCAGACAATTTTTTTTAATCATTTCACCCCAAGCAAGGCATTCCACTGCCACTATTGCGCATGGGGCTACATAGGGGAAGGAAAAGAGAAAGAGTGGTTAGATATAGGAAATGTCAAAAGGAGGGTGATAGATGGGTAAGGATACGGAGGCTGGGTAGATAGGAAGAGTGTTTGAAAAAATGGATGCGAGTTATTGTGTTAGAAGGTGTCTATTGACCTTACATTTAAACTCCTGGAGATTGTAGCTGTCGAAGAAGCAATCATGTGGAAGGAAATTCCACAAACGGGAAGCTCGAGAAAGTAACTGTTGGAGTAGAAATTGCGGTTGCATTTTATCGGTTTCACTGTAAAAGGGTGGGATCTAGTTGCTAATCTAGTATCTCGTGCAAATTCGTACCTAGGGGGCACCAGTGATCTAAGTTCATCGGAGCAGAAGCCGTGAAAGTATTTATAGAAGAAACACAGGGAAGCCACGTCGCGCCGGTGAGAGAGAGGCTGCAGGCGGTCTGCCAAGTCGGTATCGATCACATTACAGACTCTCCGTTGAACTTTGTCGAGAAACCCGAGTAGAATAGCAGGGGCACCCGACCAGATATGGCAGCAGTATTCAATGCACGGGCGGATGGTAGGTTTATAAATGTGCTGGATAGATTCAGACGGAAAAAACTTCTGGGCCCTGCACAGAGAACCGACTTTCATAGCAGCGGATTTAGCAATGGATTCGATATAGTCATTCCATTTGAGGTTCGCTGCGAGTGTCAGGCCAAGCAGGCGTAGTGTTTTACTCTCTGGGAGGCAAGCCTGTTCCATACTAATGGGAGGTAGGTGCGGTTGTCTATGGTGGTTAATTAATAGCAATTTCGTTCTAGAAGCATTAAAATTTACGAGACATTTCTTACCCCAATCCCCTACGGATTGGAGGTCCTTTTCAAGCTCGGCTGCAAGGTTAGCTTTGTCGACCGCACCATATTTTTGATCGAGGCGAGAGTAAACCGTGGTGTCATCGGCGTACATACCTACTTGGGATCTTAAGTTATCAGGGAGATCATTAATGTAGATCAGAAAGAGCGTAGGACCTAGGATAGAGCCTTGAGGGACACCCGGGTTCGTATGGTAGTTCTGGGAGGCATGTCCGTTTAACACCACCTTCAATGTGCGGTTAGAGAGGAAAGACTGGATTAGTTCAAACAAATGTCCAGTTATACCATAGCTCCGCAGTTTGCATAGAAGGCCAGCATGCCAAAATCTGTCAAACGCTTTAGAGATATCCAAGGCAACGGTTCGGGCTTCGCTATTCTTGTCGAGTGCCTGGTATATATACTCGGTGATGGTCGTTAGTATATCAGCAGTAGACCTGGTGAAGCGGAAACCATGCTGCTTGTCCGAGAGGATCCTGTGTGCTGTGAGATGCTGAACCACCTCGGCCTTGATAATGGCTTCGAACACTTTGCCAAAGATCGGAAGAAGGCTGATAGAGCGGTAATTTGCGGGGTCCGAGGGTTCTCCAGTGTTTTTAAATATAGGAAATATAGGAACTGCAGAGGAAGATTTCCAACAGGCAGGAAAGCAGGAAGCAGATAGACAGAAGTTGTAGAGCTTAGAAAAGAGAGAGGAAAGTTCAGGGGCATATTTCTTTAAGACTATGGTTGGGATTTCGTCTCCTCCGCTCGCTTTGTGAAGGTCAAGTTTTGAGATTATGTTAAAGACCAGCGAGGTGTAATGTGGACGTCATTCAGTTGAGCATCATTTCTAGGTGAGAAGTTGGGTGTAAAAACTCCAGACGAGTCCAGTCTCGAATTGGTCGAGAATCTGAGGGCAAAGCATTCAGCCTTGTCCGCTGAGGAGGTGAGGACCTCAAATGTATTGATTAGTGGGGGTATTGAGGACTTGCTCTTGTTAAGTACTCTTTTACAGAGTCAGCAGTGGTCTTTGACGCCGAACTTAGAGGATGTTATGCGTTACTTCATTCTGGAAGCAAACCACATCTTAGCTTCGTTAAGTATCTTTTTACAGTTATTACGAGCTGAAGCGAAAAGGCGCCTGTTTTGGTCCGACGCGTAGCTACGATAGATTCGGAAGAAATGATTCCGGTGGGCAATGGCGGCCGAGCAAGCGGGCGAGAAACATGGAGACGAATGAGATTTAAGCTGAAATTTCCTGGCAGGGATGAAGTCATCGATACCAGCCTTAACCCAGGAGGAGACCTCGGATGTACATTCTTCGATGGGAAGACTAAAAACGTTTTTCCATGGGACGTCACAGAGAAAGTCGCGGAACGAATTCCAGTCAGCTCTTTGGTAGCAGTAGGATATTCTACTGGTTTGGGTTTCTTGGGTTGGGTAAGAGTAGAATAAAATGTTGACTGAAACTACGGTGTGGTCAGTGTTTCCGAGTGTGCAGAGCTGTCTGGTAGTGCAAGTGTCTGAGATGGCGGTGAAGCAGAGGTCTAGTAGTGAGTCCCTTCCGTTTGGGTTGTCGGAGAAACGCGTGGGGAAGTCCACTACTTGCGTAAGGGATTGGGTGGTTGAAAAATTCATGGTGTGGACACCAGCAAGGTCGATGACAGAGTTCTCCAGCCACTTGGTGTGGTGGGCGTTAAAGTCACCAAACACAAATATATGGGCAGAGGGATGGGAAGAAATGGCTTTGTCGATATTGTCAGAGATGCTGTCAAGTAACGAACAGTCAGAGGAGGAATGGAAGCCGTAGAGAAAGAAGAGATACCTAATCGAGCTTAGAAGTGAGAGACGGAAGCACATGAAGAATGATCCAGGGATTCAAGAGATGTCACCCTAGCTAGGAGAAGTTATTTGCTGACATACACACCAAGCCCATGCATATGAACATTGGAGTTCTTCCTGAAGAGGGGAAGGTAGACAGGAACGTAAAACTCAGAAGAGGGGATAGAAGGGTCAATGTTAGTTTCACATAGGGCTAAGATATCAGGTTTTGTTAGTGTGAAGGAATGATTCTACGCTGAGAAAGTTAGTGCGGATACCACGTATGTTAGTGAAAGAGACGCAGACGGGTTTGGACGTTTTCAGACTATTGACAATTGATTTTTGCCTAAATTTTTAGATTAATTTGACTTTCAACGCCACAAAATGACTTGCGTAATATTAAGTAAACATGGCTTGAATCGCTGACAGAAAATAAAAAAAAATTTAAAGTTTCGAACGTGTAAGAAAGGATTTAAAAATGACAACAAAATTTTATCTTTCCTCTTAAAAATTGCCAAAAACATTTTTTATGATAAAACTTTCTTTAAGTTTGAGCCTTTTAACATCATGCTATGCTATTTTTTTTTTTTTTTGGCAATTGAGTGGAGGTACCTAGCTTATTTAAATCAAGTAATGTTAAATATTTTTAACAAATATGTCAGTCTTGATTGCTTTTATTGTTTGTATTCTTGAACGCACGCAGACATAATGTGTGGGATCTTTTTGACATTACTTTCTATTGGGCACATACCAATGCAATATTGTAAACACTTAATATAAAACAGATTTCGAGTGAGACAAGCACCAAAAATAAACACCTTCATTGAAACATGAACGTGTAAAATCCATCAAATATCTACATATACAAGTAGCCATCTGTGCCTACTGATACTGACTCATTAACCACGCACACATATCTGCCTATTTAGTACCACAAACCCAAACATAGTTTGAGAAATGACAGTTATATCAAGACTTGTTAAGGAGTGAATTAAAGAAGAGACAGAGAATATCCACGAGGGCAAGCGGATACCTGCTTTGGAACAGAGCAAGCGCATGACACTTCTTCCGTTCGAAGATCACATTTAATGTCACGTTCTTCAATTTAGCTTCTATTGCACGACTGGACGTCAACTGCGAGTCACGTCCAATATTCACTTGAAGACTAAAAACGATACAAAAAATGGGGGTGGGGAAGAAAGAGAATATGCTTTACGTAAGGAAAACAACATTCTTTTAAGATAAGAAATGTTGGAAAATAGTGTTTCGAATTTGAAAATCCTCAAAAAAGAAAACAAATATTGCAACATAAAGGTTTGCAATATGTATTTCTTTCTCTATGTATATATGAATGTATGCATGTTAAAATATATTCATAAATCGACCATTTACTTTCGTTTGTGTGCGTATGTGTGTGTGCGTGTGTGTGTGCGTGTGTGCTAATCCCACATTTTCTTATAATAGAGTCTATAATAATAATATAAGAACTTATCTTATCATCAGTTCACTTTTTATATGCATTCTGTAGACTGAAGAGACCCGAAACTTGGAGATGATTTTAAATAAGTGTCGTGAAATTTGAACATTTTTGATGCAGTATTTATAAATATTATTAATTATTATTAATGTATGTTATCACTGACTTCGATTACACACACTCTCACACACACACACACACACACACACACACACACACACATATATATATATATATATATGTACTACTTCTAATGGAAATTACTTCGTTATGTTTATTAATCAAGTTTAGTTTTGGGGATTTGATAATTTGTAATTTTTTTGTAAACATAGAAAACATGGCTTACGTAAAGATTTAAAAGTTCTGTTTTTTTTTATATTTTCCATTTTACAAAGTATTTTCCATTAAAATTGATGGAGTTTTTTAATTTATTAATCCGACATATTTTTAATACTTAAACGTTATTTTTTAGTGGATATTCGTATATGAGTAGACGTTCTATTTATTCATTAAATTGTATACATATTCAGGCCGGTAGACAAAAATTAAATTGTGATTATTATTTAAAACGTTCTAACAGAATTGCACTCTCAATATACACATGACGGTCATTTTATTAGGTTCACTACTCCAGTATAGAACCACCTCAATTCATCTTGGCAAGAATTTGATTATATTCTGGGTGTAAATTTTCGAAACTTCGGTTCATGCTGTTATTATGGCATCCTGCAAGCATTCTATATTGGTTGACTGCAAATCCAGGATTCGAATCTGAACTTTACACCACATTCCAAACATACTGTGCGGTATTAAGATCCACTGACTCAAGTGAAAACAAATTGCTGTGTACAATGAAGCACTTTTGTTACACAGTGCATTGACTTGCTGGAAGTGAACAAGAGAGAATGGGTGCACTGTACTCATAAATTGAATCATATGCTCTGCTAAAATTACAATTTAGGCTGCGGCATTTAAATGATCATTTATTGGTGTCAAGGGTCACAGTTCATGTTAAGAAAATATTCCCTATACAAATACACAACCACGAAAAATCTGAACTATTGATACAAGGCAGGATGGAACCATACTTTCATTTTGTTTCCGGTAAATTCTGGTCATACTATTTGAATATCGCAGTATAAGTCGGCTCTCATCAGACCAGGTAACGTTTTACCAGTTTTCTATTGGCCAATTTTTGTGATCCTTTGTGAATTGTATCCACTGTTTCTTGTTCTTATCTTATGTTCTGTATACATCCGTTGTAAAGGTTATTTTAATAACGTCTAGCCTTGTCTCTGTCCATTGACATCTGACCTCTTTCATCGACAAAGCATTTTCAACCCATAAAATTGTTATTCGCTCGATTTTTTCTTTTTATAACCATTCTTAGCACATCCTAAAGATGACTGCGAGTGAGAATCCAAGTAAATCAGCAGTTCTGAATTACTCAGAACTGACCATCTGTCTTTCCACCTTCAAAGCCATTTAAATACATTTCTTTTTCATATTAATGCATGAAATCAAATTTCACCATGACCACATATGAATATCTATATCGATTAGATTGTTGCCAAAATTTTTAAATTGCATAAAAGTAAATTTGTTGATATGTACTTATTAAATGACCAGTAAGTAGGTAGTTTAATCAGTATTTTAAAATAAGACTTTTTATATATTTGCTAACTTAATCTCTGTTTACATATAAGTTTGTGTTTAAAAGTAAAAGAGATCTCTTTCTCAAGATTAAATTTTAAAGCTCATACTCAAAATGATATATTTATCAGAGAACATGCTAACCAAACTTACAACGTTTATGTACAATGAGAACAATGGAAATCTTTCGGCTCAACGTAGAAGCTCTTTCCAAAATATTTAATGAATTGTGCTGAGCGCTTTTCCGCAACACACGCATATCTATGTGTCTTTCAACGTTCTCGATATAAGCATCATAATTTTTCAAATCATCAATAAAATAAAACAATAATTAACGAAAAATCGAATTTCTTTACAAATACAAATAATTTACCAGGCAAAGAAGGTGCATATTTGTTATGGATATTTGCTTGGAACAAAATCAATATTTGGAAGATTGTGGAGCGCCAATATCCTAAGTTATGACTATCGCCCCTCTTTCAATATGACAATCGAATTCATGTACTTTCAATTTGCCTTAAATTCTGAACACTAGTTCAGCAGGTAAATACAAACATTTCTTGATCGAAATGATCAAAATGCAGAGAAGAACCAGGAAAACTGTGTTGCAAGTTTAGATAATTTGCAAAATCAGCTTATTTAAGCAAGCTTGAAAACTAATCAGTGGCACCAAAACAACTCTACCATATTCGACAAGAAACTGTTTTAATGCTCTTATTTGCGTAACAGTTTTATGATCATTTGTTATTTTTTTGTGTGAATGTCACTGTTGAGATGTTTTATGATTTCCTTCCCTATTCTTTTAATATGTTAAATTTTGAATAATACAAAAAATTAATTGAATATTCGTGCTTTAAAAGCACTCACTATCTTTACTGTGTGGAGATAAATATGCTTGCCTATGCGTCATTGTTAATGAACAACTATTGTTGCAACGCCTGTAGTTGTGTTTCCTTATACAAGCCATATTATTGATATAAAATTAGTTGGATTATTATTTATTATCAAAATCTTATTTATAGTAATTAGCAAAGGTTTTTGACTCAATCTCTAAATGTTATAGGTTCCTCAATGCGTCAATTATAAAGGCAAGTTGATAACAAAAGGAAAGTCAATATCAAAGTTTCTTTTAGAGATCAGGATTTTGAATACAACAAAACCCGTATGATGCTGTTACATAGATATTGTCTGTCTAATTAGTGAGTTTCATTATTCTTTGTTCATGTTTTCTTCTGAAAGGTTTGAATTTTTTCTCCTTTGGTATGATTGTGAGAATTTATTAAGTGAAGAATTACATTCGATGGGTGGGCAATTAGGTCTAACCAACGAGATATTAATATTAAAAATGTTTTGGTCTATTTGATAAGGATATTGTACAATAGAAGTGCCAGACCACTGATATAAAGCACAAAAAAAGAAACATAAATGTTATTTTGATATACTTATAAGAAGATACGAACTCCAAGAAAAATTTCTTTAATTCACATATCGTCAATCCACAGTTTTTATATCACGTCATCATGATCTACACATGAACCTAACTCGACCGCAACATGGCCGCCCAAATTGTGTATCACGTATGGCACTTAACTAACTATTCTTTAAATATTCTTTAAATAAATTATCTCGACAACACAAATGTCTACCACATATCATTTCAGTTTGATTTGAATTTTACTGGATGATTGCTGGAGAGTTTCAGTCCTTGTCCTCTGGATTCACAACACCGTTTGCCATTCAATTTAAAACTTAAGGCATTCAAATGAAATTGTAAGCCATTCAATTAAAAAAACTGCAATAGTTCTGTTATCAATATAAAATGGCATTAAATTCATCGACTAAGTTAAATTCGTATTTGCTAAAGGAAAAAGGAGTTCAGATGAACCCCAAGAAAGGCAAACACATAATTCGAACTGTGGGGTACTAACGTAATAATTGCATAATTAAATTAGAATTAGAAATTGTAAATTCTTTTTTATAAATTGAATGTGTTAGTATTTAAATTTAATGTCTTATTTTTTGTTTTTTTTATTTGAATGTACTATTATTTAATTAGAATTCAATAAAAAAAATTGAATGGTAAATAGTGTACTTTCTCACACTTTCTGACTAACCTAAAAGCACACTTACCATTTTAAATTGATGATAATTTTATTAAGTGCCAACTTAGTTAATTGCATTACGTGATAAAAGCTTTGACTATCATGTCTCGAAAGAGACATGACCGACAAGGCAAAAGATTTGTCCGTAGTAGTTTGCCATTACTTTCTGCGGTTGACTGATTTCCAACCAAATTTATAGAACCCATTCTGTCCTGCTATTCCACACATGGCTGGAGGGAGAAGAGATGGATCAATACCTTTCTTAAAGGTAGCAATACATTAGTGAATAAAAGGAAGACAACTGGAATACAAACTCAGCTCGCCGATGTCTCATTCTGAGCCAATATCCATTTCACGCCAACGCAAATCCTCATCAGGTGATAGAGCGCAGTCATCTGAATTCTTACTTTTCTTAAATTTATTAGTGCTCATTTATCGCAAGCAAACTCAGCGGATATTTGATCCAGTTTGATTAATCCTTTTGCAAGTTCAGTTTTGATAACCTCGTAACTCCAAACATTCTATTTTTGAAAAGTCATTTGAACCATTTCTTGAAGTAATTAATATGATCCAGTGCAGATGGGATATAGGGAGAGAGAGACAGACAGACAGACAGAGAAACAGAGAGAGAAAGAGAGTGTGTGTGTGTGAGAGAGAGAGAGAGAGAGAGAGAGAAAGAGAGAGAGAATGAGATAGTGAGCCAGAGATAGATAGATAGAAGGAGATGTCCTTGGAGAATGTGTGGCTATTTTATTGCTATTCTTCCTCAAAATACTCTCGAAAATGATTTGCTATATTCCATATCATATGGTTTATTTCAGATAATCGTTTCAGCTTCGAGATAATTCTGAGGTATAAACATTCCGAAGCATTTATAGATCGATATGAACTACCTAAAATATAATTTTAAATAATTAATGATTAAATAATAATAATATGGCAAAGAAAGAGACAGTCCAATCTTAATATGATGTTGTTATTGGTAATTTTATCAGTACAAAATTATACTGACTTTGATTAAGATATAAAATATGTGTCACTTGTAAAGTCCTGTTTATCAGTCTCACGTCAATTTGCAAATGAGTTTTCTCGTAGACCTTTACGTTTATTCAGAAGTACATTCTGATATTGAAATTTCAAATATCTTAATTTTTCTCTTAAACATAGATTACATCTATCACCTAACATGAGTACGTGCCTTACCTATCAGCTTCCACTAAAAGAAAAATTAAGATTTTGAAATTTCAATATCAGAATGTACTTCTGAATAAACGTAAAGAAAACATTAGTTTGTGTCGTCAACGGAATAAATTTAAACTTCAATAATTATCTCCTTCTTCCATTTATTCACCAAAGAATTTGTTTTTTTACATAAACTACATTTTAAAATTTGGTGAATCAGTAACATTTTCCCTCCTACCTACCACTATTAACCCAATAGTTAAGCCACATGCCTCCCACTACCAAAAGGGAATTTGCCACTACGATTTCCCTCGGCTTTACCCTATAATAGCGAACATTCTCTACCCCTTTCTTTACTATCCACTGCTTCCGGCATGAGAAATTTTCCCCATTCTTTGATTAAGTGGGGTTGACAATGAATGTCTTGAACTGACATGTTGAAATAGCTATTATTCCTATGTAAATATTATCTGAATATATACACATGTCTATATATGTCAAGCTGCAACATCTACAGGGTGCCCAGTTAGCACAGTAAGGCCCAGATCTGAATGTTTTGGATTACAGTATTTGGAGTGTAATACTCCTAACTTACTTGCAAAACTATCGTCGTGACATCCTTAACATTTTTCATTGAAGTTAAAGGAGACAAAAGTGTTCGGAGCTGATCCCTCACCCGGGAAGGAACGACATGAACAACATGTGTCACCAGACCGTTATCCTGCAACTTTTTGCACTAAACACAAAATTACTCTCCTGACATGGAATGTAAGAACACATAATATCTGTGGACAGCTGGAGAATGTCAAGCAGGCGATGCGCAGGTTGAATATCAGTCGTGATAATTATTATTATTGAATAACAATATTAATAATCATCATAATATCAGTTAGTAATAACCAACGGCTGGTTTCAAGAACACACAAGACGATTATGTACATGGAGAAGCCCAGGAGGTGGCACAAAAAACTAAATACATTATTTAACAATAAATAGAAGATTTATGAATGCTGTTGTTTATTGTAAAACTTATCCCAGTGCAGACAACGGAAGCGATCGACTCTCGGTTATATTCGAACTAAGGGTGAAACTGCGGAGAATGAAGAATCCTAGTGCAGCATGCAGACAGCAATACAATACATTTGCGAATGACCATAACCTACAAGAAAAGTACACGGACAGATTGAAGAAAAATATAAGAGGAACAAATTGGAAAAGGAAACTCAAAGTGGAACGCAGTAAAAGAAGCAATAGTTGCATCAGCCAACAACATCATCCTGAGGGAAAACAAACATAGGAAGAAAAATATGTGGATCGCAAAAGATATACTCTACATGATGAAAAGGAGATAGAAAATGATGCTAAGACATACTGGAAACTACACCAAAAAATAACGACAAGAATGCAGATAAGCTAATAACAGATGGCTCAACGACAAATGCCCAGAAATAGAGAGATTGAGGAGGACTAATAAAGAAAAAATGCATAAAAAATCAGGGAACTAATAGCATAAAAATATGCTCCTCAACGGGATGCATAAAATCCAAAGATGGAACACCTATTAGAGAAAGAGGAAATACTTCAGCGATAGGCGGAATAAATAGAAGATCTCTTCCACGACAAGAGAGAGCAATCGACTATACACACAAATATCGACGAACCAGAAATATTAAAATCCGAAGTGGAAGCTGCACTGGCCAAACTGAATTAAAACAAAGCAGCTGGACCACATGGCATAGTAACAAAGATATTGGCAACCTTAGAAGATTTCGGCGTAGACAACATCACAGAAATAATAAATGAAATCTACAACAGCAGCAAAATCCTGGAAGACCTAAGCAGATCGATGTTCATAGCATTGTCTAAAAAATCAGGTACAAATGAATGTGAACGATCAGCCGAAAGATCAGCTTAATGAGTCACCTAACAAGACTCATCATCCGAATTCTGACGAACAGAGCACACAGTAGTATCAGACCGGAAATAGGACAAGAATAGTGTAGTTTCCTCAAGGAGACGGGAACAAGGAACGTGATATTTATGATTAGAGTATTATCAGAAAGGCCAATAGACATACAGAAGGAAGTGTACTTGTGTTTCATTGACTACTCAAAGGCATTCGAGAAAGTAGGGCACAAAAACATGAAAGAGACGCTTAGCAGCCTTGACATTTTCGGAAAAGACTTTAGTGTAATCAATAATTAGTGTAGTGTAATCAAGAAACTCTACTGTAGGAAAACTGCCTGCATACGTACAGGAAACGAGTTCAGCAGAAACACAAAGATAGAAAGGGGTGTAAGACAAGGATGAGTATTCTCACCAGATCTATTCAACCTATATAGCGTGATCATTAAGGTGGAGAAATGTAAATACCTGTGAAGTGGCCAAGGTTGCATTTCAGAAGGTGAGTAGAGTATTAAGAGACAGAAAAATTTCGCTGGAAACAAAGAAGAGTGTTACTGGATTTTTATGTGATGTCTGCTCTTTAATATGTCAGTGAATGCTAGACAATCACATCAAAGACAAAGGAAAAACTAGAAGCAACCGAAATGTGGTTATACAGAAGGATCCTGAGGATATTATGGACGGAACATGCAAGCAACGACGAAAAGGAAACTAATACTTTACATCAAGAAAAGACAGCTGAAGTTCTTTGGACATTTAATGAGGAAAGAGGGCTTGGAGAATCTGATGCTCACGGGATGGCTAGAGTGAAAGAGAGGGAAGGGAAAACAACACATGACATATCTGATAGACTTGAACAGATGGATGGTAGGGCGGGGATTGAGTGGGATAACAGGAGAGGGGGTATTAAGAGCGACAAGGGATAGGGTGATGAAGAAAGCCATGATCGCCTACGTCCTGAAGGGACACGACACATAAAAAATAAGTGAGAATTATCTGAAGCTTGGAATTTAATTCCTTTTGATATTATCCGCCAAGCTACTATCGCTTGGTTACCACGCCCACAATTTTGTATTGAACATTCACGGAAACATTTCGAACAATTTTGATGATTCTTCAGTTTGTACATAAATCATGATACCTAAATACAATTATTTCTGAATTTACAGCTTTTTAACTGAGCCCTGTAGTAAATAGGGTGATTAGTGGGATTTTCTAAACCAAGTTTTCCTGGTCACCGATTGAATTTAGTATTATCTTATGCGGCCACTTTACATCGATTGCGGATTCCAGTTGGGCTTGATGGCTATGCTACATGAAAGAACTCCTAGTAAAATAAAGCTTTCAAATTCAATGAAAAACACAGCATCGCGTTGTTTGAAGGAAAGCCGGCCTATGTTACAATTAGAGGGGATTCATTTCACTTTCCCAACTAACTTTTTGCATTCTATATTGCTATAAAGTATTCTTCTTTCACTTGTTTAGAAATGCAAAAAAAAAAAAAATGAAAAATTACTTACGTTTGAATAGAAAATTGCAGACGGAAAGACTACCCTACAGTTTTTTTAACAAATGTTTGTAGCAACCAAACATCAAAGTTACTATTACAAGCAAACTGGTTTCAATGATTTTCACTGGTTGTTTTGGATAACTGAAATATGTTAGTAATACCCGCATCGCGTAACTTTATATATTCTCAAGTCAAGTTTATTTGTTCGCTATTTGGTCTACACAACCTACAATGAAAATTCTTCATTACTTTGCAAACCTATGCAAAGTACCTTCTTTACGTAACTCCTTTTTGTAAATGAGTAGCATTGTTAGCGTTTTTTTTATTTTATATATGCCGAACATTTCGCTTATTTACCTCTATACTCCATGTTAGAATAAACAAAAATGCATGTCAGTATTTATTATAAAAATAAGAGCTGTCACAATACAACTAAAAACGTTTTCCAAAAATTAAAATTTGCTAATGCCATCAATAAAACAGAAATAAAATTTTGAAAAACAATATTATTTGTTAAAATATACTTGGTTTTGTTCAAGTGAATTTTCTGACAGAAACACGTAGTAAACACGTAAAAACTACTTCACGATAATCAATAACATTTGTTGATTATTCTGAAAAAAAAAAGTAAAAACGAAACAAAATATAATGAAATGAGTTCACATTTGTTGATCAAAAAGTTATTCTGAATAAGCATATTTTTCGGAGTGACATTTATGCTCTATAATTGTCTAATCGACAATGTGTGTCTGAATTTTTCTGTTCATATCTCCCCGATAAAATTATCTAAAAAAAACAAAAACAAAACAAAACAAAAAAAAAGAAGTAAAATCAAATATATATGCAAGACACTCGAGCAAATCCACATACAGAGAGAGAGAGAGAGAGAGAGAGAGAGAGAGATCATCAAACGTTGACACAAACATTCGCCACAGTTTAATCATTCTTCTTGCTAAGTATCAAATGCTGACTTTGTTAAAAAACGAAAATATTCGAACACGAATATTATTTATTACGCTTCTTTTGACGTGTGTCACTTTCACTTACGTGTGATGTGTCTTGAATTTTCTTGTTTTTCATCTCCGTCAATTTTTGAGAAAAAAGAAAAATAGACGGTCACTTGTCGGATTCTGCTTAAGCTAACTGGGCGTGTTTTATGTTGTCTTACATTCTCATCGCTGTTTATGTAAAAAAAAAAGAAAAAAAAGAAAAAGAAAAAATATAATCCCGACGGCAAAGCAAACTAAATTCATATTTATTTTTCGTGCAGCTATATGTATCGTTTAGTGAGTGTCACATTAAGTAAGCCATCCTAAATAACGATTATGTTATCTACTTAAAACTAAACATACTTTAGGAATTCAAAAAGCCAAATAAGAAGAAACGAAAGTATTAAATTTGTGATACTCTAAAGGTTTAAGCGAGTCCAGTCAGTCAGCTACGGACAGCCTTACTTGTAATTCAGGATCACAACGGTACATAAATGGTTTGCATGGGAACAGCTGAGATTATATGTCATTTTTTTCATTTTGTTCCAATCTGTTATCTAGATATTTATATGAGTCTGTTTATACATGATATATAATAATAATAATAATAATAATAATAATAATAATAATAATCATCATCATAATAATATATATATATATATATATATATATATATATATATATATATATATAAAGACAGAAAGTCTGAGCAAGAGCCAAGGGTTGTTGGCTCTTGCTTAGATATTTTATCTTTGCTCTACTTTCGTATTGAGCGCTTTAGTGTAATGGTTTTCGTCTTGGTTTTTTTTGTTTGTTTCTTACGAGTGCTTGACTTTTTGTTCATGTACTTTGCTTCTTTTTTTTTACTTCCCCTTCTTTTCCCTCCGAGTTCGTTCTCGGTGGGTTGTACAAGACGATTTAAATTATAGCTTAATTAATACTAGTTTCGCCAGAGTTAGTTTGGTTACTATTGGTATTGTTGTTGCTATAGTTAATATATATATATATATATATATATATATATATATATATATATATATACACATATATACTTGAATACACATGCCTAGAAAGATGATCAGTA
>JBBBDQ010000154.1:2165000-2240000 GCA_037127315.1 Ascarosepion bandense
TAGGGTTAAAATTATATTTTACGTAGGATGAATATGCGTTATTAACTAAATCCATAGTAACATCTAAGAAGTCAACGTTTCTTAGGTTCGTTTGTACTATTACTTTAAAACTTAAGTATTTCATTACGTTATGTATTAAATTACGAATTCTATCTTCTTTACAGTTGGTAGAATTATGAACAATCATAAGACTATCGTCTTTATAACCCAATGTCAGCTATATCAACATCACGATGAGCAGTTAGATTTTAAAAATGAATTAATCTACAAGATCCCATGATTTTTGCAGCATCCAGCGATCCCATGGTAATATCATATTGGTCCTCGTAATTAAACTTTGTCCACTTCTAAATTCTAAAGTACTCTTTAGACACTATTTCTTTCATCTTCTTATGGTGAATTTATTATTATTATCATTATTTTATTTGATATCCTTCCCGTAGCTTAGAGACTTAACACTTTCTTCGGTACATGATCTGATCAAAGTAGTCCTGCCAGTGGCAAACTAGGTCAGGTATCAGAACTGCGTCCGGGGAGATAAAAATATTCCGGACAAGAGAGCCAAATACACCAATCACAAAAGGACAACTGCTGCTGCTTGATCTATTTATGTGACGTGGCCTGCCAAGATTTAGGACTCCTGTGTTTTTGCCTGCATCGCCATCACGAAGTTTTTATACCAAGTTACGTCGACATCTATCATGTGATCTTGTGTATAAACAAGACATCGGGAAAATTGCTTTCCAAGTGCTTGTTAGTCAAGATGGTCGTGTCCTGAACGAGCTTCACTTGCTCGCTCTTGGCTACTGATGGTGGTGAATGTTCGTACCATTTCTCTCTTACTTCTTTTCCTGTTACCGGAAACCTCTTCTATACTTTTGTATTTTTAGATTATTCTTCTTTCTCATAATATATATCTTTAGTTTTAGTTTTACTGCTTGAATGCTTTCATTCATATTCTGTAATTTTAAATGAAATATATTCAGTAGTATGAGTTTTCGATAAATATTTCAGTCAGATTAATTTCATTTTCATTTTATCACAAAACTTAGGCTGCCATATTACAAAATTCAATCCAATCACGACAGTTGCCATACAGAATAAGAGTATGTGAGTAGAAACCAGGGAGATTGGTGAACCTATTTATTCTTATTGAGAAAAACATTCAGGCTGAGACGCTGCATATGAAAAAGTAGAGATTAAAATAGTAAGAAAAATAAGGTAAGTTAAAATTAAGAACATGGGAGATAGTGTTGTACCTGGTGTGGGATTGGCATCATATACATGCATTCTGTTTTGGAACATAAGAATCTGTCAGCTTATTTAGACCTATTAAATTTTAACTTAGTAAACGCTGCATCAACTCCAATCAGCTAATAACCGATCGGAAAAATAATTTTCTCTTGTTACAAAAAAAAACTTTTTCCGACACTGATATTAAGGTAGGTACGCAAAAGAGACACTTTAACAGATTCTTCAGTCATTTCATTCATTTTGGCGCGTTGATTACCAATTTCAACCGTTTTCTCGTTACAAGACAAGCAAAGTTTGTACAAAGATTTATCATTTTTTTTCAGATTTATATATTTTCATACTTAAAAACACTTTTAAATTATAACTCGAAGATAGGCATAATGTTCAAATATTGTTTTAGATTTTCAGATAGACTATTTTTTCTTTTCTTTTGCTTCTCTTAAATCGCCCTCTTCTCTTAAATTTTGAAAAATGATGGAGGAGTTACGTCGAACATTTTGTTTAATAATAATAATAATAATAATAATAATAAGAATAGAATAAACAAAGAAGCTGTAAAACTACAACAACAAAACATACATTATAAATTGATTTGTTAAAAAACACAGAACTAACATATAAAGACTCGGTCATAGGAAATCTACTATGGTCAATCGTTACGGCTTTTGATAGAACGGCTTCACTTAAAGAGTAGGGTGTAGAGATTCTTAAATAATTTATAGTTAGGCACCATACGTGATACACGCTTACGCGATCATGCTACTTTCAACCTATGACTTGTCAGAAGATTTTCCCGCAGTAGGTGGTCATTTCTTTTTCCGTGTGCTGAGTGACAACCAAGGATATAGAATCCAATTTGTCTTATTATTTATCCCATAGCTTCAGAGGGAAGAAATAGATTAATATCTTTCTTAAGGATATTTGCGCCTAAGTGAATGCAACGAATTCAACTGGAACTCGAACTCGGCTTTCTGATTTCTCATCTGAACCAATACGCATTGCACGATTGAATGAACCACTTATTTTCCTGCATCATTGAGATAAAGCTATAAATCAGATAAGGAAGAAATATATACTTATCAAGTTAAATTTACAGCCATTTGAAGAACACATGTTAAGATATATTTTCTCTCTCACTTCCATTCACTGAAATAACCAGTAAGATTTCAAATACAATAAATGCATTTATCTCCAGCGTAGCCTTCTTATTTATCAATCGAAAGTTGGGATAGTTTAGAGAAAATGTTATTGGCACTAAGGGATATCAAAGAAAATATTTCCACATAAAACTCTAAGAACCTTACATATCTTTTATGACTAACAACCTAGAAATGTGTCTAAATTATATTCATTTTGTTAGCCTAACTTCGCTGTTAACTGTGGTCTCTGTTATTCCCTTGCTCTGTTGTGCTTACGCTCGACTCGTCGATATAATTAGCCGATATAATAATGATTGAATTTCCGCGTCGAACAGTTCACCCTATGTGCCTTTATTTATGTTGCTATATTTAAATATCAGGCCAATATGGTTGCGGTGTCCTGCACAACTGATTAATTGGTTTATAATGCAATAAATATTGATGGTACGTGTACCTGTTCTTATCTGTGCACATCTTTCTATCTCTGTCACGGCTTCATTTCTTATCATCTCTGTTTACGCTCAATCATTTTCTTATTCATGGCTAAATTTATCAACCTATAAATATTCTTCCTATCCAATCTCTCCGCATTACTATTCTTACCTATGAACCAATCTCTCTAAATTTGTCCATATCTATTCATCTCTACTGTTCTTCTTGAACACTGAGATATTTAGCTAAATCTTCTTAGCCTCTTTAATCAGTAATCGGTACCAATTTTACACTAGATCTTCAAATATTGATTTTCATGATAGGTTGCAAGACTACCCAGTATCTCTGATAATGAGTGTCATGCTTCTTCTTCGTCTTCTTCTTCTTCTTCTTCTTCTTCTTCTTCTTCTTCTTCTTCTTCTTCTTCTTCTTCTTCTTCTATGTGCAATGCCCCTCCAAGACGTAAGTGATCATAGCTTTCCACATCCCACTATTCCTTGTAGCTCTTAACACCCTTTCTCTTGTTATCCCTCCAAAACCCTGCTCTGCTATCCATTCGCTCAATCCTATTAAGTATGTCAACCGTTGTTTTCCACTGTCTCTTTTTCTCTCTATCCGTCCCGTGAGTATCAGGTTCTCCAAACCTTCCTTCCTCATTACATGTCCCAGAAAATTCAGCCTGCTTTTCTTGATGTTAAGTATGTTTTCTTTTTGTTTCTATCCTCTCCGCAACCTCGTCTTTGCCATGGTATCCTCAGCATCCTTGTGCAGAACCGCATTTCGGTTGTTTCAACTTTTTATTTTATCTTTGATGAGATTTTTCAGCATTCGTTGCCATATGGAAAGCCAGGCATCTCATAACAATCCAATACCTTCTTCTTTGTTTCCAGTAAAGTTTTCCTGTCTTTAAATATTCTACTCAGCTTCTAGAATGCATCCTTGGCCATGTCAATACACCTTCGGATTACCGTGTTACACTTTCCGTTCTCTGTTAGAACACTTGCCAGGTATTTAAATTTCTGTACCTGTTTGATTTTAGTATCCCCAGCCTGTATTTGATATTTTGGTCTTCCGTGAAAGCCTTTAATACCCACAATGCCGTAGATATTCGGTTATACGCCCGGAAGTTATCCTTGGCAAAAATTGATTTTTGTCAAGCCCCGCGCAACCACTGTCACGCAGACATCGGTAGTCCATCGACCCGCCGATGAGGAAGAGGAAACTGCTACCGCAGTGTTGAAAACCCCGGGGATGCGGCACTTCTGCCATCTAAAATGAGGAAAATAATATCTCCATTAACAATACAGGAGTGTTAATCATGCCTCAGTAAACATTTTTGGTAAATGTCCTGTGCCACATAAATACGAGTTACTACGTATTCTATATACTTTTAGGAAAACTGTGCAGGTTTTGATGAGAAAAATGTTTTGAGGAACTCTTAAATCTGGTTTTATTAGAGAAAAGCCTTCCTCCAAGAAAGTGTCCTGCACCGACACAAAAAGTTAATGTTCGTTTGAAGGAAGATCAGGTGTATATAACTCGTTGGTTAAAGCAGACCAATCAATTTCCTAATTGCTTTTTACGTTGTTGTTGTTGTATGCGGCCTTGCGTTGTCAGCAATCTTCCAACTTATGCGCACAAGACGGTTTTTGACAAAACGTTTATAGTTACGTTGCACCTGCTGGATCTATAAATGTGTATTTAGTATTCCATTGCTTATTAAGGATTCTGAATTAATAAAACTCCAACGTTCCCACAACATGCCTTTCTTCTATAGAACTCAGCTATTGCAGATGGTGGTCGAGATTTATCACTACTTTTCGCATTGAACATGGTCATATTTAACCCATTTTAATAATTTATTATGATATGTTTAAGGGACAGTTAATTTATATATTCGTCATTACAATTGGTGCCAAAAACCAGAAACTACTTATGACTCAATCTGATACATGCTAAAAGAATTAAACAAATAGTTGAATAGAAAGAAAAATATTTTGCTAAAATTCCGCTTCTGTATAATAAAATATAATCGGAAAGTCATTTAAAGGATTAACAATGCAAATGAATAAGGTTTGATTTTAATAACCATGATTGTAACAATTAATTTTGCCCACAGGATTTCTTGAACTTTCTTATAAAATAGTACAGTGTGGAGAAGCCCTGATAAAACTTCAAGATTCACTAAGGCCGTATGTATGCAAGTCCAGTTTGAGATATAAATCATCAATCAGTGGTAATTTATCTAGCAAGACAAGCTTTTGAACCATTCTTTTTCTTCTGTGTGCCGTCTTCCTTCACGAGGTTGGCTATAATGGCTCTCTACATCTTACTGTCATGTCTAACTCTCGATAAATCTCGTCTTTTCGCCATCTCTCCCAAACCCTACTCTACCATCCATTTGCAAAATCTCCTAAGGTTATGCGTTGTTTAACTCTAAAACTTGAATAGTCTAAAAATTCGTTGTTGTCTCCGTGTTCTGTCCAAGATATTATTAGCATTCTTCTGTAGAACCACACTTCTGTTATTTCAGGTCCCTTATTCATCTGTGAAGAGTTACTTAAGTTTTTCATGTTCTTTGACACAGATAATAATTCAGTCTTCTGCAGTTTCCAGGTATTGCTGAAGAACGACTTTTGCAGTTTGTAAGACAGTTCTGGTTGAAAGAATTCTCTGCCTCCTTTAGATCTGAGCACATACAGTCGATCAACATCAGCCTTGGAGTAATGGATGCGATGAGAATCCTTCTCGCTTTTGCATTCCATTGACTTAATGCAAGCTATTGTTCAGTTAAGGATGCGTAAACTGTATTGCATCACAGGAACAGCCAAAGTGTTTATGGATGATATTCTGTTTTGTGAAGTCCACTCCGTATTACAGTCGAGTACCAGACGTACTCGACTGTAGTTTTCTTTTCTTAGTTTCTCTTTCATTTTGTTATGCGTTATTCAGTCTCTTTCTATGAATCTGAAGTACTTATAGGCTTTTTCCTGTCTCAGTTCTCTAATCTTTGTGACAGAATCTAGGTGTGTTTCTGTAGTTTTCTCTTTTTTAACATTACTTTTACACAACTAATTATCTAATTCAAAATACATACTGGTGTCACCAGTGAAACATTTTTACAGTATTGAGAAGACCCTTTAATCCATTGTCGTCTTGGGCAAAGAGTTTGAGATCACCCATGTAAAGTAGGTGATTAAATACTTTTTTCAATTTGAATCTGTAATTATTACTGTTTAGTTCATGTGAAAGGGAGATTAAGAACAAACAGAACAAAACGGTTAACAGGGAATTTTCTTGAAAATTTCATCGTCGGATATTCAGACGACTGGAAGTAGCTGTACCTTTGAGTTGGGTTAGGTATAATATGGACTTCCACAGTTTCATTTTATATTTAAGAAAATTTATTATCACTATCAAAGGCTTTACAGTAATCTATGCAAGCAGTTATGAGAACTCGAACTTTTCCAGTATCATTTTATGTATTAATAAATGATCTTTGCAACCAAATAAACCTCTTAGACATCCTTTAAAGAAAGATCGGTATTTTCATTGAGAAAAGACTAAGTACATTTCGTCAAGACAGACGTAATCAGTTTATATGTAGTGCACAGGCATGTTATTGGACTATAATATATTTGGATAATCTATTTCACCCGTTTTCGGCAGGAGATACCTAGTACCTTCAGTGATCCCTTCTTGAGTTACATTATTGTTATTAATTCATATTGATAAAATTTGCTCAAAGATTTTATAGACTGATAATAGAGCTCAAAATTAGGTTCCGTGTCATTTTCTGTAGATTTCTATTTTCGTGATTTTGTTAGAACTTGTCTAATGTGTTTCTTGGGTATATTTTTAATCTGGACAAGTTTATTCTTCATTTTTTTTTGTTCTCGTTTGATCTTCTCTGCATTGCGATTATAATCCTTTCTGCCCCCTCCATAACTAAATTTTTTGAATTTCCTCAATAGAATTCTACAACTGATTTTCCAATTTCGCAATAAAATTCGTGATATTTTTTTAGTATATCTTATTTAGTCGATAGAACCTACAAAGTTTTTCATGTCGTCTTTTTTCTGTGAATTCAATTGAAGTTTCTGTTGTTAAGTATTTCTTTGCTTAGTTAAATTTGATTTTCATTTAATATATTTTCGCTTGATCTTCTTGTTTTTTTGTGATGAAACATTTGGATATTTTAAAATTTCATCTACTATCTATACTTCTTATTTGATTTCCTTAGTTTTTTTTGCTTTAAATTTGCTTTCCAGCTGATGTTTTTGTCTGTGGTTTGTTTCTCTTCTTGATAATAAGTTTGCGTTTACATACCAAAGCTGTTGCATATATGGTATTACTTACTTCTTTGATAATTTCCAGTACACTATCCGTTAATAATACTTGTAATGTTTGCACAGTATCTTTATTTAAATTTTTTATATAAATTTTTGGAAGTCGGGCTCTTTTTAAAATTTTGGGGCAAGTTACAATGTTGCTTCTTTGATTGAGTATTTTCTGCTTCACACACTTCAACACTGTTGTTTCCAAAGAACTGTTTTTCATCATATTTCGATTTCTGCTATGGTCGCACTACCTACCAAGAACTAAGGAAGACCAAAGGCATGTCGTGCTGTGTCGTTATGGATCCATTTCATGTTTTTCTATCTCACCTATCATCATTAGGGTTACATAGACAAAGTTCTCCTTAGTTTGTGGGCTGTACTTAACAAGACAATTTTTGTATATCTCTTAAGCTGGGGTTTCCAGGGATTGTTTCACTGTGTTGTTATTCTTTTTGACTATTCCATGTGAACCTACTATCACTGGCACGATTCTTGTTTTCAATTTCCACATTTTTTCTATTTCAATTCATATTTTGACAGTTTTTCGAATATCTTGGTTGCTACGTTACAATCCGCTGGACAAGCCAGATCAGTTAAATGGCAAGTTTTTCTTTCTGGTTTTAACAATCATGTCCGGCCTATTTGCTTCAATTTTTCTGTCTTTGTAGATGGTGTAATCCCATAGAATGGTGATATCTCCTATTTCTGTAAACAATGCTGGGTGATATTCATACCAGTGTTTGTTTACAGATTTTCTATAGTGTTTGCACATTGTCCAATGTAAATATTGCCAAACTCTATCGTGACGATTTTTATATTCATTTGGGGCAAGTACAGAACATCCTGAGATTAGATGGTCTATTGTTTTTTGGTGTTTATCACAGAAACTGCATTTTGGATCCACATTAGTATGTATAACTAACAGTATAGCCCGGCGTTGCTCAGTTATAATGAAAGCTTTAAAACTAATCCGTGGTCTTAGAGCTCAAACTCTTTGGACGTTGGCACGAAAGACAAAAAAGCATTAGTTGTTTCCAGTTAAAGCGAAACCGTAGACTGAAAGAAAAATGAATGGATGTAAGTCAAATTTTGATTTCATGGTATCGATATCAAATTAGTGTTTTCGTCGTAAACTGAATTTTGCAGGCTAAATAAGTCCTCCGAGTAAATGGTATCATGGCTGAGTCTAAGAACTACAATTATACCTACTTAGAGCCAAACCCGAAGTAAAAACTAAAATAAAAGGGCTGAAAAAATACAGACATACAGGTAGATAAACAGACACACACACAAACATCTTGCCTTTTATATATATATATATATATATATATATATATATATAATCGATTTTCTGCACTATTGTAAGAACTGCAATCTTGAAACTTCTGAATATCGTTTCTCATGTCTTTGTCTATGAGTGTATCAAATTTGATTAAAATCGGACTACTCCTTCTATTAACCGATTTCTTCGATTATCGATTTTCGATATTTATCGGGGGTACCTCGACACAAAACTTAGCTAAGAACACTTGCAGACGCGTATAGTACACCTGTGTAAATTTTCAAGAAAATCGGTTCAGCCGTTTCGGAGTCTCTAGGTAACGGACACACACACACAGACACACACACACACAGACAACTTTCCATATATAAATAAGTTTAGATATTTGCCTGAAAGTTCCTAGTGAAAAGACTTTGGTCTTGCGTTTCAGTCTCAAACTTTAATCCAGAAGCAAGTCACCATCGATGAGTATTGACTTTATCAACATTGGATTTATTGGCACGTTCTGGATATTGGGCATTCAGAGGTTTGTCTTACCGGCGTTGTTTCATCTGTTCAAGAGCTTTATCTCTGGCTTTCATTTTCATATTTTTTGCCGCAATAGTTGGTTCTTGGCTTGTTTTGCTTTTCTACAGAATCTACTAACTGTAAATCTTGTTTGTATTTACTGCCTTCTTTTAGTATTGAATATTTTTCTTTCTTTCTTCATGTTGCCTTACTAATTGTATCATCCAATCCTTTGTTGTTTCTATGCATGTTAGTAAGCCAATAATTGTTGTCATGTATGACAATTCCAGCTGAATAAGACCTCTTCCATCTTCTTTACAGGGTACGTATAGACGGTCTATATCAGCCTTTGGATGATGCATCTTATGCTTAGAAAGAAGCCTTCTTGTTTTAGAATCCATTCGCCTGATGTCGTTTAGAGTCCAGTTTAAGATGTTGAAACTATATTGGACAACAAGAATTGCAAAGATATTAATAGGCATGATTCTGTTCTGAGACTTCAATTCAGTTTTTAATATCAGTCGTAGCCTTCTATAGTACTCTTTACGCACTATTTCTTTCATTTTTTATGGTGAATTTTTTCACTCTCACTTACACCTAGGTATTTATATGCTTCTTCTAGCTTTAATTCTTTTATTGTTTCAGCAGGGTCTAAGCTAATTGAGGATGTTTGTTGTAGCGATCCACGTAAAACTGTAGCTTTAGCACATTTATTCAAATTGAATTTCATTCCAATGTCTTCGCTGAAGCATTTTACAGTTTGCAGTAGACCTTCCAGCTCGTTATAATTCTTAACATACAACTTTAAGTCATCCATATAACAGAGATGGCTTATTTTCTTCTGGACTATTTTATAACCACATTCCGTCTTGTTAAGTTGGATGGTTAGTGCTATTAGCAATATGCAGAATAGTTAGGGAGACAAAGAGTCACCTTGAAATATACCTCTTTTGATGTTTATTTCAACAGACTTATAGGTTGCATTTATATGATTGAGATAAAGGGTTGTTTTCCATATCGACATGCATTAGTTGATGAAATTGTTGATGACGTGTGATATCTCGTATATATTTAAAGTCTTCAAGATTCAGGAATGTGGTACAGTATCGAATGCCTTACGATAATCTATCCAGGGAGTACTAAGACTTTTCTTTGCATTGTAGCAATTTTTCAGGATTATACTGTTAATAAGCAATTGGTCTTTACATTCGTAACAGCCACGTTTACACCCTTTTCGTTCAAGCAGTAATATGCCATGTCTTTTAATGGAAAAATATTCTGTTTTGTTAAAATAGATGTTAATAGTTTGTATGTTGTCGGAGGACATGTAATTGGTCTGTAGTTTTTCGGGTTGTTTGTGTCACTATTCTTGGGTACAAGAAATGGAATTCCTTGGTCATCCGTGCAGAAATTTTAGTGGGATCGTTAACCATTTCTTGAAGTTCTTTGGCTAGTTTTTTATGCGCTGTATTTAAATAATATAGCCAAAAGTTAGGAATTTTATCTATACCTGGAAATTTCTATTTGAGTGCTTTTTTCAGTGTACATTTAACATCCTTTTTTGTGATTCTAGCCCATGTCTGTTCTGGTTTATTTTTGATTCGTTCTGTCTCTTGTGCAATTCAATCTACTTCTTTGTTATGTTCTTTAGGGCAAGCCCATATTTTTTACCAGAACTATATAACTTCTTCCATTTTGGTGGGGACTATCACTTCAATTCTTTTTTTTACCTATTTCCCTGTAAAATTTCTTTGCATCGGTTTGAAAAATCTTGTTTTGTCTGTAGAATCTTGATCTTTTCTCATAGCGTCTTATACTTTGAGCCTTCAGTTGTATTGTTTGCTTTATTTTTTTTTAGTTGATAGGACTTAATTTTCATTTCTAATGTTGTATTTTCTTTCGACTTTTCTGCCTTTTCTAATTCTTATATTTATTCCTCTTATCAGTTCATCGAGTACTGATAGTTCACTTCTAAGTTGTTCGATTTTTTTTCTATTTTTCTTTTCCATTGTGGATCTTCATGTCTGCGAGAGTGTCTTGTTTTTAATTTGATGCTCAATTTTTTTGTTGCTGCTATGCTGATGCGTATATTGCTTCATTGATTTTTATATGAGTGTCTTCTTCATCCCAAATTAATTTGAATGCTGCATTGTATAGCTTAATAGTTTCGAGGTTCTGCTTTGTTGGCTGTAATTTTGGGAGCTGTTCTCGTTCCTCCATTGCAATATTTTGTATTTGACTTATATGGTTCTTGATTTCATCCTTGGCTTCTTGTATACTGTTCTTGTTTTCCGTAAAATGTATCTTCGTACATGCGCTAATTTACTTCCGTCAATGTACTTTCTGTTTGTTTGTCCAACTTTTTCTCGCCAAATGTCATATGTTTGGCGAATGATGTTTTTTTTATTTTGAGGTTCGAGTAACGCTTCATGAAATGCAGTCATAACGACTTTGTACTCCTCCCGAGACCATTTTATTTTTCCTTTCTTTAAGTATACGGTTATAGATCTAGCTCGAGAATTTTCAGGGACATCATTAGGATAATCCTGTTTGTGGGGACCTAAAGATTCATTTTTTGTGTCGGAGTTTGTTCCTATGGCAGATTTTTCGACCTCAGGTAGGTTCCTTCCTGAAGGACGGGCGCTCTGTTTATCCACTGGAAGAGCCATACTGGACTTTTTATTTCTAAATTGTATCAAACTGTTTTTAGTGTTTTTCATCGTTTTTTTCTGTTGTCTTGTTTTATTTTTTGTTTTAAGAAAGATTATTTATTATTTATTTTTTGTTTTTAAGAAAGGTTATCATAATTAAACAAAAAATATTTCGAAATATCGAGAGCTAAGGGAAATATGAATAATAAGAAAACTAGTTGATGAATCTTTTAGGATCGTTTAAAGAAGAGAAATTCATGTTTATGTTAAAATAGTAAAACAGAATTTCATATAGAAAAAAATTCAAAGAGAAAGACGCTGGTTAAAAAAAAACAACTTGGACGTAAAGAGCCGCTTAACGGAACAAAACATCACTACACTTAGAGAGTCTTCTTTTAAAAGAAACAAAATTGTTGCTACCATACTTGTAACAAAAATAATTGTTAAGATAAAAAAAATCAAAATTTAATGGAAAAGAAAAAGTTGACATACGTTTGAGTTTATTACTGCCGTGAAATTTAAAAATAATAATTTGTTCGCCCACTGTATATTCTGTTAGTCTTTCATTAAAGTCGCCGAAATATAAGGTTATCAAAAAATAAATAAATACATAAAATGAATGAATAAATAAAACATAATAAATAAATACGCATTCTTTCTAATTGTATCAAACTGTTTTTAGTGTTTTTCATCGTATTTTTTTTCTGTTGTCTTGTTTTATTTTTGTTTTAAGAAAGATTATCATAGTTTAAAAATATATTTTGAAATATCGACAACTAAGGGAAATATGAATAATAAGAAAACTAGTTGATGAATCTATTAGGATTACTTAAAAAAGAAACAGACAATTTAAATAATATACGAAGAAAAATTCATGTTTACGTTTAAAATAGTAGAACAAAATTTCATTAAAAAAAGTTACGTTTTTCAAGAGTCTCAGAAAAACACGTCGTTCTCATTGTAATTCCAATCGCGTATTATTATTATTATTATAATTATTATTATTATTATTATTCCATTTTCATCATCATTCGATTTTTGCTATGGTCGCACTATCTACAAAGTGTGCAGAAAGAGCTAAGGCTGGTTGTGTTACGTTGTTATGGCTATATTTTATGTTTTTCTATCTCCCATAATATACCTAGCTTTACATAGACAATGTTTTTCTTAGTGTGTGGGCTGTACTTAACAAGACATTTGTTTGTATATCTCTAAGCAGGAGTTTTCAAGGATTCTTTCAAAGTGTTGTTTTGTTGTATTTTTCATCATTCCAAGTGCGCTGGTTATCACTGGTATTATTCTCATTTTCATTTTCCACATTTTTTTCTATTTAAAGTTCTAGGTTTTTATATTTTTATAGTTTTTCAAATTCCTTGTATGGTATGTTACAATCCGCTGGACAAAAAATAACAGAGGCCTTATAAATAAAATCATCTATAGTGGGTCGCTTATCTATTCTTTTCTGTTAGTAGTGGAGAGCCCGTTCTAGTGAAGGGTAGTTGTATACTGTTGCAGGTTAACGGAATTTGGCCTTGTTGTAGATAGCCCACTATAAGTCATAAAGAAGGGTTATAAAGCAAGAAAAGCAAATTTGAGATGAAAGATAACATTTTATATATAACACATATCAATTAATGTTTTTACAATTCAAGTAATACAGGAAGTATAGGTCCAACGGAGATGAAAATGGCAATAAAATGCTGAAAGAAAATTAATGCTTAGGAATTTTGGAGCGTGTAAGTAAGGAATATCTTTGATGTATTCGATTCTTAGGGCAGTAAGGAGTTTTTGAGGCAGGGAAGAAGGAAAGAGGCAAGGGAGGCGAGCGTAGTAAGCCACTTGACTTCGGTCAAGGGGGCTACTAATTACTCTCTTCTCCTCGAGTTGGTCTGCCTGGCGATGCTTTCTCTATCCGCATTCTATATCTTCTTTTTTTTATCACAGCAGCTCATTTGGGATTTCCCACTTATATTTGGTTCTGGGCATCCCATTAGCTGATAAATAAAATTCGCGTAGGCTCGCTAACTGGAAATTTAATATTTCATTAAGTCTTAGATTCAACCGGAACATCTGCGCGGAGCCGGCAGCGCAGCAACGACTTTTAATCATTTGCGTTTTGGTCGTGAAAGCGCAAACATCATGTCCATTGATTTTGCTCGGTATCACCGCATATCCCAATACTCAAGAACATCATCTATGAACACGCTAACAACATGGTTAGTGTGTTTGGTATATAACACATACCACTCCTCCAATTTATACATAACACTACATTCATTCTGTTACACGTAAATTAACTAAAAGTATAACCGAAATCGCTCGGATAAACAAAATATTTGGACAATTTCTTTATAATTTATGCCCTCGAAAAAAAACATAAGATCAGATGAAAAGTTACATAAAAACTTAACAATCACACCTTGTCTATCATTTTTAATGAAACCTGCATAAAAGAGGGATTGCTACCTATATATATATATATATATATATATATATATAATTACTAATCATAATGATTACATCAGAACTACAAACTACTAAGTTATTTACATGTTCTAATGTATTAATTAATAGTAAATATTCATTGTTCCATTTTCATATTGAGCACTGTTTTAAATTAATATTTTGAACGTTGAAATTTTATTCTTCGTCTTTATTTATTTGGATGGATGGATGGATAGATAGATAGATAGATAGATAGATAGATAGATAGATAGATAGATATTTAAAAGCCTAATAACTACAGACATATGATCAGTTATTTTAAATATTGGTGATCATTTTAGGCACACTGCAGACAGGCAGACTAGTGCAAATCTATTACTTTCATCTCATAAATCTACTTATTTGAAACCCGATCTGATAGATTACCTGCCATTCAGAACAACCTGGCGGTTAATGAGAAAAGAACTTATTGATCAGATGGTTTCTTGGGAGCGAAAACGAAACCAATAAGGTCTTTGACGACTCAGCAGTTTTTGTTTAGTAATCGAGCATTCTCATCGATAGTGTTATTATATCGTCATGGACTCCTAATAAATGAAATGGCAAAAAATTAAAAAAAAAACAAACTCTCATATTAATTGATTTCTCCTGGAGAGAAAAAGATATTACTGAATGCTAATATATATATATATATATATATATAGATAGATAGATAGATAGATAGATAGATAGATAGATAGATAGATAGCAAAATGTGTGTCACTAATTACATCGTTACATGGTTAGCTAGATTTTTCTCTATATAAATGATATTTACCACAGAATTAAGTGAGTGAATAAACAAATGATTATCATTAGCTTATAGATTCAGACTATTTAATATATATATATATATATATATATATATATATATATAAATTAGAGAAAATTTTCAAAATTCAAAATTTTCTCTAATTTATATTGGCTCTGTATTCTTAATACATTAAGCTTTCTGCCTGCATCACTTTTTAATATTAAAATTTTTTAATATTGATTAGGATCAGGTTAGGTTCTTGAAATTTACCTTCCTACTCTTTCACTTCGGATTAAAGAAAAACATATATATATATATATATATATATATATATGCTTTTTTACTTCAAGCGTTATTATAATAGAATGTCCGTATTTGAAATACACGCGCTGTTTTTATTTATAAACATTGTTTATTAAGTCTATCTGCCTGTGCATTCGAGATATCTTAATAAAAAAGGTGTTTCAGGAATATGGTAAATGGAGTGCTTAGTTTTAAATAACTTTATTTATTAGTAATCACATTTTTATTGTATTGTCAAAGCTGTCAAATCAAGCATGTTTAAAATAATTATGTAGTTGAGGTGATTGATTCTGACATTGTACTGTATCAAGAGCAGGTTTTCATCCTAAGAAACAAGGGATGGGAACAAATATAGTTCCTAATAACAAAATTTTATGGTTGCAATGAATATTGTTTAAATTTGTTCGCTCCGTCTTGTTTACCCTGTATTATTTGCTACTTAGAAAGGTGTTCAGTTTAATGAAAATTATTTCCAACGCGTATTATTATTATTTTTTTAATCATTTCACCCCAAGCAAGGCAGTTTTACTGCCACTGTTGGGCAGGGGGTTACATAGGAGAAAGTGATGAGAAAGAATGGTTAGTTATAGGAAATGTCGGGAGGAGGGTGATAGACGGATGAGGATATCGAGTAGGGGGGTAGATAATTTTAACGCCTGAAAAACAAAATTGCTTTCATTTAATTCCCATCGAGAACCATTTGTTTGTCTGTTATCAGAATGGTCTATGCTAAACTGCAGAAAAGCGTTTCTTTACACCTCCTTGAACTCACGTCCATCACTAACATAAAGCGAAGCAATTATAGTGAATCAATTGCTAGTCCTGCTTCTAGGAAAGCTGGCTCATTGTATCTTGTCAAACATAATTCTTCGTCCGTGCTTTAAATCTCTTCTGGTACTCTTACTATATATCTTGAGATTTTTAACAAAATTCACCGATTTTCTGCCTTTTCTACGAATATTTTTATGGCAATTATTCGGATGAGCAATTCTTTTAAGTACCTCGACTAAATGAATTTAAGCGGTCTTTCACATTGGCAACTTGGTCTCACTATAACTATTTAACTAGCTAGATTCAACCGTCTGATTTATTCTTATAGTTTATTTTCTCGCAGTTATGTCCTTTTAAACTCTCTTCTGATTTCAGGATTCCCTGCCAATTTTTTTATATAGTTATTTCCCCCTAAGCAAGGTAGAAATGCCACTGGTGCATAGGGGTTTACAGTGAGAGAAAAATTGTACAAGGAATGTTGAACAAAAATTAAGAGATGGATTGGAATCAAGTAGGTAAAAGATGGCAGTCAACCTTGCATTCAAACTTTTGGAGATTGTAGCTATCAGGGAAGCCAGCAAATGGAATCGAGTTCCACAAACACAAATTTAAATTCAAATATTTCATGCAGCGTCATCTCAATGTGATGTAAAGGTTATTAAAGGGCATATCTATATAAAGAAGAAATTTGACTTGTTTATTAAACTCTGAGAAGAAAGCTTAGCACTTGTATATACTAGTTTTAATGTTCCCGTTCATAAATCTGTTATAGAAGCAAAATACACTCTTGTTTAACGATTGTAAATAAGGAAAGATACTACGTTTGACTGCAAAGGAAATACCGGTCTGCTGTGCGAGGAAGACAGGGAAATACTATGCGAAACCCTGTAACTCAATATTTATCGATACCTGAAGCAAATTCGAAAGTTTCGGCTGAAATGTGACGCCTTCTTCCTTTAAGGAAGTACGAATTATGCATTGAGTCAGTGGTCAGTATTGGCACAGAGACAAAAGAAAATTGATCTATGATGTACTTAGTGAATCGATCCCTCTAACTATCCCACCTATCTATCTATCTATCTATCTATCTATCTATCTATCTATCTATCTATCTATCTATCTATCTATCTATGTGTGTGAACGTATGTTTAAACACATTAACTCAATCCTTTCGTTTCTGTTAATCTCTTTCTTTATCTTTTATCATTCCATCTCTACTCATATTTCTCTATGCTTCTTATTCAATTCAGATTTTTTATCTATGTTGTCAATGTATATATTGAAAAATTACACATTGAATGTTTTCGCCCACTTGTTATATATACACTTTTAGCATCTTCTTGAATGTTGTACATTAAAAGTGAAACAATACAAGTAAATACTGAAGAATTTTCGTTACGACCAAGAATGGGTTCTGTAAAAATGTTAATACAATTGTTTCTTGTGAGTGAAACAAAGAACTTTTTCTGCTGTTCCTTCTGAGCAGGTTCAGAAGAGGGCACATTTCACATAAGCAAAAAAAAAATATTTGACAGTATGTTTTTTCTATTTACATTGTTCGGTCTATTGTTTTCATTTTTAAAAGTGTAGATTCCTTTTATAGAGAAATTATGTTAGCATTAGTCTATGATACAAGGATTTTAGAAGTTATTAGAACATTACAAATAAAGAAATTCAAAGAAATACCAGTTCCAAGGCTTAATTTTCACATTTCTGCAACCAAATTTACATTAAAAAAATATCTCTGTATTTCTGAGATGAGGTATTATAACTATTTTCTTTGATCGAACTATTGTCCTCATCTTAATTTCCATATTCAGGACGTTTTGGCTATTAAATGATTTATATTCATAGAAGCAGAAGTCTTGAAAGTATTTATAGAAGAGGCAAAGAGAACCGACTTTCATAGCAGCGGATTTAGCAATGTATTCGATATAGTCATTCGACTTGAGGTCTGCTGAGAGTGTCAGGCCAAGGAGGCATAATGTTTTACTCTCTGGGAGGCAAGCCTGTTCCATGCTAATGGGAGGTAGGTGTGATTGTCTATGATGGTTAATTGATAGCCGCTTCGTTTTGAAAGCATTAAAATTTACGAGCCATTTCTTACCCCAGTCCACTACGGATTGGAGGTCCTTTTCAAGATCGGCAGCGAGGTTTGCTTTGTCGCCAACACCAGATTTTTGATCGAGGCGAGAGTGAACTGTGGTGTCATCGGCGTACTTACCTACTTGGGATCTTATGGCATCGGGGAAATACATTGACACCCACACACACGCACACACACACATACATGGTGATTCAGCGTTCACGTGATAACTTAGTTTCCCGCGTAAACGCATGCTAATAAAAGCGGGGAAAATCACGTGGTACGCCAGTTAGGATTTCGTCCCGGGGCAAGAGCAGACATGTCTCCCTAACTCACACAAACACACGCGCACTAATTGCGGGTAGCAATTAGTGGCGCAAATGTTTTTTATTTTTCTTCTCACCGACATTAACACTATGCACATTAACTTTCATTCAAACTGGACCTTACATAAAATAACTTTCTACACATAAATTCACAATTTTTCTAACCTTCGTCAGTAGAAATCCACAGACTGCCTAAGACTACTACATTCGCATGTAAGTCTCTCTCTCTCTCTACTCAACGCACACACAGACACAGAACTTTGTCTTCTGTCTGACTTTCTTGCCTAAACGCATACACAGACACAGAACCTTGTTTTCTGTCTGAATAATTTCATAAAGGAGTTGAACTTTGAACTCTTGACGATAATCTTAACAATTGTACAAACCTTTCTTTCAGCTAGAGAAAAAAACTTCATGCATCTTATTTTGTTTCTACGAACAGACAAAGAGGAATAACTCTTTCCTTTTCACTTTCTTATGCATGCTCTCTCAACCCTATGTAACCTTTGTTAATATATTGTTTTTCTCGTTAATTGCGCCTTTTCGTCTTTCTTATTTCCTGTGTTAAATCATGACCCCATGTTACGTCGAGTCGACTCGTAAACTTAAATTAGTAATGGACGCTTCGTCCTGCTACAAAATCATTAATGTAGATCAGAAACAGTGTAAGACCTAGGATAGAGCCTTGAGGGACACACGCGTTCGTATGGTAGTTATGGGAGGCATATCTGTTTAATACCACCTTCAATGTGCGGTTAGAGAGGAAAGACTGGATTATTTCAAACAAATGTCCAGTTATACCATAGCTCTGCAGTTTGCGTAGAAGGCCAGCATACCAGACTCTGTCAAACGCTTTCAGCTATCCTAGGCAACAGTTCAAGCTTCACCATTCTTGTCGAGAGCTTAGTATATATACTCGGTGATGGTCGTTAGTATATCAGCTGGTGAAGCGGAAACCATACTGTTTGTCCGAGAAGAGTCTGTGAGCTGTGAGATGCTGAACCACCTCGGCATTGATAATGGCTTCGAACACTTTGCCAAAGATCGGAAGAATGCTGATAGGGCGGTAATTTGCGGGGTCCGAGGGTTCTCCAGTGTTCTTAAATATAGGAACTACAGAGGAAAACTTCCAACAGGCAGGAAAACAGGAAGGATATAGGGAGAAGCTGTACAGCTTAGAAAGGACAGAAAAGAGTTCGGGGGCACATTTCTTCTAGACTATGATTGGGAATCTGTCCCCTCCGCTCGCTTTGTGAGGGTCAAGTTTTGAGATTATGTTAGAAACCAGCGAGGGTATAATGTGCACGTCATTCATTTGAGCCTCAGGTCTAGGTGAGAAGTCGGGTGTAGATACTCCAGACGAATCCAGTCTCGAATTGGTCGAGAATCTGCGAACAAAGCATTCAACCTTGTCCGCTGGGAAGGTGAGGACCTCAAATTCATTGATTAGTGGGAGTATTGAGGACTTATTGACAGATGTGTTTTTCTGATGTAAATTTGGTTTCAGGACTTTGAAAATTAATTTAAATGATTTCTTGGAACTAGCATTTCTTTGAATTTATTGACGAAATGTAATGTTCTAATAACATTTAATTTTCTTGCATTATAGACTGATGCTAACCTAATTTCTCTATAAAAAGAATCTGTACTTTTCCTCAGGTGGCAATGTAAGCATTCATTTTGCTATTTTCGATTGAAGGTAAGAACATTCCTAAAGTTCACAGTCCGAAGTTTTTGTAAGGAATCAATCAAAGGCTTATAGGTTAATGCGTCTATTTGAAATCATCGAGAAATATTGCTTTGATAGATGATATATTAATTTCGGAACTTTCAAATTTTTACTTTTGATGAAAGCGAGTAAATATTTACAAAGTCACCTTGTTACAATAAATCTTTGTTTATCATTGTTAATTTTCTCCATTAGTTTTCCTTTCATATTTGGTTTCAGTCATTCTCCACTTTCAAATTAGGCTATTCCTTTCCTCTGAAATATATAAACGTCAAACTGGAAAGATGCAAAAATTTTAGTCACCCGGCATTCGATCAACAACGAAATTATCACCGCATCCATTCAAATTTGATTCCTCTCAATCGATATGACGCATGGATTTTTATTCTCACAACGAAAATTACACACCTTATATGCATTTCATAATTTCAATTACACGTTGGTTGCAATGTCTGATCAGTGATTTTATTCTCAAAAAATATTGTTTTATGACCATTATTTTGAGCATTTAGCATAATAAGACAAATCTTTTGTCAGTACATTTTGGGTTTATGGACAAGTACTACACCATTTTTACTGATTACCACAAAGTTATTATTTTACTGAGCAGTTGAGTACATGATCTCCAGAATAAAACAAATAATTACCCAGATTTCTGGGTTTTCTTTACCTAAGCAGCTGTCCTTATTGATAACTTTGTTCCTGAAACTCTTGAAATTGGACAGTGTAACAAATTTGTCGACGTTTCTTCTCATTTGCCTCAGTAATTCCTTTATTAATCGATCAGTGTCACAAGCTATGTATAACTTTCTGAAATTATTTGGAATACCTCCCAACAGCTTTAAGACCCTAAAATGTGTTTGGCAGATTAACAATGCAACAAAGTGCTGCTGCTAAGTATATTACACAGCAACTGGTATTTCCTGGCAAAGATTCTTCGAAAGAAATAGAAATGAGTGAAGCAGAAATAAAATTTGATTTTAACTGTTTTCCTTCTGCATCCCTCGCTTGTCTTTATCATTAATGGCACTGGTGCGATGTGTCGGTAAAGGACTTATCAGTATCATTCAATTCCTTTTTCTTTTACAAAACTGTCTTAAGGAGACAAAGAATATCATTTGTACCACGATATCTCTTGATTTTCCATTGGCTTTCACCTTAATCTTTTTCTCAACATCTGAAACTTTTCTATGGAAACCTTTTCATGGAATCAAAGACAGATACAGCTTAGATTTCTCTAGCATGAACTCGTTTGTTAAATGCATCAAATACATCAATACTTTTTTTCTTTGTTGACAGTAGTTGCTCAGCGATGAACTGTTCCAGTAAGAATCAGAGGTGGCTTGGAGGAAAATATATAAAGAAACTTACCGAGAAAATGAAGGTATTCTCTAGATGATTCTGAGGTAATTCCCAGGAGAGAGAGATAAAGGCTTTCTCAACAAAAGATTAAATAGTCAAGCTAGACTTTCTCTTTGCGAATTAATGAAAACTTATTTAATTATTTTGATTTAATCCTTTTTAATTCTGATTTCTTTATCTGCGGAAACCTTCAATATCTTTGGTTTATCATTTTAACATCTTCTATTAGACATAATCAGACATAACGATGATTCTACTACCGAGAATACTTTTTTTAGCGTTCAATTTTCATAGCTGCTCCAAGGGTCGAAAAAATCGTTTGATGCCACATGGTAATAAACAGGAATTTAACAGAGTACACGTGGGGAATAAAGAAAATCACCATGCTTGCTAAACACTGAATTATGAAGAGCATGGCTATTTGCAGATAATTAGTTTATTTAGCGTTTATTAATATGTCCTTTTACTATATTATTCATAATAAGAATTCTTCGAAGCTTGATCTTTCAGAAGCATATTTACAACTACAGGTTGAAGAAAAATGTTCAGAGTTAACAACTATAAATACTCACAGGGGCTTGCATAAGCTCAACTCGCTTCCTTTTGGTATAACTATGGCTCTACCTATATATTAACAAGCTATGGATTCTATGCTTGCAGAATTTGGTTTTACAGTGTCTTATCTAGTTGATATATTAAATAAAATGTATCTAAGGAAAACATATCGGGCATGTAAATAAACATTACATTAGCGAATAGATTACAACGATGTGGGTACCATTTTATGAAATTACGATTTTCAGATCAAATCCTCAAAAATAGAACATGCGGTTGGGTTATCAAAAATGAATACCAAAATATTGGACCCTCTGAGGAGAATGTTATTGCAGCATTAAAAATGAAATATATTATGCAATGTAAGTAAGCGAATTACTATTACTATATAAACGCTATAAGAAATTAAGGAACATAGACTACTTTTAGAAGGTAATCCGAACCTGAACGGTTACTCGCTATGTGACGGAGTACCGATGTTTGCACAAAAGGCAGTAATACCTAGTATATTACAAAAGCGGATATTAAATAGATTTTATAGGAGACATCCAGTTCAAGGAATAAACCTCTTATAAGAAGCTATGTATACTGGACCGATTGTATCAAGACATTGAAAATGTAGTAAAAGCCTGCAGAGGCTGTTTTTTGGCAGCAAAATCAACTATCACGAAATTGCAACAATGACCAAAGATAGATAATCTGTGGTCACAACTGCTTATAGGTTTTGTAGGTTCAATAAGTGGATTACAACGTCTTGTGTTAATGGATAGGTATACTAAGTAGCTTGAAAATTTTAACTGCAAAAAAAGCAACTTCTGTGGTGACAGTCAATTTTTACCCAAACTGTTTGCAAGATATAGCATTCCAGAAGCCATAGTCTACACAATTTACTTGCGTCTTTTGAAAACTTTTGTAAAGTTTTCTCGATTGAATAACCTGACGTATCACCCAAGGTCAAACGGTTAATCTAAACGGTTTGTGAATACTTTTAAGAGAGCTTTTCAAAAAGCAAGTAATGAAAAAGTGAGTGAAAAGCCCGACAAAAACTCTTAAGAGTATACCGGACTACTCTAAAAAATAAAATCGATGTTAGATAAGTTGTTAGCAGCTCAAAAAAGAAGAACGACTAGCAAAAAGAAGAATAGATTTTTTAGAATTGTCAAAATTTGTTTTTCTGAGTAAATAAGATTGGAAAAGAAACGTGACAAGACGGCGTAATAATGTCACGAATTGGAAAGATGGTATACATACTAAAAGGGGAAAATGTTAACACAAGTGACATTGCAACAAGTTAAAAAAAAGCTTTTCTGAAGAAAGAACCGAAAGAAAGAAAGAACCAGTGCAAGTACGGCATGATACTTTTGATGTCAGTCAGTTAAGAGCCTTACGTGAGGGGCGATCATGCCTTCAAAGATTTACCTGCAGTAGGTTGCCATTACTTTCAGCAGTATATTGCTTGCAAACCAAGTCTATAGAATTCAGTCTGTCCTGCTATTTAAGCTATATCTGGAGGGAGAATCTGAGAATGAATACCTTTTCCAAGGGTATTTGTGCGTAAGTGAATGCTACAAATTCGACTAAAATTTGAACTCGGCTCTCCAGTTTCTCGTTCCAGGCTAATATCCAGTGTATAACAAGTTGAACGCATAAAAACGATTACCAGAAAAAAAAGAAACACACAAAAAAGCATGAGGATGATAAAAAAAACTAAGAATGTACCAAGTTCAGTATGTTGGCAAACTCGTCAGAAAGACAAGCGGGTGTATACTATTAAATAAAATAAAATATTTACAAATAAAAAAATAAATCTAAAAAGGAGGGGTGTTGTGACGTAAATAATTCACCACCGGTAACACAAATGAACTAGTCTAGACGCTTTAAACAAAGAACTCCACGTGAGTCAAATCGTTGGAATCAATCTAACAGACGTCACGGCGAGTAGCCTAAGCAATAAATATTACAACCGCAAGTTATAACATTTTATCGCGTGATGTTGATTCTTTTGTTCCACGAAATTTTGTTATATTTTGTCAGAAAAATTTTATCTGGCTTGTCAGACTCCTTACCAATTGAGTTCTTAGCCACATTTGGAACATCTTGTATGTGAACCTCACAAAAGTGCTTTTGGACGGCTTCAGAAAAGCATTCGTGTAAATATCAGCTGCCGGTGTCATGTCTTCTAGAAATTACACCTTTGTATTTTCATAATTTAAGAGGTATACGGATAGACCAGAAATATTAATAACCGAAGTGGAATCGGCAATGGCCAAATTAAAGAGAAACAAAGCAGCGGGGCCAGACGGGATTGTAATAGAGACGTTGATGCCCATATAAAGTTTGACGTAGACAGAACTAATAGAAATAATAAACGAAATCTGAAACAGAGGCAATATACCTGAGCACCTAAGCAGATCAATCTTCATAATATTACCTAGAAGCCAGGTGCCAAAAAATATGAGCCCCATCGAACAATCCTTTTAATGAGCCACATAACAAAACTCATCAACCGGATTCTGATGAACAGAGCGTGCAGCAGAATCGGCCCAGAGATAGGACAAGAACAATGTGGATTCATTAAAGATACCGGAACGACAAATGCGATATTCATGCTCAGAATCTGAACGAGCAATAGAAATGCGGAAGGACTTTTATCTGTGCTTTATAGACAATGTACGACACAAGGACTTGATAGAGATACTCGACAACATCGACATTTTCGGAAAAGACGTTAGGATAATGAAGAATCTATATTGGCAGCAAACCGCTTGTGTATGGATAGGAAGTGAACTCAGCAGATATGGGCGTAAGACAAGGACGTGTTTTCTCACTGATTCTTTTCAACCCGTACAGTGAAGCAATTTTCAGAGAAATAAAAGCCTTGCCAGGATTCGACATTGGTGGCCACAATCTCAACAATATCAGATACGCGGATGACACGGTGCTGATAGCAAAGACAGAAAGGAAACTGCAGGGCCTTCTACAGAAGTTAGCAAAATAAAGTGAAAAAAGATCTGAGCATAAACCCCCAAAAAACTGAATGTATAGTCATCAGCAAAAAAAAGGAGACCAATATGCCAACTGCAAGTCGGACAATCTAAAGTAAAACAATTCAAATAGCTGGGAAGTATTTTGACAGAGCATGGAAAATGCGACATGGAGATCCAAAGATGCATTTGCATGACCAAAGACGCATTTCAGAAGCAATGTTGTGTACTGACAGACAAGAAAATCTCATGAGAAACAAAGAAAAGAGTGCTAGGTTGCTATGTGATATCTGTTCTTCTCTATGGAAGTGAATGCTGGACGATCTCATCAAAGATGAATGAGAAGCTTGAGGTAGCAGAAATATGATTTTACAGAAGGATGCTAAGGATACCATGGACCGTGCATGTGTGCAACGATGAAGTGTGGGAAAGAATGCAAACAAGAATAAAACGTATACTAAATATCAGGAAGAGACAAATGAGGTTTCTGGGACATGTAATGAGAAAGGAGGGCCTGGATAACTTAATACTCACAGGTCGGAAAATGGCAAGAGAGACATAAGAAAGCAGCGCGAGACGTACTTGTTAGATCTGAACAAATGGTTAGCGGATTGGTGCTTAGAAGAAATACCAAGAGAAAAAATATTGAGAGTGACAAGAGACAGAGACAAGTGAAAGTACATGATCGCCTGCGTTCTGAAGGGACACGGCACATGAAGAAGAAGAATGATGGCATTACCCACTTCGAAAAGTGGATAATTTCGTTTCTATTTCAGTATCCTCGGGGTCATGTATGTATTGCTTTTTGGATGGTTTTGATAGAGACGCAAATTGTATGCTGGGTGGTTTTGAAAAACACGAACATTTTTCTCCACAATTTAGAAAATGTACCCAGTGATGCCATATCATCAAATCACTGGCTGCATATATAGATAATATAGCCAAATGCAATAATACTGACGCCGAAATCGTCAGAGTAGATAGTCAATAGACAGTTACATAACTGCAAACCGTAAGTAAAATTCATATACTACTACAGATTTCAGCAAGACTACGTCGCTTCAAGTGATATTATATTACTTGATTGTGTTATATTTATTCAACGCAACTAAAACATAGCTGTATCAAAGATGATTCGAAGTCACGTATAAATAACATTCTCTCTCGCCTAACATAACAGTGGCAACAGAAAATTTGAGTTCATACGAAAAAGAAAAATATTTTTCACTGTATACGAAAATAGTACATTATGGAAGAATTGAAGTTAATTCTTCAGCAACAGAAATAATTTCAGAAGACTTTGTTACAACAAATGTAAGAACAGATAAATGCAAACCTGGAAATGCAAGTAACAGAAAATGCGTCAGATTAACTTTCGCTGGATTTCAGAAGGTATGAGGAGATTTTGAGAGAAGAATGTCAAGAATGATCACAAAAAAAGAAAGTACGTCTTCTATTACAGAAATTGTCTGAACATATTTTAACATGAAAAATATTTGAATATCATTTCCCGAATACATCAGGAAAAGTATCATTTAAGGCAACTGTGTCTATTTTGTCAAAGATTTGGTATGCCGGTCAAGCTAATAGTAAGTCTGAGAAAATTAAACAAAATTAACCAATCTCAGACAGATTTAAATGTCTAATCTTCTTTAAAGGTCTAACATCAAGCAACGATGCAGAAATATGATCGCTAATACTTACAAAAATTGACCAAGATTCAAGGTTAATGATACAGAATTTTGTGAAATAATATCAAAAGTTGTCAACATATGACATGATACAGCGAAAATCGAACAAAATAGGACGTCAGAAGTACAACTTGGAAAAGAAGTAGCAAACTTTTCTTGCAAAAATCTGAAAGTTTGCAAGAAGAATATCGTGCAAGAAATTATTTTTGGGGGGAAAATTACTTGTAACATCGCTCTTGCGGGTAAAACAAAAAAGAGCAGATGCTTACATATTAAGAAAATTCAGCTAGAAGGCGTCGATTGGTTAGAATTATTATAATTCTTTCTGTAGAAAAGTTAACTGTTCTTCAAAGAAAAATTACAGCTCAGAAACACTGTGTAAGCTGAGAAATAAGTTTCTGAATGTCCTCTCAGAAGAGTTTAAAAATATGCAAAGTTTAAGGCATTTTTAAAGTAAAAGAAAACGTAATACCAGTTTATAAGCCCAAATGATACCTTTCGTCGCATTGGAATCTATTAACTTTGAACTGGATAGGTTAGAAAATCGCGGAGTTATTTAAAAAAAATAGATTATTCTGAGTGGACAGCATGACTTTCAGAGAATACAAATTACGGATTCAAAATCAGCACATAGCAATGTTAGTAAATTATAGACAAAATTAAGTACTTAGCTCAGATAATCAACGAAAACCAAACAAGAATAGAACTTGCTCGAGCAAGTAGCATTAAAAATGCCTCACAAGAACAGTAAAACTAACTCTCAACACGTGACAAATACCGAAAGAAAATAGAAAAAGAAAAAAAGTAAAACGAGATTTAAAAAAGCAAATGGAAAAATGACAATGATAGCCTACACGTACGCACATCTGCATAAACAGGAATTACGGTCAAGAGCGCACATACACAGAGACACGCCCAAACAACATACACCAACACTATAAAAACACGGAAAAATAGGAAAATATTAACAGTAATTTTTGAAGAAGTTCTGAAAAGTGAACGGATAAATCCGCTTACGAAACTCTGGATTCGAGAAACTGAAGGCAACATCAATTTGTTACGTGACAAAATTTAACTTTTATTAATTCTCTCCCTCACGATATATGCGTGTGTGTATGTGTGTGTTGTGGCCTTGTTTGGGGTCAGACTTAATGACATAAAGATGGTAATAGAGTTAAACGAATATAGTAACAAAGAATAATAGTACAAATATATACCACATAAGAAAATCACCAGCGTGACTATATTGGTCTGTCTGTCAGAGCTATCTGATGGAACAGCCTTCCTGCCAAGGCAGTAATTGCTGCATCTTTATAGTTTGGAAGAGTTCATGTGTGCATGGTTAAATTACCATAACACCCACCTTTTAAATATTAACGTCACAAGAGTCTTAATATTTTTCTCTTTTCAAATCCGTCATTTTCTGTTTTCTTTTTAAACGACGCTGTTCCGGGGACCGCATGTCAAAAGTATCGTAAATGACATTCATAACTTCTTTCTCTTTAAGAGGACAGACAGACGTTTCCTGTGTTGATTTGTCTTTTGTGAGTAGACTGGGAAACTTTAAGTACATAGACCATATTTCCTACTCTTTTCTCAGTTATACCTACTTACCAGAAAGATTTATTATCCCAAAACTTCCGGAAAAAAAAACTTTATTTCCGGGCTGGTAGCGTTTTGTGCATACTCGGTACAAACACCTGATAGGAATTTGCGAACCCTAAAAAACTTTGTCATGTAGAGACATTTTCGGGAGCTGGCATGTCCCTGATTGTTGTAGCCTTATGAAATCTTTATCGATAATGTGTCTCAATTATTTTATCCACTCCATAAAAAATGTCGCGCTTGGATTCTTTCAATTTAAACCCGTACTCCTGAATTCTTAAGAAGAGTTCATGAACATGTTTCTTATGCTGCTCTACATTTTGACTGGTTATTAATATGTCGTTAAAATATGCAACTGCGAAGTCAAAGTCGCTCAATATAGTGTCCGTCACTCGTTAGAAAAATGCCGAGCGGTAGACGTTCGAACTTGTACAACCAACGACTGGTGTTGATACTGAGCAAATCCTCCACCGGTATTTGAAGATACGCGTCACTGAAGTCAAATTTTGAAAAAAAACTTCTCTTCATTTAGTTTCGCTAAAATTTCGTCTGGTGTAGGTAAAAGATAATGATAGTCTTTGAGTGCCGCATTAAGCCCCGTCGATAAATCGGCGCAGTCCCAGATCTCCTTTGATTTCTTCTTCACATAGACGTTCGGTGAAGCCCATTGACTGTACACACTTTTCGACAAGACACCGGTTCTTTCTAGTCTGTCGATTTCTTCATTTACTTGTCGTAAAGAGGCGAAAAGCACATTTCATTTTTTCCTTAAACACTGGCTGGATGTCATCTTTTAACTCGAAATTTGCCGTCATCATATTACACCGACTAAGGGTTCCGGAATAGTTTCTTTTAAATGTGTTATTAGATTATTTGCCTCGGTGGTCAGGTTTTCGAGTTTTTGATAAAATTAATTAATTGGTATGTCCTACAAATTAAATATCTTCACCAAGTCGATGCCGAATAAATTTTCTGTATTCTTTAAAACGGGCGTTTTTAGTTTTAACGTTCTTCCTTTAAAAATTACCTTAGTGATAAATTCTCCTGTAAACTTGATTTTCTTTCCTGACCATTTTATTACTTCTTAGCAAGATTTGTTTTCATAACTTTTTCCAAGTGTGTAGATTTGACATTCATAAATGTGAACCAGAATCCAACTAGCTTAATAATTTTATTTATTATTTGTATTTGCACATATTTCCTCAAGTTTAACTCGTCTTGTTCTTCTGATTTTGTGTAATTTATGTTGCTATTAACGTCTTGTCTTGCTCGAAAATGTGTGCACTTTTTATTCCGGTAAGAGCAATCGTGATATCAATGTAGTGACCCACAACCAAAACACGGGTTAAGGGGCAAGTTGTTTTGTTTCTTTTTTGATTGGTTTAATTTAGAAGGAGAATTAAATTGTTTTTTCTTCTGATGCATTTTTTTAATGTGAGTTATGCTAGATTCTTCGATATTTTTCGAATCTTTGTGTACACTTACGTATTTCTGACAGTCTATCGCTATTTGTTGGAGAATAAGGTTTGGCTCATTTTTCAATTTATTTAGGACTCTACTACTAATTTTAGCATATTTAGCTAAAACAAGCCCCTGAGCAAATATCAGACATTTGAAATTATTCGCACTCAATTCTGACAGTTTGAAATCGTCGCAATACTTGTTCACGACAGACACAAATGTAGCGTAATCTTCATTATCTTTTCTGGTTAAATTCATACACTTCCATCTGTTTATGAAATATTGATATTTGCGGACTAAAAAGTTCTGTAAGAAGTTTAACCGTTTCAGTAAATGTCAGTTCTCATGTTTTCCGGGGTAAAATATTGTTAACAGATTTAATGTGCACTGTGATGCCGAGGTTTTGAAGAAGAAGGCAAATTTTCTTAGAGTCATACCAATTTATGCAATCTGTGGCGTATAAAACCTCGAATCTTCTAAAATAAGAGGCGAAAGTTATATCCTCCTCCAGAGAATATGTAAAAATGTTTATTGCGCCCCAGATCGTGTTTTCTGAGAAGGAATTTTCGTTTTCACATTTTTCTCAGATGCATGTCCGTCCTTGGATAGACATACAACCAAGCTGCATTCTGCTCGAGAACAGAGAGGTGACTCATTCTAGCTGAGGCTGGAATAGTCTTCCTGAACAAAGCAGAAACTGCTGCTTATTTATACTTTGTAAGAGTTCATTTGTGCATAGCTAAATTACCACAACATTATATATATATATATATATATATATATATATATATATATATATATATATATATATATATATATATATATAGTCGCTTAGTAAATAACTCAGAATTAAATTATATCAATATTATCATTTTAATACATTTTGTCAAATTTCATGTATTTTCAGTTCATTTTTCAACCCTCACTAAGATTATTCAATAAAAAATTCTGTTAATATCATTCAGAGTTTGTCTCTGTTTTAAAAACCTAATAAAATTCACTTTTATATTCAAACTCACTTAAGTCAATATCCTAAATATGAGGCGTTTTTTTGTCTCTCTCAGCTCATCACAAAGAACTCTTGACTTATATTTTTTGCCCAGTGTCTTGTATGTATATTCAGTTATAAAATAATTTTTAATGTCAGGAAAAAATCCATTTATTTTACAGAATTTATTTTAACATTAAAAATGATAATAATGTCAAGGTGGTGAATGATGGAAAATTTTAACCTCATCCTTAGCGATACAAGCACCACCATAATAAAGTGTCCGTCCATTTACATTGCTGCCTTGGTAGGCAGTAAGAACATGAAGTCAACGAGAAATGTTAGCTCCACAAACCAAAGATGTTGACTGAAAACGACCGAGAACTCCTGGGATTTCAGCATCAAAAGAGATTGCAACCTTGAAGCCACCAAACCAGACATCACAGTCGTTGAAAAAATGCCTTCTATACTGCTGTTCTTGGTGAACATAATATCAAGTTTAAAGAAATTGACAAGCTTAATATGTACACAAACCTCCAGACTGACGTTTCCAGAATGTGGAACTTTCTGGCCACGATTGTCTCATTTATTATTGGGCGTTGGAGGTCTATACCATTGAAACGAAAGATTTATGTTAAAAAAATCGGGAAAACGCCATGTACCACATCGCTCAAAAAGTCTATGTTGCTTGTTGTTGCAAATATTTAAGGAAAGATACAATCTGTTTGACATTGTACGACTTGATGGCGAACACTCAAAATGCAAGATCACAGGATGAAAACAAAATATTGTGAAAAAGAATAAATAGATTTATTAACTAGTTTTCTAAAGCAGGACAACGAAAAAAAAAAAGAAGGAAGAGAGAAAGGAAAAAAAAAGGCAAAATACGACGAAAAACACTAAAAAAATGTTCGATCTGCGATGTTCTTTCTTGGAAAGAATATGTAATAATTCATTATATTTGTTCGTTCATTTTATATATTTATTTATTTTTCGATAATTTTATTCTCGTTGGATTTAATGAAAGAATAACACAGAATACAGTGGGCGAGCGGATTATTATTTTTAAATGTTACGGTGGTAAACTCAGGGGTATGTCCACTTTTTCTTTCCTATTAAATTTTGAATTTTTTTTTTTGCAAGGACAATGATTAATGGTAGCAACAATTGTTTTTTTGTTTTTTTTAACAATACTCTCTAAGTGCAGTGATGATTTTTTTTCCGTTGAACGGCCGTTGCGTCCAGGTTTGTTTGTTTTTTCAACCAGCGTCTCTCTCTTTGAATTTTTCTTTTTCTCAATATGAAATTCTGTGTTAATATAAACAGGATTTTTTCTTTAGATATTAGCAATATTTTTTTTTTAAACGTAATCATTAATTTTTAATTTCACTATTTTAAACATAAACATTAATTTTTTCTTCGTATATAATTTAAATTGTATGTTTCTTTAAATGATCCTTAAATAGATTTATTAAATAGTTTTCTAAAGCAAGACAAGGAAAAAAAAAATAAATAAATAAATTAAAAAAAAAAACGACGAAAAACACTAAAAAACCGTTCGATCTACGATATTCTTTCTTAGAAAGAATATGTAATAATTTATTTATATTTGTTCGTTCATTTTATATATTTGTTTATTTTTCGATAATCTTATTCTCGTTGGATTTAATGAAGGTGTAACACAGAATGCAGTGGGCGAACAAGTTATTATTTTTAAATGTTGCGGTAGTAAACTCAAGGGTATATCCACTTTTTCTTTCATATTAAATTTTGAATTTTTTTGCAAGGACAAAGGTTAATAGTAGCAATAATTGTTTTTTTTTTTTATTTTAACAATACTCTCTAAGTGCAGTGATGTTTTTTTTTTTTCCGTTGAACGGCCGTTACGTCCAAGTTTGCTTGTTTTTTTTCAACCAGCGTCTCTCTCTTTGAATTTTTCTTTTTCTCAATATGAAATTCTGTTTTAATATAAACAGGATTTTTTCTTTAGATATGAGCAAATTTTTTTTTTTATGAAATTCTGCTTTATTTTAATTTATCTGTTTGTTCTTTAAATTAACCTAAATAAAATCATCCGTATTATATTTCCTTTAGCTGTCGATATTTCGTAAATTTTTTTTTAACTATTATAATTTTCTTAAAAACAAAACAAAACAAGAAAATAAATTAAATCCGATGAAAAACAATTTATATGGTATTATTTTATAGAAAGTCTACGTATTTACTGATATATTTATTTTTATTTATTTATTGATTTAATTTACTTATTTAATTTATCTTATTATGATAATCCTATTTTTGACCAACGACTTTATTGAAAAAAAAAGATAAAGTGGACGAACAAATTATTACATTTATTTTTATTTTTTTATTTTTTTATTTATTTTTTTGTGTGTGTTTTTTTTTTTTTTTTTTTTTAACAAACTACTCTAGTAATATTGATGTTTTGTTTCGTTGAGCCGTCTTTCTCCTTGAATTCCAATCGCGTCTATGTCAGATGTTGCTTGGCAGCCCATTTAGGAGAAGGAAAACTCCGAACAACAACCCGCAACTCAAGGTGTTAATCGTGCCGAGGAGTGAATGGCTACTGCGTTATGAGGTCACAAACGATTCCCTACAGGCTTCGGGACCCTGTTTGTAAAAGACCGTTACCCAACGTGCCGGGCAACTTTGGGTGGACTTTTGGACCCGTGCGTCACTCGTGGGAAAAACATGAAAAATACAAATAGAAATAAAAAGTCCAGTATGGCTCTTCCAGTGGATAGTACAAAGTCGTTATGACTGCATTTCATGAAGCGTTACTCAAACCTCAAAAAAACATGACTCGCCAAACATATGACATTTGGCGTGAAAAAGTTGGTCAAGCAAATAGAAAGTATATTGACGAAAATAAATTGGCCAATGTACGTAGGTATATTATTCGTAATAACCGACTGACAGTGGCTGAAATTCATGAAATTAAAAGAATTGTAACAAGAAGAGTCGAATCAACAAAATATGAAAAGGAACCGGAACCAGAAATAAAAAGTAATAACATCAAACAAATCACAGGTCATAATGTAGAAACCAAGAAACACGCAAATCACTGCGAAGATAATGATGTAAGTTTAAAAGTGCTGGAAAGATGTGATCTGAGTTTGAGTCAGTTAAAAGACAAAAATAAAACGAGTTCAGAACACATCGAAGATAATTATTTCACGGAAAATAAGAACAATATACAGGAAGCCAAGATAGAAATAAAAAACCATCTAAGTCAAATACAAAGTATTACAATGGAGGAACGTGAACAGCTCCCAAAATTCCAACCAACAAAACAAAACCTCCGAACTATTAAACTGTACAATGCAGCACTGAAATCAATACTGGATGAAGACCCTCATACAAATCTTAACGAAATAATATATGCATCAGCAACAGCAGCAACAAAAAAATTAAACATCAAAATAAAAACAAGGCAGTCTCGCAGACGTGAAGATCCACCTTGGAAAAGAAAAATTGAAAAAGAAATCGAACAACTAAGAAGTGAACTGTCAGTACTGGATGAACTGAGTAGAGGAATAAATGTAAGAACTAGGAATAGAAGAAGAGCCGAAAAAAATATAACATCAGGAATGAAAATGACGTCTTATCAAATAAAGAAAAAATAAAGCAAAAAATCCAACTGAAGGCTCAAAGAATAAGACGCTATGAAAAAAGAGCAAGATTTTACAGACAAAACAAGATCTTTCAGACTGATACAAAGAGATTTTACAGGGAAATAGGTAAAAAAAGAATTGAAGTGACAGTACCCCCCAGAATGGAAGAAGTCACACAGTTCTGGGAAAAGATATGGGCTTGCCCTAAAGAACTTAGCAAGGAAGTACATTGGATTACGCAGGAGATAGAACGAATGAAAAATAAACCCGAACAGACATGGTCTGGAATTACAGAAGACGATGTTAAATTTGCACTAAAAAAAAGCACACAATTGGAAATTCCCAGGTATAGATAAAATTCATAACTTTTGGCTATATTATTTAAATGCAGCACATAAAAAAATAGCCAAAGAACTTTAAGAAATGGTTGACGATCCCACTGAAATTCCTGCATGGATGACCAAAGGAATTACATTTCTTCTACCCAAGAATGGTGACACAAACAACCCGAAAAACTACAGACCAATTACATGTCTTCCGACAACATATAAACTACTAACATCTATTTTAACAAAACAGACATATTTATTCTTAGAAAGAAATGACATGATACCGCTTGAACAAAAAGGGTGCAAACGTGGCTGTTATGGTTGTAAAGACCAATTGCTAATTAACAAAATCATCCTGGAAAACTGCTATAGTACAAAGAAAAATCTTAGTACTGCCTGGATAGACTACCGAAAGGCATTCGATAGTGTGCCACATGACTGGATTTTAAAGACTTTAAATATATACAAGATATCGCCCGTCATCATCAATTTCATCAAACAGTGCATGTCTATATGGAAAACAACCCTTTACCTCAATCATATAAATGGAACCTATAAGTCTGATGAAATAAACATCAAAAGAGGTATATTTCAAGGTGATTCTTTATCTCCCTTACTATTCTGCATATCATTAATAGCACTAACCAGTCAACTTAATAAGACAGAATGTGGTTATAAAATAGGCCAAAAGAAAATAAGCCATCTATTTTACATGGATGACTTGAAGTTATATGCTAAGAATGATAATGAGCTGGAAGGTCTTCTGCAAACTGTAAAATGCTTCAGCGAAGACATTGGAATGAAATTTAATTTGAATAAATGTGCTAAAGCTACAGTTTTACGTGGATCAATACAAGAAACATCCTCAATTAGCCTAGACCCTGCTGTAACAATAAAAAAATTGAAACCAGAAGAAGCTTATAAATACCTAGGTGTAAATGAGAGCGAAAAAATTCACCATAAAAAAATGAAAGAAATAGTGCGTAAAGAGTACTATAGAAGGCTACGAATGATATTAAAAACTGAATTAAATTCACAGACCAGAGTTATGGCCATTAATAGCCTTGCAATCCCAGTTGTCCAATATAGCTTCAACATCTTAAACTGGACTCTAAACGACATCAGGCGAATGGATGCTAAAACAAGAAAGCTTCTTTCTAAGCATAAGATGCATCATCCAAAGGCTGATGTAGACCGTCTATACATACCCCGTAAAGAAGGTGGAAGGGGTCTTATTCAGCTGGAATTGTCATACAAGACAACAACTATTGGCTTACTAACATACATAGAAACAACAAAGGATTGGATGATACAATTAGTAAGGCAACATGAAGAAAGAAAGAAAAAATATTCAATAATAAAAGAAGACAGTAAATACAAACAAGATTTGCAGTTAGTAGATTCTGTAGAAAAGCAAAACAGAAGCCAAGAACCAACTATTGCGGCCAAAAATATGAAAATGAAAGCCAAAGATAAAGCTCTTGAAAAGATGAAACAGCGCTGGCACGACAAACCTCTGCATGGCCAATATCCAGTACGTGCCAATAAATCCAATGTTGACAAAGTTAATACTCATCGATGGTTACGTGCATCTGGATTAAAGTCTGAAACTGAAGGATTTATACTTGCAGCACAAGACCAAAGTCTTTTCACGAGAAACTTTCAGGCAAATTTTATGCACAATAATATGGATCCAAAATGCAGGTTTTGTGATAAACACCAAGAAACAATAGATCACCTAATCTCAGGCTGTTCTGTGCTTGCCCCAAACGAATATAAAAATCGCCACGATAGAGTTGGGCAATATTTACATTGGGCTATGTGCAAACATTATGGAAAAGCTGTAAACAAACACTGGTATGAACATCACCCAGCACCGGTTACAGAAATAGAAGATGTAACCATTCTATGGGATTACACCATCTACACAGACAGAAAAATTGAAGCAAACAGGCCAGACATTATTGTTAAAAACCAGAAGGAGAAAACTTGTCTATTAATTGATATGGCTTGTCCAGCGGATTGTAACATAGCAATCAAGGAATTTGAAAAACTGTCAAAATATAAAGACCTGGAAATTGAAATAGAAAAAATGTGGAAATTGAAAACAAGAGTTGTGCCAGTGCTAGTAGGTGCACTCGGAATGATAAAAAAAGGAACAAAACAACACATTGAAAGAATCCCTGGAAACCCCAGCTTAAGAGATATACAAAAAATTGTCTTATTAAGTACAGCCCACACACTAAGGAAAACCTTATCTATGTAATGCTGGAGATGATAGGGAAGATAGAAAAACGTGAAATGGAGCCATAACAACACGCCACGACCTGCCTTAGGTCTCCCCGCAGACTTGGTTGGTAGTGAGACCAAAGCAGAAATCGAAATATGATGAAAAATGACATAATAATAATAATAATAATAATAATACATCGTACTCACAAGTACCGCTAACATATTACGAAGAGCCTTATTTATGTAAAATGTGCATGATCATTTGTTTTTTATATAATTTCTTTACAAAAAAATAACTAGTGAAAGATGCCATTAAGCCATTTCTAACCTTACGTATCAGATTGGGACCCGCAAGGAAATCTGTATAAAACTGAAATAAAAGGAAATAATAATAATAACAACAACAACAACAACAACAACAATAATAATAATAATAATAATAATAATAATAATAATAATGATAATAATAATATGAAGAAAAAGATGAAAAAGACAATATAGAGCAGAAAAAGATTAATTATGTCAGCCAAAAGTTGAAACAAAAAAAAATGGAGAATCAGAAATCTCTCAAAAGAGAAAATGAAAAATAATTGCTGCCATGTAATCTGTGAAGAAATTAAAATTATTTTTTTCAGATAGCATGAACTTGGTTATGAAGAGAGCATTTCAATAGATAAAACGAATCCCTCTTAAAGGTGGTTAAAAAAAATTGGATATGAATCAACTCTGTTAAGACTAAGATAGCATGCAGCAAAAGCGTAAACGTAGACCATGCAAAAGTTGGAACGAACATTCAATAATATTAGAAAAAATTTTGTTAGAAGGACACAATAAGACAGGAATTAATTTACGAGAAATCTATATTTAGTTCTGGGTTTTGCCTTAACGATAACAACGACTTGCGATTATAGCAATTATCTTTTGACAATTATTAAATCCAGCCACCAAGTGTTTTTTTTTTTCATCAAAAGATTCAAAATTCTGGAATTTATTCAGAACTATACTTGAAATCCTCGTCAGATAAAACTCTTTGTTTTCTGTAAATCAACATTCTTAAAGAGTCGTCCATATTCTTAGACATTTTCATTGAAAGGAACAAAAAAACCAATAAATATAAAGGCGGCGATGTACTCAGCTTGGAACGATCCCGATTATTGTTGGAAAGACATTCTAAACTAGGTACCATTACCCATTTTCGATACCTAAATTTAAATTTAAATTTTACAAATAAATAAGTTATCTTCAAGCATTAAAATTAGATTTAATTGAAAGCCAAGAGATGAAATTTTAATTCCAGAAAGACAAATACACTGGTGTATTTTAAACTGAACTATATTGATTTTAATCTAATTTTGTTCTGATTTGAAAAAAAAAATTAAATTTCTCACCATTTTTGATTGATCGACATATTACGTAAACAGTAGCCAAATTTCTGTTTTCAGAATCATGTAAATATAAAATATACCTCGCTGACACGTCATTTAACACAATTTTTAAAATTCAAGCTTAACTTTATCTGATTTCAGTCAAGTAATAATTGCTTACTTCCAGAAATTTACAATGAAAAAACTTTTTAACTCCGGTAGCCCTCTTTTATCTGCGTTATTGGGGCGACGAAAGATATGACAGCTGCAATTTGTCAATAACGTTAAAAGTGTGGGTAACCTAACGTGCCAAAATTGCAATTAGGTTAAAAGATAACATTTTTAAATTTCAATGTTTATTTTTGGTTTTTAACTATTAAAAATTTAGATTAATATTTTCAGCAATTATATAATATTTTATAGAATTTTAGTTTAGATTTATAGCTAGACATTTGAATATGCTATCTGAATAAATAAAAATTTTAAAAATTCAATTTCTTTTAAAATAATTTTAATTTAATAAAAAAGAATGAAATTAAAATAACCGAACAAAGCTATATTATGTTATTTATTGATAAGTTATCATTAAGTTTAAGGCATGGTAAAAATATCTAATTTAATTTTTATGGAAGTATGTTCTGACTCCTATGGAACATCGTACTTACTCAAACGGAATATCGTACTTAATCAAAACGAACATATTTACATACAAAAAATATTTTTTAATTAATGTAAAATATTTCTGCAGGACGATTTTTATTAAACTTTTCAATTTTAGATAGGTAATATAATCATCAATTCTTTACTAAAAGTCTACTCGCATTAAATTCTCACAATATTTTAAAACTTTATGTATTATTAAATTATTTAATAATAATAACAATAAGTACAGCCCACACACTAAGGAAAACGTTGTCTATGTAATGCTGGGGATGATAGGGAGGATAGAAAAACATGAAATGGAGTCATAACAACACGCCACTACCTGCCTTAGGTCTCCCCGCAGACTTGGTTGGTAGTGAGACCAATGCAGAAATCTAAATATGATGAAAAATGACATAATAATAATAATAATAATAATTCTTTTAAAATTTTATTATTAATCGGAATTTTTTTCTTCAGTGTATAAGGTCCTTAATAGTTATTCTTTATTCCAGCAATTAGAAGATTATCAAATTAAATTATATCACAGTTTTATTGCAGTTTTTATTTTACACTTCGAATAAGATTTTCGGATAATGATTGCAAACTCAAAATAAAAAAATAGATCATTTATATTCTACAATGAGTCCTGCGTTGAACTAATAAAACAAAAGTCAGCAATCAATATAAAATTTATTAAGATTTCATGGATTAATATGGAGTTGGATAAAACTATTTTATCAAGATTTTTAAAAAGTAATTTCAAAAATAATTTCATTCATTTGTGAATAAGTTCTGAAAGTTTCATTAAAATTAGACAATTATTTGATTTTTGCGAGAATTCCCAATTTTTTCACCGAAAAAAGTGGGTAATGCAATCATTACGTTTCCGTTGTAAAACAGTCGTAACGTTTCTTTAACCACTATCTCAAATCAAAACAAAACTTTCTGATAAAATTTCAAAAATGTTAAAATATTTACAAAAAAAAAATAATTAAAAATTACTTTGACTTTTTCTCTTAATAATAATATAAACATTTTGAAGAAAAAAATTGTTTTATTAAGTTTGGAAACTTTTTTATTCATACTATGCTGTTTTTGTTATCGATTTGACTAGAGGTACCTATTCTAAACTATATTGCAACTATTTAGATAACAAGAAAATCGTCCAGAATATACATGAGCGAATGTTTGAGGATTAAGGAGACTTGCTTCCACTTGATTTTCAACGAAAGCCATGGCAGACGACTACTGTTCAGATAACCGATAACAATAGGGTAAAATCATTCAGCGCCATCTTTTACTTAATGTAAAGGTTGTCTTAGACATTTCTTTGAAGTTAATTCAGTTCTTTATATTTGGAATTATAAAAATTAATGTAATATGCTGTTTAAAAACCTCAATAAACCAAGATTTTTTCTAGAAATGTTGTCCCTACAATTTTACTGAAACGAATATCACTCAGCGTTTAAACATTATTCGTTTCTGTTTGACATAGAAAAAACATTATTGGACAAAATATTCACTGGCAATGAAAAACAAATTGTTATTATCAGAAAATTCATCTGAAAGAAATCATGGTCAAATAGAAAGAAGGCTTCGAACCTAAACTAAATCAAGTAGGGATAAAGTTATTATCAGTATTTAGTTGAATTTATTATTAAAATAATTCATTACCAATTGCTAAAACATGTATGTACGTACATTGTGCAATGCTAGAGTGAGCAAGTAATTAGTTTGAATAACATGTTCAAGCAGATTGTTTTTGGACCAAAGTCGATCAGTGAAATAAGGTCCATCCTTAGGTAAAATATATGTGGCGCCGGGAACAATCATTTTGCTAACATTCGACGTTCTTCCATGTATCACGTATTTGCCAGAAATGTTCATGTCAGATCATCATTTATTTTGCTACAGTCAACATTATTTGTCTGGTCAGTTGTCCCAACAAGTTATTTACAAATTACACGAAGGATTTAACGATCCAAATTGTAATCATTCTTTTGTGACTGAGTCTATATTTCTAGCTACAAGATGAACTATATATGTGCTTGTATAAAAAATCTATAAATGTATTGTAAACGTGTCCATGAGTCTAGTAACATTTTATTAATAATAGTTATATAAAAATAATTGCAAAAAAATAATTACATTATCATAATTATGTTTATATTAATAATTATAATTATAAATAATTATAATAATATATTCTAATAATAATATATATTATCTCGCAATATTTAATATATTATAATAAATAATTATAACTATAATTAGAATAATTATATAATAATAATTATTAAAAACATTTAAGTCGAATTGCACCGAAAAAAGTAAAAACAAGATCATAACCACGACAAGAAAAAAAAACTTGCTACGATATGATCTCACAGTTTGGGATATTAGATTTTATAAAATATTTTAATCTTTCAAACGAACTCTTGAAAGCAGGACAACAAAAAGTTAGCTCTTCATCGACGTTCCCATAAGAAGAACAGTGCAAAAAGACTCTTTAGTTTTCTCCATAGAAATGAAGCCACTGAATTATATTTTAAAGTATTGTAACATAGGATATAGATTTTGAATTGAAGAGAACAAATGATGCAGTTAGATAACAAAACAAGGAAATTGGTGGCAATGTATTAATTTTTGCATGCAAAAGTAGGCTCAATGTGAAAAAAAATCAACTTTTATAAAATGAGCGCAAGTTTAAATCAGTTAAAGCTAATTCAGCCAGTAAGTTAATTGCCATACGTGATACAGACTTGGGTGATCATGTCTCTTTCGATCCCTGACTGACTAGGCTGAAGATTTTCCCGCATAATTTGCCATCACTTTCAACAGTAGATTGGTTGCCAACCAAGGGTATAGCATCCGATATCCATTACACCACAACGCACATCTTCTAAAGAAGAGCATAAATTTACAGTATAACAAGCAGGATGGAGGGAAAACGTCACATTCGCAAAAGTGAAACAAAAATAGAAAGAAAATCCAACTATACGTCTCATTCAAGAACCTATAATAATAAAAAGAGCGATATGGACATTCTTTCGATTAAGATATTCTGAACAGATAAATCGTATCATTCTGATGACGTTGCAGAAAAATGTCAAAAGAAAACTTATATAAATTATTTGCACTGTTTACATTGTTTGGACTGTTGTCCTCATCTTTGTTGCCATATTCATGACGTTCTGGCTGTTGTACAATCCGACCTTCTTCAGATGATTGTAATTTTGAACACAAGCCATTATTTACCGGGGTAGATTGTTCTGATTCCATTAGTCCTGCTTCTCCTAGATTACTCAGTTATCACCCTTTAACTCAACTTTCTAAGTTTTGTTCGCCTCTACTTTAAGCAGGAATTGAACTCACGACTCTTTTTTAGCTCAAGTCACTGGTTCTAACCAACATTTTTATTCACTAGGGTAAGAACAATTACAAACAATAAAATTTTCATATGAGTTCTAGTTAAAAAATAAAAACGGTTAACGAGACATTAGGTATATAAGTTCCAAAAATTCATACACTGATGTTCTCAAGGACACATGGCCCAGTGGATAAAAGCGTTGGCTTGATATACCAACAAACATGAGAACAACAGTCCGAACAATGTTAATAGTGTAAATAATTGCAATAGCTCATCTCAGAAATACAAGCCTAAAGAGCTCTAGTAGGAACCAAACATCCTAGAATCAAGATATTCTATACGTTGGCACAAATGAAAACGAACAAAATATTAAAAAGAGGTCTGGAGTATAGAAAAAGCTTGGCGTGGCTTGAACAGAGGATGCTACAAATGACTACAAAAATAAAGACTCTAGAAAAAATAACAACAACAACATCAATAATATTAATAATAATAATAATAATAATAGTGATAATAATAATAATAATAATAATAATAATAATAAGAAGAAGAAGAAGAAGAAGAAGAAGAAGAAGAAGAACAGAATAAAAAAAGTAAATTGTTGGAAGGCTATACGGAATGGAGAAATCTTTTGTGCAGGATGCGAATGAGTTTTGTGCAGGTGAGAATGTCATGTCGAACAATGGATCATGTTTCCTATTGGAATGGACAGACCACTTTTTCATCAAAATCCATGCGGACCTATTTATTTCATTTTATCTTTTGTAATTTTTCTTGGCCATAAATCTTATTCTTGTTCTTAGCCAAACAGAAACGTTGGTTTATTTCAAAAGTTTTTGAGTAAGAAACAACTTAGCTGAGGGAATCAGAATGGTTAATGGGAACGAATATTTAGGGTCAGAACTGTTCTCGTTTAACGAAGACAAAAATGACAGGCATATGAACGGGCGGGAAGTAAATTTACAAAAATGATTGTGCACATTAACGCAGGGGTGCATGATAAATTATAGTATTATTGTCATGTATTTGTCTCAGTGAGTAATTTGTGCACGCACACACATTTATATATATATATATACATATATATATATATATATATATATATATATAGACATATATTTACGTATGTTTTTACACATACAAACGTGTATATATATATAGTGACACGCATAAGTATTCGCTACATGTTATTTTCTGTTATAACACTAGTTTATATTCGCCATTTTGCGTGATATTTGTTAAGTAATATCTCGTAAAGTTGTTTTAGTTGTGTAGAAGGAAAATTAAAAACTCATGGTTGAATTCATTTTATTATCAAAGTTCAAAATTCCATGTATCCAGTATTTATGCGTGTCACTGTATATATATATATATATATATATATATATATATATATATATATATATATATATATATTATGTATATATATACACTAACGAGGCAGTAGATCATTTTCTAAACATATATTTTTAAATATATCAGACAATGTTTTATCATGAGCTGTTGTAAACATTGTAGTTTGTCCATCATTTGGATACTTTTTATAATGCTGGTTCCAGGCATAATATATATATATATATATATATATTGAGCGTCTCAAACATATTTTACAAATTATAGGGGCGTGTTTCTCACAACAAAAAAGATATAAGTCGATATAAACATGTCCTGAAATTCTTCGTTTTTGAGTTATTTCGTTTCAAGAAAGTTTATAGTAGATGCCTTGTGTTGCCATCTACATTAGGATAAATTGCTCATTTGTGTACATTTTGGCTAGTCTGTCTTCAACTTTTAACATGTGTACTGTGTTTTGTTTAAGGGTTCCGTTTAAGAATGGCAGGATATACATTTCGTTTTTAAGCACATATGATTTTTACATACGACCGCGCGAACGGTAATGGACGCGTGGCCGCACGGCTGTTTCATGTTTCGTTTTCAGATAAAAGTGCAGCCGAGTCATCCAGCCTTTGCTGCTTTTTATCGTCGGTTTGCTGAATCAGGTTATGTGGCATCACTACCTATGGACTGAGGAAGATTAAGGTCTGCTCGTACTCGTGACCAAGAAGAACTCATTTTACAGGCTGTTAGAGATTATATCAGCACACGCCAAGTGACTGTAGCACATCGTATATGTCATAGTAACGATGCTTGTCTCTTCAGTTTTATTTACGGATTGAAAAAGACGGAATAACAAATTTACACAATCAAAATTTGTGGATGGATCGGAATCGCCATGATAAAAACAGACTAGAAACCAGCAGCAGTTTACAATTAATGTATGGGCTGGAAAATTAGGTAATTGTCTGGTCGGTACATTTATTCTCTAATTATGTCGTATAAGAGCCTTCTACAGGAAGTTTATTTCGAATATAATTCCTTCATGATGGGGATGCAATATATTATAGTCACATTGCTCGTCATGAACTGGCTGACATCTTCTATGATAGATATTCATGCACGTTCCGAACCCGACCTCAGTTCTTTGGATTCTTATCTGTGCAGCCGCCTAAAAGGATTGGTTTATGCAACAAACATTAACAATTCAGAGACACTTCATCAATATGTCATGGGGGCCTGCGAAATCATTCGACACCATGTGAGAGTATTTGAAGGGGTCCGTCTGTTATTGATCTGACAAGTGTGTGCCTGTGTGTAGAAGCAAGAGGGACAGATTTTAAACGTTTGTTATTTGCTGTGTTGAGGTGTAACGATGGCCTTTTATTTTAATATTTTATCTTGTTTTGTGTGTCAGGAATCCGCTCTAAATTAGAAAAAGTACGTTTGATTCACCATATATATATATGTTCGTGAAAAAGCATATATACGTACATATACGTACATGTATTTTCAGTTAGGCATACACACACGCAAACACACGCATCTACACACTTTGGAAAGCTTTATCATATAGTTGCTAAATATTTTAAGGTTGGAAGATAATCGGCTCATTCTAGTATTATCAGTTGTAAGTATCTGTTCCACAATGGTATTTGGGTGGTCAGAATTAACATTAATGTAACTGGGGGTTTCATTCTCTCTATGGTAAAATTTGAAGGAATTATTACTGAGATTAAGGGAGATGTCTAGATAATTAACAGTCTTCAGATTAGAAAAAAATCTCAATCTTAAATCCTAATGATTTAAAGCCTCTAAGAAACGGCTATAAAGATAAATTATCCTTTTTAACACTTGTTAGAAAGTCAGAATTGCCTAAAGCTAGGAGTAAACATCGAAAAAGAAAAATTATATCGTCCGACCTCCATTCTGTGAACTATCAGATATTAACATTGGACAGTTATGTCTGAAATTAGGAAGTAAACATTTTCACAATGATAAATCACTTAGTAAAATATTTAATTTAAAAATATATTAAAATTAGCAGTTCTTTCACTAATAATATGTATAACACCATCAATTCGCATAATAGCTAGATTTTAAGAAATTTCTGTGAAACTAATATTAAACCCGGTATTGTGATCTCCTGCAATTGCAGATCCAAGGTTAATTTTCCTGTAAATGTAAATCTACCAATGTTATCTACCCAGTTTCCATTTCCCTCAAAGATAACAACAAAATTATAATGTTTACATTGGAATTTAGGCGGGGTTTTTAAACAAAGATATTATTCCCATAGACACACTTTTATTAACCCAACATTAAAATTTAAAACAGCTCTTTGCCGAAGGTATTTTGGGGGATTGAAAGAAAAAATCTGAATCCACAAATAAATTGGAAAGTAATAGACTCAGCACCTACTACCAATAGTCTGAGTGATAGATTCAATCTGTGCCTAAAAAGCAAATTAGGATATTAAAATATCATAATCAAAATTTACTTTTAAATCAGAAAAATGAATTGGTTAGCAAGTGTAGACATAACAATAAGTTTAATTTCTTTTATGTGGGATTAACTAAATCACTTTCACTAATCCCCCTAATACTATAAGCTATGAATTTAATTCTTTCACCTTTATTATTGACAGCTGTTTATCTCCCTTATCATTTAATTGTTATATTAATTTTTAAGTTTATTGATACTGGTTAGAATTTAATTTTATACATATGATACGCCTTGAGTTTATTCTTACCGTTTAACCTTATCTATCATGCAAACTGTCTGTCAACTACGCATTATATCTACCACTTCAATTTTCTGCCCTAATTTTTGACTCTTCTTTTCTAGGCCAAATTTTACTTCCGGTTACACAATCATTTCTTCATTATATGTAGGAATGGTTATTCTTCAAATGTAAAATATTGCATATATATATATATATATAGAATTGAATTGAGAATCGGTTTGATATAGTAAAGAATCTTCAAAGTTTCTCTCATGAGAAAGATGTGAATGGGTAAGAAATGAATGAAGAACCATGTTAACGCAGATTGTTTACTGATTATTTCATTACCTTTCTTAGTCTCTCTTTTTTAAAGAGTAAGATCTAAACGAGTAGTTCTGTTCAAATGTACATATGATTTAAATCGTTTCGCGTCAACATTGCGAATTCAGACAAAATATCACAGTACTAAAAACGAGAACCACAATAATATGGCCGTCCATATCTCTCACTTTATTCCCTAAATAAATAAATAAAAAACAATGAATACACAAGTTGAAATGCGAAAGAAAAATATTCTCAGAGAAAAAAGTTACTTAATGAAGATGCACCATAGATGGAAAGAAATGAAAATGAATGCGTAAAAAATTGCTTGAAAGTAGAAAAAAGCATACAACAAAAATAGATGAAGCAAAAGAACAAGCAATAAAAATAAATACTGATAAAAACAGGGGAAAAATTGTAGAATCAAAACAAAAAATACATGAAAAATTGTAGAATAAAAGAAAACTGTACAGATGGGGATTTAAAGCTTTAAGAACAATATGGCTGATCGAAGTTCCTTCGTCAGTTCAGGTGATAAGAAATGAAAAAAGATGAAGAAAAGTTAAATAAATTTGGAAAGGAAAAATGGTAAATAATGGGACAGTGTTGAGCGGCAAGGTGCAAACTTTAGTGGCATCTTCAAAGGTAAGATTTTATTTCCCTTGGGGAATACGGAAAATAAATACAAATTGTACAGATAGATAATCGGTGTTCTAAAGCATAAGGGATAAAACGGCAGAAGAAAAATGCGCATGCGTGTTAAATAAACATTACATGTTCTATAGATAGAAGAAAAGGTATTTAATGAAAAAATAAACAGAAGTGGAACAGAGGAATAAAAAATATATAAAAAGCAAAATAAGTATAAAAAAAAGAAAAAAAAGAAAGGTAGGAATTAAGAATTAAAAAAAGTATGAGAAGTTAATATAAAAAGAATAGAAAATGCAAATATATTATAAAAAGAACAAAAGAAAAAAGAGAAAGAATAAACCAATGAATATCAGACTAATAACAACTGATGTAGAAAAGAAAAGGTTAAATGAAAGAATTGAAACTAAAGATAAAGAATATGTAAAGGGAAAATGGCGAAGCAAGAAAGAATTTAAGAAAAGAAGGAAACATATGTGGAAAGGAAAGAAAAAACAGAACAGACAATGAATCATTAAATAAAGAGAAAAACTGTGGTATAAATGAAGAGACTGGAATGACAAATTGATAACACTTTCATAAAACATTCATGAAACATTATCTGAACGTTTTCTTAGCAGAAGAATTTCTGAATTAAATCAATTCGGCAAGAACTTGTCTAAAGGTCTTATATTAATGAATTGGTTTGAAGGTAGATAACGGTCAAGAATTAGGATTTTGGGTCAGATTTGTCGATTGAAAAGAAAAAATAAATTGAAACAAAAAATAGATAAATGGAAATAAAAAAATATAATTTGAATACATCAAAGTAAATGAAAGAAAGAATGAACAGGTTGGTTAAGAATTTCCCAATATATATGCGAGTGTCTATGTAGGGAGGCTGTAAAACAATTTTGAAAAATGTTTTAACATTTTTTGCCACTATTGGGTGTCTTCAGAAATATTTAAAAAACAGTCAACATTTTAATCAATGTAAAACAGTTCATTTTTTATAAAATGCAAGTTTTACCAGATAGCATTTAAACAGGACATCTCCATATGAATAGGTGAATCTTCCAAAAATTTAAGGAAACAAAATATGAGTATAAAAAGTAATTAAAATTAAACACACTCAATATACAGGAGCAGCACCAAAACCAAGACAGACGAATCAGAAAACATAATATTAACAGCTCGATCCCAAAATTAGCAAAAGCAATAGCAAAAGTCTTAACTCTCTCCACGAAAAAAGTCTGCTCAGCATACTTTAAAAGATTAGCAATCTAATCAATTATAATCTTTGGATATGACAAATAAAACATGGTTAACTTAGATATCAAATCTCTGTATACAAATGTAGTTAGTAAAGAGTCATATGAAACAGAGTCATATGTACACAGTCATATGAAACATGTGAAAAATCAACCTCCCAATTCCAACATATAATTAATAAAATATATCGTCTCAATAAAAACAAATGTTTTTCCCTTTAAACCGAAATTTTTATAGACAAAAATTTCGCCATCCGATTGACTCACTGCTCAGTTAAGTACTAAACTGCCTCTTTCTAAAATCTTCAGACACTGGCGCCTTTTATTTTATTTTTCGAAAGATGCAACACATATCCGATACACTGACGATACTCTCTTAATATACACACACTTTTTCATAGAATAAACAGCATAGAACACAATTTTCGATTTTTTCTGACGAAATTGACTCAAATTATTCTTTACAATTTTTCGATATCTCATATAAGGCTCTGCAATTTAATGTCTAGCAAAATACATAAAAACGATCTTATACACTTCTACATCACTGCAACAATACAATCAAATCCTGAGTAATCATAGGCATTTACTTTTGAACACTCAGAATATGCAGCCCTCAGTTCCTACTCAAAGAATAGAACTACGTTGGAAACACTTTCAAAAAGCAAAGCCTACAAAATCAACAGAGGTAAATACAAATATCCACAGATAATAATAATCCAAACAGCCATGACAAAAGTAGGCACATAATCATACATATCAACTTCATAAGAGCCACCATAAAATGAACGTATCCAACCTGAATCTAAAATCAATCAAAACTGTTGCTAAAACGATAATGTATATAGTTAGCACGAAACGAGATAGCAACAACAGGGTATATGGCCCAGTGGATAAAATCTTTGGTTAGATCCAGTGACTTGACCCGAGTTATGAGTTCAATACAATAAATTCTTTAGAAAGTTGAGTTAAAGAGAGATAACTATATAATATCCGGAAGTGGCATAGCACATGGAACGAGAATGATACACAACAGTGATCGAAATAAAGGGTTTGGATTGAAATTATAACCACATGAAGAAGGCCAGAGCGTACAACGGCAGAAACGTCGTGAATATGGCACTAGCGATGAGGACGACGGTGCAAACAATGTAAATAATGTAAATACTACCTCACCTCAGAAGTATAGTCAAATCAGACAGAGCTCAGAATATGCAAAATAGATTGTAGAAAAATACCATATATAGTACATCGGTGAAACATAAAAAAGACTTTCTCAACGACGGGACATGCCTTCCTCCTGTCTTTTCTTACGGCTTCTGTACTGGCGACTTTCTTTCCCTAGTACCTCGACCACATGAATTTACTCGTGCTACTAGACTGGCATCTAGGTGCCATCCTTTATCATCAAAATAGTCAAATGTAACTGCTACTTCTACCCCTCAGTTTCTTTTTTCTCGCACTTCCCTTCTGTATACTTACTTCCCTGATAGCTGCAATTCAAAATGCAATTCATTTAGTTTTGACATCTTTTCGATTGACTTCTGACATTGATGAAGTTCAGATTTTTCTTCTCTATTTGTGTCCGTTTTTTTTTGCGATTTCTTCCTTCAAACGCACCAATAATGCTATATAATATTCTATTTTTGATGGCGTTCCTTTCTGAAGGTAATCGATGAACAACATATCTTGCGCATCCTAAAATACGGAGGTCAAAACCTAGCTTGCAAAGGTTTTTTCTTTGGTTACTCTGGACGGCTTTCAGTTGTTGCTGTTCACTCATCTGACTGCCGATTTGACTCCGGAGTGAAATGGCGAATCCATGTTTCATCCATCGGCACATATTTACACAAAAACTCTTTCTTATAGCTCTGAAACAATTGGAAACAACGCTCTGAATCAGCGAAGCGTTGTTGTTTTTGATCAACTGTAAGCAAACGCGGCATCCACTTTAAACACAGCTTTCTCACTGACAAATGTTCATGCAAAATGGTGAATACACTGCCTTCTGATATGCTCAACTCCTTTGCTATCTCAAGCTATTTCAGTTTACGATCAGCCAAAGCGAGTTCGTGGATTGTTTTGGTGTTTTCAGGGACAACTGCTGATTTTTTGTTCACCTGAGCATTTAGCATCATTTGTGTCTGTACGACCGTGTTTAAAGTCAGCTTACCCCAATTTAATCGTTCTTTCCGAAGGAGCAGCTTTCGAATAACACTTATCAAGCCGTTGCGTTGCTTAAACCGTATATTTTCCCATCAGAAAGCAATGTTTTATCAACACACGAAATTCAGATTTTTCCATCGTTTTGAAAATTTGCTCCAGTAGCTTCACTTAAATAACTTTAATCTGTAAACAAATAATCCGTTTGGACCCAAATTTGGTCACGTATAATTTGATAAAAATGTTCTCACGTACCATTTCATAAAAAATCATATGAATTTTTTATTAGTGACGCCATCTATATGTCAGGCCCGACGTGGTGTAATGGTTATCAAACTTGTCTCACCAAGATTAGTTACAATTGAGTAGTGAGTTCGATCTTCACTGGGTACCGTATTCTTTTGGCTTTGTGCCATATCTAAGCGGCGTTTAAAAAACAATTATATCTCAGTGCAAGGACTTATTGAGTAATGTGTTATATATATATATATATATATATATATATATATGTTTAATGCAAAGAAATTGTCATTTTAACTAAGCAGGCCCATGCCAACTTCGAAGTTTTGTGAGTCCACCTTTATGATGTCCCCTTTTTTTTTATTATATGGAGCTTAGTGTGACTTGATATTTTGTGGGCGTTGTTTTATCAATTTTTATTTCATCGAAATAACTCTACCCGCACCAGGTATTGTTTCTTTTTTTTCCCCTTGTGCCAAGCAAAATAAGCTGTGTAAATGACTGTAAAGAGAAAAAGAGAAAGAAAGATAAATAAATAAAAAGAGACATTACATTATTTTGAATCGAAAGTTTGATTTCAGCTTCGGATTCACCTTTTTCTAATATCTTTGTGAAAGTTTAGAATCAATATTTCCCAACTTTATTGACAAACCAACTTACCCATAGTCTTATCAGTAGTGTCCGACATTTATAGACCTACAAGATGAAGTACATAAGTACTATCCAGATAGCGAAGATAACCTTCTTTCACATAACTGTTAGGTTCGTTGTCAGTTACGAAATATGGAAGCTAGTGTTTAATATTTTGAGAAATTAAAACTAGTTTTGGCCCCAGAGATAGTTATGGAGCACCTATCAAAGATCGAACTAGTAGCGACTTCTGCGACTAACGTTAGATACAAGAAGAATGAGAAAAGTTGACAGATAAATCAATAATTGACACAGGCAGATTGACTGACTGATTGATTACATATAACAGCTCTCCATGTGCTGAGACAGAAAATTTACAAATCAATTGCTCTATCAAAATCAATTGAGTGGTCTATTGATTAATTTATTTAAAATCATATGTTAACTAGATGTGGTTTTTACGTTTTTATACATGTATAGGAGTGTTATGTAAGTTGCATTGTGGTGTTGTACAAATCTTATTTACTGTTTTGGAATTAAGCTTTTTAATGTTCAATGTTTTTAATTAAAAAAACATAATTTTCCTTCAAGCAAGGCGAAAAAGCCACTAAAACAGAAGCTGTTAGTGAGAGTGAAAGAAAACGAGAAAACGTTAGAGAGTAGAAAAAACAAAAACGCGAAGCATTCATAAAATTGGCAATTGACTTGAATTGGCATTTTTAAGAATCAAATTTTACAAGAAAGCAATAAAACAGAATTAGGTGATCATGTCTCTTTCGATCCATTGCTGACAAGGCAGAAGATCTTTCCACGGCAAGTTCTTTCTGACCATAGAACCCAATCTTTCCTGATATTCAACGCATAGGTAATAGGGAGAATAGATGGATTAATATACTTTCCAAATTGTACTTGAACATAAATGAATGCAACTAGAATTTGAACTCTGCTCTCCGATTTCTTATTCCAAGCCGATATCCATGCGTTGCTTCCCCTTGTCTCTCCTTCTTTCTATCCGGCTCGTGAAGATCAGATTCTCCAAGTTCTTCTTCCTGATTACATGTCCCAAAACTCCAGCAATCTTATCCTGATCTTAAGTATCAATTTCTTTTCATTTCAATTCTCTCCAAAGCCTCGTTGTTGCTCACATGTTCGGTCCATGGTATCCTCAGCATCCTTCTGTAGAACAAAATTTCGGATGCTTCTAGTCTTTCCCTCCTCTTTTATGAGATTGTCCAGCATTTGCTGCCATACTAACATCACATAACAAGCCAGTATTCTCTTCTTTGTTTCCAGCAAAATTTTTCTTGTCTCTCAATACTCTACTCAACTTCTGGAACGCATCCTTAGCCATGCGAATACGCTTTCGGACTTTAGTGTCGTAGTTACCGTCTTTTGTTAGAACACTTCCCAGGTAATTGAATTTCTGTACCTACTTGATTTTAGTATCCCTGGACTACAGTTGATATTTTGGTCTCCTCTTTTTACTGCTAATCATGCCTTCAGTTTTCTTGTAGTCTATATATAGTACTTTCCGCTTTCTTTAACTACTTCCTGCCCGAGGTATTTTAGTTTCCTTTCCGTGTCAGCTATCCGCATTGTATCATCTGCATAATTTATATTATTCAGATTGCGTCTGCCAATGATAAATCATGGCAAGACTTCTAGAGCTCTCAGCATTGTCTCTCTGTTGAATAGATGTGGTGAGAAAACACATCCTTGTCTTACATCCTGTTCTATATTTTTATATTTGCTGAACTCGTTTCCTGTCCGTATGCAGGATGTTTGTTGCCAGTAAAGGTTCTTGATTACTCTAATATCTTTTCTGGACGTGTCAAGGTTGCTGAGAGTATCTATCAAGCTTTTGTGGCGTACTTTGTCGAATGTCATTGCGTAGTCTATGAAACAAAACTACACATCCTTCTGCATTTGTATTGCCCTTTCTGATAACACTCTAGGCATAAAAATTCCGTTCCTTGTTTCAGTGATTTTGGCGAACCCGCACTGTTCTTGTCATATCTCTGGCCTGATTCTGATGCACGCTCTATCAATCTTGCACGACGCTTAATATTATTAGATCGCGATACCAAAAAGGAAAACTCGTCAGAACAATTGGCATGAAAGCATTCATAGAAAAGACACAGGTAAGCTATGTTATGGTGGTGGAAAAGTGATAGTCGAGATGGTAAGTCAAAACTGTAACATCAGATTCTTTGTGGATTATGTCAACAATCTCAGTATATATATCAGGAACACTAGATAAATGTTGGCAGTATTATTCAATGCCCGGGTGAATAACAACTTTATAAATGTGAACAATGTATTCTGGTGAGAAAAATAATTTGACACAACTCAATGATCCATCTTTCCTACCAGTACACCTAGCATTATTTCAATGTAATCGTTTCACTTTATGTTGGTGGAAAACAAAAGAATAAGAAATCACAATGAGTTTGGGGGAGTGAATTCTTTCCTGGAATTTTAGCATCAGATATCTTGATGAAGGGAAAAATGGTCCTCTAAGGCGAGTAAAAAATATAAATTACGTTTTGGATGCCTTCAAATTTACGAATATGTCGTACCCGAGTTACTAACAGATTAAGATTAATTTAGAGAGTAACTTTATCGATCCTATCAGACAGGCTTACTATCAAAACAGGAGTAAATAGGTGTGTAAATAGGTTTTCATCAGAAACAAAGTAGATCCAAGCAGAGACATCCTTATTAATGCGAAAACATCTAGAATAGTGGCGTTTTAAGACAACTTTCATTACACAATTTATCAGAAAAAATTATACAAAATCAAGAATTCGATAGGAGACATCATAGCGCTTTATCTTGTAAAGTGAAACAGCAGGAAACGGCGTGAAAGACACTCGTCAACTGACTTTGAAATATTTTAATGCTACAAACCGAGTTTCGTCGTTCTTATCCTCAGTTTTACAGATGCTCATTATTAACTGTTAACACGCTAATGATTGACATAGAGACGCAAAAGACATATTGTTAATCAGAAAGAAGACTCTGCCAGGTAGAATATTTAACCATTAGAGCCGCCGATACATTATTAAAAGAAATTAGAAGAGTTATAGGTTGATATTTTAAAGAATCCGGTGGTACAACCTTATACGTAGACAGAAAATACAGAAAAGAATTTCCAAGAAGTTGGGAAGCAAAATGCAGAAAGGCGTTTGTTATTGAGTTTAAAGATAACAGAAGCCAGTTCAGGGACAAATTTCTTTTGGAGAATTGCAGACAGAATTCTATATATACTCTCGTATACGTTGAATTATGTAATCGGCATGTCGGACTTTAGAGTGAATATCTACATCAAAGAAGAGTTACAATATAAATGATTAATTGTCCAAATAGTTGTTTTGTCGCTAAGTACCTGTCATTCCGTCTTTGTGGAGAAAATCTGCAAATTTTGGTGATATCAGGAGGTACTGCTGCGACTCACTTGGTTAGAAGTTTCTACACTGATCATCATCATCAGCTTATAAAGATTTTGTTGTTGGTACTGCACAAAATTATTATTTGTCTAATATATCATATACTATAAGTAATCATGAAAAAACCAATATCATTTGATTTTGCAAAGACGTGCGACACTTTTACGCATAATTGGAAAATTTATCTCTTTTACGCATAATTGGAAAAAATAATACTCCTGAGCGTGACAGAGGGGATATATATATATATATATATATATATATATATATATATATATATATATATTATTTCTAAACATATACTGTTAGATATAAGAGACAATGAATGTCTATTATGTTTAATCATGAGCCGTTCTAAACGTCGTATTTTGGATTTAATTTCAGTTAAAAATAAAAACAAAAATTCTCCAACATTTGGAAATTTTTTTTATTAATTTGCTTCTAAGCGTTCGGCTCATATGAGCCATCTTCAGAGAGGTTATTTAGACGGTAATACAATAACATCAATCATCACCGACGATTTTATTTTGTGTTGACATAAAACTCCGCTAGGCATTCATTGTCTCTTATATTTAACAGTATATGTTTAAAAAATTATTTGCTGCCTCGATACACTATATATATATATATATATATATATATATATATACATACATACATATCAGTAAAAAATCCAGTATCAAATCGGTAAATAATCCGAGAGGATCTTTGTATTATCGTTTAAATATTAAAAAACTGATCCAACAGACAGCTCAATGGAAATTTAATTTACAGATCAGATATTTATTTATATATCTGTAAATTCAGATCATGATTAGGGGAGATAGCTATTCAACATGTCAGTTCGAGATTTGTAAGTACGTGCTAGCCTTCCACTTTATCAATGTGCTTAGGAAGTTGATAGTCACAGCACGTAATCTTAATAGTCTACGTAATAAATGTAATCCATGTTTTGCAGAAAAATAGGATTTTAAAATTTCAATATCAGAATGCACTTCTGAATGTGTAACGAATTTATCAGAATATGTCTTCACTCTAATAAATTTAAATTTCACTAGTTATCTCCTTCTTCCATTTATTCAAAATATATTTGCCATGTATAGAGATTAGCATTTAAATTTGGTGAATCCGAAGTCTTTTCCTACCTGCAACCCTGACCAAATGATCAAAACACCTGCCTTCCGCTACCAAAAAAAAAAACAAAAAAAAAAAACAATTACCACTACGATTCTCCTTTGCTTGACCCTATCTTAACCAATATTCATCACCCCTTCTTTTACTAACTCTTGCTTAAGGTACAAAAATGTTCTCCATTCATTGGTTGACTGGGATTGACAATGCAAGTCTCAAACTGACATGTTGAAATACCTATTACCCCTAACTGTTATGTGAATTTCCCGATATATATATATATATATATATATATATATATATATATATATATATATATTAGATAAGAGATTTCAAGTTTGTATCCTCCCATGTGTATTTTAAAAAAGTTATAGTGCTCCCATATCTAGTCAAAAATTATTTTAATGGCATGCTAATTTCAAAGTATTCCATTTAGCTGTCTTCAATCGGTAATGAAGCAAACATAAAAAGAAAGACTGCGAAAAGAAAAAGTCAGATTTGCCTGTAAACAAATTTTCAGTCAGAAACTATAATCCATTAAACATAAAATATCTTCACACTTAGTAAGCCTATCCAAAATAACAGCCGATTTCTTTTAATCTGTACCAGACTTAATTATTTGTCAATTTCTTTTTTTTTTCAAATTGCTACGTGGTTCTGCTGGTAAAGGTGATAATAATAGTGATGGTGTTAGAATCATGCATTTTTTCTTATTCGTCAGATTGTGTTTGTTTAGTTTTCACTGCTGCAATTATTTTATCTTTTCTTAAAAATAAATAAATAAATAAATAAATTGACACTTTTCCATTATTTTCTGCATATTTTTTGTTTAAACTGAAAAAGAAATAAAACTCGCCCTCAAACTATAGAACGTCCACTTTTAACTTTTTGGATGTCTGGTTTTCTCCTATTTAAAGCTAACCATCTTGGCAATCATCATCATCATCATCATCATCATCATCATCATCTTATTCTTGTTATTCTTCTTCGTCGTCGTTATCGTCGTCTTCTTTGCCTTCTTCATTTTCTTCGTCAACGTCTTTTTCTTTCTTTTCTGTGTTCATTTTCTCATTGACAATATTTTTTCTACTAACACTTTATGTTCCACCTTAAGACATTCATTCACTTTCTCATCTGCCTCCAGTTTAGCTTCCTTCATTTTGCAACTCGTTTTTTCATTGGTTACTTTAAAAAGAAAAAATACAGAATGAGAGATAATTAAGTTATTTCCCTGTAAGCTCTTTGGTTTCTCTCTTTTGTACTCGCGTCTTTTTTTTAGCTTAAAATATTGTCTTTTTTATTTCGAGTCTTTTTTTATTCGATTTTTTATTTTCGTTATTTTTGGCTTTCCTTCTTTTCGTTTATCGTAAATTTTGCCAACTCTTTTGAAGTTTTCCCAACACTCGACCCAATCTGTAGCCTTCTTTTCTTCAGCTTTCCAAAACATGTCTTTACCTTTTGCCGAATCGTGGCTGCTTCGTAGCCCCTACCAAATCCTGATTCGATAGCAAATTTTTGCATTGTTTCGAAATGTTTAACTAACATTCCTATCTTTATTACTTTACTTCTTTCTGTTTTATTTTCTAAATTTAATTCTTTTCCTTTTAAATATGCATGCATAGAAAAACACAAATAACTTCTTTTTTTTTTTTTTTGCAAATGCCCGATAATTTGCCCTGATCTTTTATTTATCATTCATTTTTAACGCTCCTTTTGTCTTATTTTCCCTCCAAATTTTCTCTTCGTTTTTACACGGTCTTCTCTATTTTTGCTACAATACAGCATCATTTTTCTTTCCTTTCCTTTCTTTTTTCATATTTCTTTTTCACTTCCTTTTCATTTACTCTTTCACCTTCTTTCTTTCTCCACTTTTTCTACTTCCTCTTCCTCTTACTTTCCTTTCTCCTCTTTCCCCATTTTTGTCCATTTCGACTTTTCTTTCTCCACTTTTCCTCCTCTAACTTCTTTTTCTTCTCCTTCTTTGCCTCTCTTTCTCTTCTCCTTCCTCCTCGTCTTGTACTATCCTTTAGTAAATATATTTCTCATCCTTGTTTAATTTTTTATCCCATAAGTATTAGTCTAATTTATTTTATTTTCTTCTTTCCCTTGCTCTTCTTCTTCTTCTTCTTCTTCTTCTTCTTCTTCTTCTTCTTCTTCTTCTTCTTCTTCTTCTCTTCAATATTAATCTATCGAGCCATATCTCTTTCCACATTCTAATCTCGCATCATAATTATTTCATTCTTCTTACTCATACCTGTCTTCTTCCCTTTCTTTTTTTATGTTTATAGAATTCTCTTCTCTTCCCATGTAACACTCTCATCTCATAATTTACCTTCTTTCTAACTTCTACATCACAATATGTATATATTACTTTTATTTTTTAAAACCAAGTGAATTCAGCGTCATTATTTGAGAGCGATTCTTTAACTTTCAATATTATTATTTGCTATTTTCTCTTTCGCATATATTCTTTCTTTACTTTAACTTGTAGTTTCTCGTCATATTTTCCACAGCTTTTTCTTAACATCCTTGCAATTTACTATCGACATTAAATAATATTATTTGTTTCGGTTCCTGCACTGCGAAATCCCTCTAAACGCAAGGCTCAGGCACAAACAAAAACTGGCAAACAAAGACAAAAGAACTGAGCAGAGAGTTATATTCTCTTGCATGCGAGTAGAACAGTCATCCACAGTGGATTGAACAAATAGTTGGTTCAACACCCGACAACAAATATGACAACCGCAAGAAAAAGGCCGTAAGGCACAACAATATAAATGAAGTGACATAACACGACTAAAAAGGACTGTAATGAAAAAAAATTAATTCAGTTCCCCACTTTCCCTTTTAATTATTTTATAGTCAAGTTTATATTCTATTATCTTCGGAATAAACTTTATCGTTAAATTCCTGTACTATTTTAATAATTCCTATGTGAATTTCTGAAATGTCCTATTCTTATAATTTCACAAGTTATTATTCATACTACCCAATATCAATGCCATTTTTGCCTATACGCTTTGAACAATTCTTTTCCTGTTGCCTGAAATTATCAGCTACCTGATTATTTCAGAAACGGATCAGAATAATATACATGTATTTATTATTTATTTCGGTCGATATATTCACCGGCCTTCGTAGTTCTGTTTGAACCTCTAACATTAAGTACTATAATTAGATTATGACTCATTCGCTATTGTCTATTTTCTTACTTCAACGTTTGATTGATATTTTTCTGGCCTTTGTCAACTACATGAAAAAATTTGTCTGACGTTATATAATAAACAGGCGTGTAGGTTTTATATGAAATGTATAAACGGACCTTTTGCATTAATTAAAATTCATTTATGGTTTATTATAATGAACCTCGACTATTTGTCTGATGCTGAAAATTTAAGTAAAAATAAATTTAATCTGAAATATTGTTCTGTTGTTGCCATTCAGGAACTTCAAAAGAAATTCTCTAATTTTCTGGAACCGCAGATAGACTTGTTTACAGCTATATATTTTTTCTTTGACATATTTGTTTGCTATCATCAATTATTTGATTTGGTATTCATACTTTTCCAGTAAACGAAACGATTTTTTTATATTTTTGAATTTGTATCAATAAACACGTTTATGCGAACGATTACTTGAGGAAAGAAATTTTTTTCTTATGCCAAACCCTATCATTAACCGAAACAAGTGTGACAGTAGTTTATCGGACTATGCTACACAACCCAATTAACGGTGTTATGATGTGACCAGGATCGAAATGTGAATAGGGACAACCTGGTGAATCTTCTACACTCTATATCTGATAGAAGCTAAAAAATGCCAACCTGACCAGCATGGAATGTGGATGAGATGTGAGCTAGTATTGCCTGTTACAGACTATTCTAATCAGATGCTTCTGGTCAGAATCATTAACACATGGACAGACACTGTGCATCCATCGTCGGCGCTAATGCCATACATTAGTTACACCCGGTAAACACAAAATACTGTAAATCGAGGCTTGTTAAATATCCCATATTTCCAGTAATCTAATATTCCATCAATTAAGTGACCCCTACGATAACTCATTCGAATTCTGATAATTTACGTATGCGTTTCATGAGCACCCTAGATCGTATTCACAATGCTGACTTTAGAGATGTCAAAGGTAAACTGATATAGAAATACATATTTTCATGGCGTAAGTGTGGCGCTACCTACTTAACACTTTTGGCACGTCACTGTAAAAAAGTGCCATTTCATCTAGGAATAATAGTTTTGTTACTTTAAAATCTGTTTACGATAGGAAAGGTGATATCAATAAGGAAGAGCCACAGCTTATCAGCTTATATAGGTAGGTCAGTATGCCTCTCGCCTAAAAATAAAAACAATAAATTTCAGAGATTTCTTTTTCGAAATAATCCCCTGCCTTGTCAATGCAATTATTTCAGTGATAGTGATGAATATTAATCTTATAGATCAAGAATTATATGGTGAAAATTACAAATCAAAATTTTGCTAATAAGTGTGGCAGGCCAAGATATATTAATCCATCCATTTACAGAATAACTTTGCGCACAATATTCTGTAATCTGTGGTTAATTTCTTCCTAGCGGGAGAGGCGTGTTTATCATATCATAAATGTTATCGCAGTAGCTATAAATTAATGGAAAATAAAATCCTTTCTATATAAGCCTACTTAGTATGATAAGCCACTACAAATTGACATTATTCGTATCAATGCGCGTTGCATTATAACAAGTTCACTATTAACAATGTTATCCGATTTTTTTACTTCATCATTGCAAAGCAAGGCAAGTATTTGTTACCTTAATTCGTTGTTGCATAATCCTGGAGAACTGTCACGAAGCAAATCATAAAATAATAGTTTTAATTTCCAACTATGATCGACTTGTACATGATTCGCACAAAAATTGAAAAATATTTTATAAGAAAAATAATTTTCCAGCAAAATGTTAAAAGATAAAAATAAAATTAGCGTTCAACTTAGGATAGGATAATGAATTAAAATAAATGATCGCAGGTTTTATCAGTATGTGGTGTCTGAATATAGGAATTTGTTTATATATATATATATATATATATATATATATATATATATATATATATCTTTGATGGATGTGCGTTGTTGTGCAGTTGATTTCTCGAAACGAGAAATGGGGGAGACGAGTTCGAATTCCGGTTGAATGCCCTGCAGTCACTTACGCGCAAATACCCTAGGGAAAGGTATTAATCTGTCCCTTCCCTCCAGTTATGGTTTAAATAACAAGACAAATTGGCTTCTGTAGCCTTGCCTGGCAATTAGTCTACCAATGCAAGTAGTGGCAACTTGTTGCGGGATAATTAAAAGATGCCTACGTAAGCGATCTCGAGAACATTCAGGGCACAGTGAAAACAATAATATAACCATCACTGAGTATATATACCAGGCTCTCGACAAGAATGCCGGAGCTTGAATCGTTGCCTTGGATATTTCCAAAGCGTTCAACAGAGTCTGGAATACTGGCCTTCTACGCAAACTGCGGAGCTATGGCATAATGGACATTTGTTTGACCTAATCCAGTCATTCCTCTGTAATCGCACATTGAAGGTAGTATTAAACGGACATGCGTCCCAGAACGCGGGTGTCCCTCAAGGCTCTATTCTGACCTACATTAACGATCTCCCCGATGTTATAAAATCCCAAGTAGGCATGTACGCCTATGACACCATAGTTTACTCTCGCCTCGATCCAAAATCCGGTGTGGGCGATAAAGCGACCCGCGCTGCCGAGCTTGAGAAGAACCTCCAATCAGTGGTGGACTGGGGTATGAAATGGCTTGAAAATTTGAATGCTTCCCAAACGAAGCTGCTATCAATTAACCATCATAGACAATCGCTCCTACCTCCAATTAGCATGGAACAGGCCTGCCTCCCTGAGAGTAAAACGGTACGCTTCCTTGGCCTCACACTCTCAGCGGACCTCAAGTGGAATGACTATATCGAATCCATTGCTAAATCCACTGCTATGAAAGTCGGTTCTCTGTGCAGGGCCCGGAAGTTTTTCCCGTCTGAGTCCATCCTGCACATCTATAAATCTACCATACGCCCGTGTATTGAATACTGCTTCCACATCTGGTCGGGTGCCCCTGCTATTCTCCTCGGAGTCCTTGACAAAATACAACGGAGAATCTGTAATGTGATCGATGCCGACTTGGCAGCCCGGCTGCAGTCACTCTCTCACCGGCGTGATGTGGCTTCACTTTGCCTCTTCTATAAATAATTTCACGGCTTCTGCTCCGATGAACTTAGTTCACTGGTGCTCCCTAGGTATGAATTTGCAAGCGATACTAGATTAGTAACTAGGTCCTACCCTTTTACACTGAAACATAAAATGTAACCGCAATTTCTACTCCAACAACCTCTTTTCACGCACTTCCCGACTGTGGAATTTCCTTCCATATACTTACTTCCCCGACGGCTACAATCTCCAGGGATTTAAATGTAAGGTCAATAAACATCTATCAAACTAACTATCATCCATTCCCTCAAACACTCTACCCCTCTACCCAACTCCCATCCTCGGTATCCTCATCCGTCTACCACCCTCCTTCCGATATTTGCTATAACTAACCACTCTTTCTCAGCGCTTAACCCTATATAACCTCCTGCGCAATAATGGCAGTGGAATGCCTTGCTTGGGGTGAAATGATTAAAAAAAAAAAAGAACTGTTGGCCATCCACTGCATCCCTGTATGTCTCCGGTCATAGATTCTACCATCACTCCAAAGCCCTGCGGCGGTGGACAAGTGGCAAAAAGCGACAGGTGTGGACCCACTGGCGGTCGCAGCCACAACTTTGCTGCAACAGGCTCTTCTGTGCAAAAACTTGGCCTTATCAGCCACCTCCACAGCCACCTAAAAAGAAAAAGAAAACACTTAGTGATTAGAAGTCGTGATCTTCCTCGCTTGCGAGGGACGAACATAAGATTATATATATATATATATATATATATATATATATATATATATATATATCCAAATGTAAAAGAACGAATAATAATATTGTAACGTTAATAACATTAATTTAAAACAGGGCTCAGTATATATATATATATATATATATATATATATATATATATATATATATATTCTGTACGGTAACATTTCAAGGCAACATTCTACGGACTTTATGTGTGAACGAGAGTACCCCTGCCATCAAAATATTTGAGAGGATTGTTAGTTGTTTACTCACAGGTTATCTTAGAATTATGAACTATTTATACATTGCGGCACGGTCCCAAAGTGTGCCAATTCTTTATATGGATGAAACCAATTTTAATCTCAATATTTCAAGAAGAGAAGGTCGCTCTAAAAAAGTGACAAGGTGCACTACAGTCACGGCCGGGTCCAAGGAAAATAACATCCATGTTATTGGATGTATTAGTAATAATGGATTAATTCATCATAAAATTAAAAAGGTTCTTTCAAAAAAGAAGATGTAAAAGAATGGACCAGGGAGTGCCTTAGAAAGGCAAATGAAATTTATGAAAGGGAAGTTGTCTTAGTTATTGATAACGCTCCTTGCCATACTTCAATTGAAGAAGTTTTGGAGGAGGATGACTTGCCCTCAATAGTAGGATGTTAAATCCCATTGAAAAGGTTTGGTCAGTCATTAAAGCTGACGTAAAAAGAAGTGTGGTAGACTCAATTGTTGGGATTTTAAGAGGTGATGGCTAGAGATCTTTAACTACTAAAGAATTCCACCTCAGCAAGTTAGAAACGATGATCTCCGAGGCAATTAATAATATTTTCCCTGAGACTTGCATTAACTTCGTATATGGAATACAGAGATTACTCCCCTCTGTAATAAAACTTAGTGATGTAATCTTTTAAATAAATCTCTTAGGAGCGTTTACATTTTTTATATCCCTATTAAGTAAAAATAAAAGAATAATATTAAATTTATTAGTATTTTATTAATTCTCACTTTGAAGTTGATTATTTTTCATTTTGAAGTTGTTTTCCAATTTGAAATTGATTAATCAATTTTGAAGTCGCCTGTTCCATTTTGATGTTGACTGATCCAATTTTAAGTTGATTAATCCATTTCGGAGTTGATTAATCTTTGTACTTGAAAATAAGCCCGTTTTGAAGTTGATTATTATCATTTTAAAGTTGAAAAGGTATAGTTCCAATTTTTTCAAAACCTTTGATCTATAACTAACATTGTTGTTTTATCCTGATTTACTTCCTGCTATCCTTATCCCATCTTTCTAATATCTATTTATTTATTGTAAAACTTTTTGTAAAAAAGAAATGTTTAATTCTAAATAATTTTATGCTCCAATTTACTTTATTTTAATATTTCGTCAGTAATTATTTTCCTCAAGTGACTTATTAGTTATATGCATGTTATTTCATTTAGAGATTTTTTATCCATATTCTAATGCGTACATTATCTCATTGCGTTTATTTAATAGATTTTTATTCTTAAACGATTTAGTAATATATAGTTTTTCGTATGAACATAATAAACATGGTTCATTTAAGGACTAACATGTTTTAGCTTCTTTTAGAATTTTCTACTTTATTGTAGGTGTTTTTTTTGTTTCCTTTAGATACCAATGATATTTCGATAGGGATGTCCGAGTTTTGTACTTGTTATTATTAAATGAAGACGTGTGCTGGTAAATGCGGTGTTTTAGAGTGTTCTTAGTACTTCCTATATAAATTTTTACATTATTGGGGTTTTCCTTTGAAGATATTTCACATTGATAGACGATTGATTCCGTTATACACCTGTTTTCTAACGGGAAATGTATAGGGTTTCTGCAATTACATTTTTTCTTGTCTAAATTGTTATTTTTCGTTATTAAGTTGTGTTTATTAATTTTGTTAAAGTTTTTTAAAATATTATTATTGTGATTGTTTATGATTTTTTGTAGATTGTTCATACAGCTGTAACTTAATTTAATAGTGTTTTTATTAAATATTTTATTAATGATCTTACTTAATGGATTTTTTTTCCGGAAAGTGATTCCTAATTAACGCGAGGAATGTTCCCTCCAATTTACTCTATTATATTTATTATATTGAGCACTGTTTATAATAAAATAAATGCCGGGGTACTCAAAATAGTAACACCTTGAGTCACCTTCACCTGAATTTATATATATATATATATATATATATATATAGAGAGAGAGAGAGAGAGAGAGACAGAGACAGACAGACAGACAGACAGAGACAGACAGACAGAGACAGACAGACAGAATTGTGAATTCTAACATTTTTTGATTTAATATTAAAAATGGAGGAGACGGATAAGCATTTTCATCATATGACGTTCTTTTAATTCCAGAAAGTAAAATCGTTGCAGATAACCTGTTTTTCTTTATTTGATGTTTCTTCTCTCTTCAGGACGGAGTCTTCCTGTCCCTTTTAGCTCTTAATAAGTTTCCTTTTTCTTTTTTTGTTCTTTATCCTAAACCCTATTCTACTATCAATTCACTCAAACCCATCACGTATGTTTTGGGATGCTTTCCTCTGTCCCTTTTTGCCCACAATCTGTCCTGTGATTATCAGTTTTTCTAAGCCCCACTTCCTCATCACGCGCCCCAGTAATTTTAACAGCCCCTTCCTGATGTTAAGTATAAGTTTCCGTTTTGAAACCATTCACTCTCAACCTTCGTCGTTGATCATATGTTCAGTCCATGATATCCGCAGCATCTTCATGAACCACTTTTATGTTTCTTCAAGGCTCTTCTTCATATTTCAAGAGATTGTCCCGCATTCTCTGGTATCACGTAACAGCCCAGTACAGTTTTCTTTGTTTTGACAAAATTTTCCCGTTTTTTAATACTCTGGTTATCTTTTGAAATGTATATTTACGCATCTAAATACGTCTTCAAATCCCAGTGTCATACTTTCCCTCCTCTGTAAGAACAGTTCCCAGACAATTTTTAATTTTCTTTACTTGTTTGATTTTAGTATCTCCGATTTTTAATTTGAATTTGGGGCTCATCCATTTGCTGAGCGTATGCATTCCGTCTTTTTGTAGTTTACACTAAGTCCTTTGACGTTTGTGGATATGATACAATATATGAGAGTACAGTTCATGCAGTTCACTAGGTTTGAAAGTGGAAATTCTGATCCGGATTAAGGTCGTTCCAGTAGGCCTGCAGTCATTGATGATGAAAAGATCAAAATGCTAACTGAACGCAAATTCAGGTTACCGGATACGAGACATTGTATACATACTTCAAATAATTCATATTGGCATTGAAAACACTTGGATACATGGATCGCGTAATTGATTATGCCTCACGATTTAGTAAAAACAAAATTGATGGCCTGTATTTCCATCTGTAATTCTTTGCTAAGTTAAAAAAAATAATAAAATAAAAAATAAAAATAAAAAATAAAGAACAAAAAGAAACATTTTTAAAAAGAAAGTGATGACAGGTAATGAAAATGAATTATTTACAACAATGTTGGTCTGCATCCAAAGTAGATGATGATGTATACCGTGCAGGACTCAAAAGCCATTGTATATTCCTTCTGCAAAATTTAACATTGACTTCAGGCAAGTAATTTTACCTAACTGAACCCATTAATGATAGCATAAGATGGAAAGCGTGCGAAATTGATCAGTCGAAAGTAATACGGTTTCCGATAGGACAATGCAAAACCCTACGTCTTTTAGTAGATCCTGCAACAATTGGTATTTTGACTGTGATAGTCTAGTTCATTAACAGTAATAAACTGATCTTGTACCTTCAGAATACCACTAATTTCTATCGCCACAAAATTCTCTTAATTCTTTTAAACTTTCTGTAAACCTGTATAATAACTTAACAAGTTCAGCCCCCATGAAAATGCCAAGTTCTACGAGAATGGAATCAGGAAGCTGCGAAAGATAACAGAACAAAATTGCACACATGTGGTTGAATAAATCTAGATGTAAATATATAAAAATACTGTCTTTTAATAAAAACAAAAAATAAACACGCTACTAGCTTTTCTTCCGACCCCACACAAAGGATAATATAAAAGTAGTATTATATGACCAATGCATAAAACATAGCTTACTGGTTTCACATCTAAACAACAATCTTTGATACATTTCAATGTATATCATAAAGTGATGTGTCCAAAACTTCAAATCATAAAATTGTCTTAACGATCTATATCCAGCGAGTTAATCTAAGGAGCTAGTGTCTGACTGTTCAAATGAGAAAATTTTAGGCACCTGTCGCCATGACATTCCTGATGTAACTAAGTGAAAAGTTTAAGAAATAACAAAACATGTTTTATAGAAATATTATATTATTAATATTAAATACAAAAAAAGCGTTTCAGCTTTCCAGTGTTCAACTCAACTCTTTCTTAAAGGCCTGCTCTCCTACTAATCTTATATTAGGTGAAAGAAACGAACATAAACTCTTTAGAAGGAGGACACCATAACACCCTACATTTCAGCCTGGCCCCGTATGAATTTTTTTTTTTTTATTTGTAATACATCATTTATCCATCACACCCAGATGGTGCATAGGGCAGCAAATTTTGTTGCTGTTTCTGTAACAAACTGTTTTTACGGGGCAGGGTTGTTAGCACTTCACCCAACCCCCTAACCCCAAACTTGGAAGACCGGTGGACCATTCTTGGTCCTTACGCTTACAGCACCTGGTATTCCCAAATGGTCACCCATTTAAGTACTGACCAGGTTCGATGTTGATTAACTTCGGTGATCGGTGACGGTGTATAGACAATTTTTATAATTACCACATAATATTTTAATACAACACCCACTAAAAAGTCAGAAGAAACACTTTGAAAAAGCTATATAAAGGAATTACGTTCATAATTTTTCTTTAGTTTTACGGCAAACACTTCACATATGAACAACAGACACTTTAACTAAGGTCTTTATTCATTATTCCGAAATAATAAAAAATTGGATAAGTTTAATGATAAATGTTAATAATTTCCAATAATCCAATGCGTAGTAATTGATAATTCTGGTGATTCAATATTCATAAGTGAAGAGAATCTTTCTTTCCCTTCTTCTGTAGACCTGGTATGAAATGAAAGATGTTCAATATATTTTCCTTTTCGGGTTAATTTGTAAAGGTTCCCTAAATTTCCTTTTTCTTTTGAACCTTCTAAGCACTGGCACTGATTGCGGTATTGGAACCTAAACGGGTCAAAACGACGTCCATAGTGTCATCGTCTATAGGATTCCTTACCATTACACTTTCATACCGTTTTCTAATTTGGTTTACATGACGTAAATACTTCGTTCCCTTAACCATGTAAATCATGTTACCAATTTGTCTGTCTATTGTTATTATCTTCGAATGAGCTTTACTATTCCCAAATACTCGAAAAAAAAACCTTTTCACCGATCTTAAGGCGCTTTATAAGCTCTTTATTCCTATTTGCCGCTTTTGTTTCACTCGAAAGGAATTTGTCAAATGCCGATTTTATTTTCCTGGCAAACATGATCTCCGATAGAGTCTTGACATGTAGAGCACTGCTATTAGGGGTTACATGATAGACTTGCAAAAACTGCTGTATAGCCGTACCTCTCCCTTTCCGCAGTGCTATTTTGAAAGTGTCCACAAAATTTCTGCCTGTCCATTACTTCTTGGGTGATATGGCGCCGTGGTAATATGTCTGATCAAAAATGACTGACAAAATTCCTTAAATTGACAGGATGTGAACTGTGTGGCATAGTCTGTTACGGTGCAGTCAACAACTTCGAAATGAGAAAATGACTCGTACAAAAACTATTGTCATCTCCGGCGTCAGATTGTTACATTTCAGTATCTCTGGCTACTTGGAACAATTGTCGACTACAACAAGGGAGTAAAAACCAGTAAAATCAATGCGTATCGCGACCTTAGACGGTCGGTTTTAGGCCAAGCATTAAATTTTATCGGAGTGGGGGTGGTTAGCAGCCAAAGCGCACCCTTTGCACGATCTTACAGTGTTTTCAATATCTTTCTCCATCTTGGTTTATTAAACGTAACTCCTCATCCGACTCTTCATTATTGAAGTTCCAGGAATTCCTTTAATGTTTTTTTCTATAGTGTAGATGCGATTACTACTCTGTCTCCGTACATTAGAATGTTGTTACATAGTGAATAAACCTCTGAAAAACTTCTGTTATGTCCATGACCTCCAACCGTTCACTCTACTGTTGTCCCTTTTTGAGCGATGGTTGCTTTGTTGGTGTTTTTGGGGGGTGTAGGGTGTTCTGTTGTGAAGGAGGGGTATCGGCGTTTTTTCCCTCCTCACCACCTGAATACATTCATTTGCCATCTTTGGGCTGGGCTTTTCAGTTGGTACCACCATTTCTGCAGATGTTATTTTTGAAGAGATCGGTATAACCGATTTTACTGGTGCAGGCGCTAGATTCCTAGTGGGGCACATTTTTGAAAAGTGCCCAACTGCCGCACAATTCCAGAAGTGGGGTCTGCTGTCCTCTACTACCACAAAAAGCTTCCTTTGTCCACAAATTATTACTTCTGGGATATTAGAGAAATTTTGACGATTTAGTGTTATCTGGCAACAAAATCCTCCGTCGGGACTCCTGTCTGGCGTATGATTTGGGAAACCTTCTCCACGGCTCCAAACTGGGAAAAATAAGCCTGATATGGCCGCATGCAATGTCAATGGGCATGCCATAGACGACAACGAGAGTCCGTTTAGTGCCCATATTCTCGGTTTGAAACCTTAAGTTTTTAGTAGACAAAACACTGCCTGCCAACGACTTTGCTTCCTTCTCAGACCCAAATAGCAAGTCCCACACTGCCCGTGAGCGCCTACCGAAAATTTTAGAAACAATTTTGAGACTTTCCAGAGCCTCCTTCATTGTCTCCAAACTGAATTTACGCGTTTTAACATCTGATATCAACAGGGAGACAGTATTTACTGCAACAGAATTTATTACTTCTGAAATTGAGACTAGCTCATTTTCATTTATAAAGTGTTTATGTTTCAGTTTCGTTTGGTCATAATAGACCGCATCATTTTTCCAAAGACTTTGTCCAAACTGACGGTGAAAACGTTGGCGTAACCAGCGTCTGGAGAAACTCGGCTATAGTGGTCGTTAGCACCCCCTCACAATACACACTATGCACACAAAAGGGACAATATAAAATAGTAATTAACAAAAATAAGATTAAAAAAAACAAGTACAAAAACTCACACTAAATAGGTCAGAAAGAACTGTAGAAATAGCAACAAAAACCAAGCGCCAAACACGTACTCCGAGAAAAATGGATTCAGCGTTCAGTCAATTTAACTCTTGGAATTTAATTTTGCACCCACTATGCAAAAGATGCGACACAATATCAGTATTTAGGTGTGTTTATCGGCAGCGCCGTAGAAAAGTTCTTAAAACCCCCTCGGCACTTCCCCTTTTAGAGACGCCTCAGGCGCTAGGCAATACACTCAGCCTCCTACTGAAGGAGAGGTAAAGCCTGGAGTGATGGTCCCCAGGGGTTTGGTATTCTTTAGTCCAAATTCTTTCAGTTGCATGTCCGTCCTCGAGCAGACATACAATCAAGCTGCACTCTGCCCGGTGACAGAGACGCAACTGAAAGTACAGTTTAAATCATTTTCACAGTTTATTTTAAGATATCACCTGAAGAAGAACGGTATTGTTCAGAAACAGGAAACATTTTGTAATGATATAATGCTTTTATAAATCACTGTAATAACAAAATTAGAATATATATATATATATATATATATATATATATATATATATATATAATATTTGTGCTTCTGTATCGTGTACGCATTATTTATATTTGGAGTTTGTGTGCTTGTTGATTTGGAAATGTGTTTACGTTAATACTGCGGGGTAATCTTCTGACCAGCCAGTCATGTCTCTTTCGAGACATGATCGACCAAGCGTGTATCACGTATGGCACTTAACTGGCTGATTGATGTTATATAATGTTTTTGACGTATGCTTAGTGTCGATATAATATTTCTCAGGATTCCCTCAAGGTATTTTCGACCTAAAGAATTCAGTTCTTTTTATAATTAGGGTGACATTTGTAAAATAAAATTTATGGCAATTCAATTTGTTGGTTTTAGATCCATATTTGATTATTTAATCCCATTTCAGCCCCCACACACATATATAAATTATGATTGGATTTGTAAGCCTCGAGGAACCATGGATTTCCATGGCACATGCAAGGGTAATTTTGTTTTATGAGAGATCGGCAGTTGCCCATGCAGCACGTATTGCCCCTTCACACCACTTTGTCTAAAAGAATAGCAGCGGTCAATACAGCTTGAATATATATATATATATATATACACACACACACGCACACACATATATATATAGTCATCCGCAGATAGATCTGTTTCGCAGCTCATCAGTACGGTTAGACTCCGATTGCTTTTAACCCAGGATTGAAACCCGACCGAAATGGTATCAGTCGGCGATTTTAACTCTGGACTATGGGCGCTCGGTAGAAGAATGCAGACTTTTTAGCGCATATATTATCATTATACACTCCCAATTGCCTGAATGCTCTAATTCATTATTGAATGAGCGATGCGTACATGCCAGAGTAGCTACTGTTTTTCGAAGTCCGCCATACTTCCAGAGTGCTCAATCTGGATGTGAGATAGTAAATAGTCATCCGCAGACAGATCTGTTTCGCTGTATCACAGCTCATCAGTACGGTTAGACTCCGATTGCTTTTAACGTAAATATAATATAAATATATATATTGCAACTAAGTTGTTGAACTCGTAGGTTTTTTAACCTTTTGTTCATGCATTTACTTTTATAAAGAGTGCTCGATACAAATGTAGAGCGTTATACTGTAATGGTTTACAGTATAAATGTATTACAGTATATATATATATATATATATATATATATATATATATATTTACGTATTATTATTTTTTTTTTTTTTTTTTTTGCTAAAAGACGGCATTGCAAGCTGAAGAAAGGCTACAAACTTAATGAAAAAAATTATCGTCAAAACATATATCTTTTATTACGAAGAAAGACCAGAGTATTCTATATCAACTTTTAAATTCTTTCTACCATGTTCAAAATGTTGGTAAATTTTTTTTTGTTTTGTTTTTGTTTTTGAAGATCAGCAAATTACGTAATGTTTTCGCTCCTTTTTTTTTCAGGTAAAAAACACACTGATTTGGAAATTCTTGCAAAATTCAAATAATTGTCGGATTTTAATGAAAATTGGAGGACAAATAAAAATCAAATTGTTAAAAATTTTTTTAGATTATTTCGTTATTTTTTTTTTGTTCTACATGTGTTACTTAATTTCAAAAATTTCGTGAAATTACATAATTATTTTTTTATTAGTTAAAATCTGGACTCCTTAGACAATGATATTTTTTTCAAGCAACTACTCATTTCCCGAAAATCTGCTCCAAATAGTAAAATAAAAAATTAAAAAAGTAAAATAAAATTATGACATTATTTAATTATCAAAGCTTCTGTCTGCTTTTATAAATAAGATTTATTAGGGACTCTATTGTCTTAAGAAAAAAACAATGAGTAATGAATTTTTAAAATAAGTTTCCTCTTATTAAAAATGTTAAATGTCATAGCTTATAATATATGAAAAGCTTGAAATTCTGCATTATAATCATTATTTTAGTAAGTGAAAAGTATATTTACTAATCAAAAATTGAAAAGCTTTATACAAATCCTTTTGCACTAATAATTTTTAATGTTTTTTAAAAAATCACCAATGTACAATGATATCAAATCACAATCTCTTTGAATTTAAAAAAAAAATTGAAAAGCAATTAAATTATTCATTTTCAAAAAACATTCTGGAAAACTTGTTAAAGTGAAACGCATTAAACACTTTTTCCTATCTGTTCTTTACTTATTCTATTCATAGATTTTTGTAAGATTTATAAGGCCCAGAATTAACGTTTGTTTACAAATGCCTCTATGTAATAATTAGATATAGATCATGTATGCATAGCAAAGAATCCCGTTATATTTTTTTTAAAATTTACTTGTTTTCCAAAAGAACATATGCTGTAAACACTGAGTACGAGAGCATAGCTCACTAGTTATTTACTAGAGAAAATGTTGTAGATTTTAGATGACTTCAAACAGGGAGATATTGGTGGTTGCAAAATAAACGTTGAAATAAAAATTTTCAAATATCGTCTGATTTAAAAAAAAATCGTACGAATCCTTCACACGGGTGAATAGCGTGCGAATCCCATTGAAAAGCTCATGCTAGTCAAGGATATAAATTTATTTTCTTAAAAACACGTATGTAAGCAATCCACGTGAAAAATTGAATTCAGTATAAACAAAACAAAAAAAACAGCAGATATTTGTCAATTTAGCTTATCAGTAATAAAAAAAACAGTTACATGCTGATTTATTATTTTAATTAAATTTTTTTTCTTTGTTTCAAATCAAGTTTGATCATTTTCCCCAGTGAACGTGTGACGCTACTACTCACATTTAGACATTAAAAAATATCTTTCTTGAGATGAAAAAAATTCTGTTGACACCTATATCCTGTAATCTACACTGGCAGGTTGTAGTCATAAAAATGAAGATAACTGTCCGAATAATTCATTAACTGTAGAAAATGTTGCTTGGTAGATCTTCAGATAATATTAATATTAATTAATATTCAGCTAATGTTGCACAAAGTCACTGACCAAAAGATATCAATGATGTGACAATAGCACGAGAAAGGCATAACAAAACTTAATCAAAAATTGGATATTAAAAAATGTTGTTTGAATATTTTTTAAATAAGGAAATCGGTATTACGAATGATGTTCGTTTTGATGCAGTAGATATTGGCTCGGAGCAAAAAGTCGGAAAGCCGAGTTCAAATTCCAGTTGTATTACGCGTAAATACCCTTAGGAAAGGTATTAATTCGTCTCTTCTTTCCAGCTATGCATTAAATAAAAGAACAGAATGGTTTCTATAGCCATGGTTAGAAACCAGTCTACCGCAGAAAGTAATGGCAACCTACTGCGAGAAAAATCTTCTGCCTATTACCTCATGTCTCGAAAGAGGCATGATCGCTCAATTGTGTATCCGTTTGGCACTTAACTGACTGATTACGGAGAAATCTTTTTCCGGGACTGCCAATGCTGTATAGTAAGTTCGATTCTCACTGGATATCTTGTGCAGTATTCGATCACTAATACCAAGGCCAATTTGGGTAGTAGGAGTAGCAAGTTCATAGTAGAAGTGAGTGTTTCAAGGGTAAGATGAGCCTATTGTTTTCAGGCTGGTTTTGAATTCAGAGTTTTCCTTCTCCTAGGTTGATTACTATACCAAGACAAGAGAGCACAGTCTGTCTTACTATTTAAAACCATAGCCGGAGGAAGACGGATTCACGCTATTTTTAAGGAAATTAGTGATGAGAAGTCAATGAAAACGAAAACTTTATTTGAAATCAACTCGTTAATTCCGCCTTCGATACTGAAAACATGTATGCAATACGCATATCCATACTGGAAGTTAAGTTAATGATACTTAATTTCGCGTGATAGTAGCTAGTAAAATATTTCCTCAAAATGTCACTGCTATATAATAAATTTAATTCATCCTGAGTACTCTATAGTTGTGAGTTTTTAATAGTATAACCTCCATATATATATATATATATATATATATATATATATATATATACACACATATGCATACATATCTTCGGTGACTGGCGTGTGTATACACTGCTTATATACAACAGGTTAAAATTTCCGTTCTCTGATCCCATGCTTCTATGGTTTATTGTGTAGCAACTCCGACTGACACCAAATCGGTCGATATTCGATCCCGGCC